>NC_069415.1:27712882-27717882 GCF_026875155.1 Cherax quadricarinatus | reverse complement strand
TTCCCTTTGTGTTGCTTCTGTCTGGTACAATTATCTATGATTATCTTCTCTTCGTTATCACATATTCACGCTTTTAAACATTTCGGTAACTTTTTTCTTCTTTTGTATATTCTTCTGCGCCCTCTTTCTATATTTGATCTTCTACGAGAAGCTAATCTCTGATCAGCTTCTCGTTGTTTGGGAAGATTAAATCCTGTGTATTTTAATTTCTAGTGGGTTCTGTTATCTTGTTGGTAAAAAGAAAACTTTTCACAAAGCCCCATTAACTCTCAGGTATATACCTGGTGGGCTAGCGTGATTTACCATCCTCCAATTCATATTTTGGAATTTAAAATCTCTGAGGGGGTAATATTTGTATGAGGCTTTTCAAAATGTTCATGGCGGCCATGTATCTTCTTTATCTCATCTGTGAATTCCTCCACTGCTGCTGACGAGGATAATTACTCAAGTCCTATTTTCCACTTTAATAATTCAACAGTTCTGTGCAACAAAATGGGTTTTTCACATATAATCCAAGTCATCCCTATAACCCATTTACTATGTCACATTTATAGATATTATAATTTTTATTATCTCCCCATCCACAACATCTCTTGTGTGTTCCTGTAAACGCTTTAAATATAACATTTGTCCCCGTGAGAAGCCCACTTATATAACTGTCATTTTATCTGGTTTGAAACCCTGAATATTTACAACTAGGATTGAGAATTTACTATTTGGGATGTTGTGGTTTAGTGTGTTTTGTTAGCACCACAGGTACTCTGCCATCGTGTGATATAGCTCTTGGTCTACCTGGAATCTATCTGTTGAGTGTTTCCGAGGGTCAACACCCGTCGCAAACCGGGCCTCCTGGTGGATGACCTGATGAACCAGGCTGTTGGTGCTAGCCGCACGAAGTGTAGAGTATGCCCCATAGCCCAGCTGATCAGGAACTGACCTGAGGAACAGGTCCAGTTCTCTACGGAAGACGTATGTCTGGTCTCCCTCTGTCTGTAATATGGCATGGTGTATGTTTGACCCAGCTGTGTGTGGAACAGGTTCACTGTGTTCCATCCCAAGGTATCTCTCGAGAATGAGACATTTGTGCAACATTTAGGGATCTTTATCGAGAGCTTTGCCAGTCAGTGGCTTCTTCAGTTCAATACAGAGAAGAACGGTGAAAAATGAGGAAGAGTTTGAGGTAATTAGTCCCTCATCCCGGAGTCGATGTGTTCATTCCATCAATCTTGAGAAAAGTACAGCATATGATGGCAGGAAAACATCGACTCCAGGCTGAAGGACTGATTACCACAAACTCCTCATCTTTCACCGTTCTTCTCTGTGATGGACTGAAGAACCCACAGGATGACGAAACTGTTTTTCAATAAAGATTTCTAAATGTAGCACAAGTGTCTCATTCTTCAACTTGTCGGTTTTCTAATCATTACATCACCAAGTATCTCTATATTCCATGTGATCTTTCAATGGATTTTTCGTCTTTTCCTTAGATGGTATCTCTCTTCCTCTAAAATCATGCTTATTTTATTATTTTCTACGTTGTCCGCCTTCTAATACGTAGTTCTATATCTGAGTTACCCAGACATCCACTCTGCGTGGATTTCTGGTTAACTCAAGTCGTAACTGTCTGGTTGTTAATGATAATTTGCTTGCCTGTGAGTCAAAATACTAGCACTCTTCGCCAAAGCAGCATTTCCCCTTTCTCAACATGTTGGAACAAGTACCATGAGCTACCAGTACGGCTGCTACAATAGTACTATTATTACTGCTACTGCAACTACTCACACTACTCCACTACCAGCTTACTACTACAAATTCTACTACGAAATATTGTAGTCTAGTTGAGCCATGGCAAACTGAACACCCTTTACAATTCCGAAAGTATCTGTTATTATTAGAATCCTATACTGAAAAATGCATACATCTATCTTGTTTTTGAAAGATTGAATTTATATGGTGCTGCCAACATTATGGGAAGACTTTCTAGTGATTTACAACTTGTACATATTTATGTTAACCTACTTACCATAACACTGACAATACACACAAAGCAGAATCTACTCGAACTATGATCCTGCAGGAGAAAGCACGACTGAGAGACAAACCGGAGTACCAGAGTGTGTACCTCGATCGAGACAAAACACAACACGAAAAGATGATACTGAAAGAGAAAGTACAAAAACGAAAGGAGGAACGAGAGGAAATGACAAAGATGAGCAGAAGAACCCAGACACAGGTGGAAGGGCAAACACGCCCTCCAGAAACACCCGCAGAAGGACTCCAACCGTGACAAACCCAAAGCAACTGAACAATCTAAACCGACACTCACACACTGATCCCTCTGTCTCCACCCCCCACATCATAAACCCCACCCCTATAGCAACCCCCTATGGGAACTCATCCCCCATCCCCACCCCCACTGCAACCCCCCATAGGCCCCCACCAGGGCTCCTGCTCCCCCAACCCCAATATTCTCCCAGGACCACAGTTTTAGAAAAGAAGTTGAAGGTTTGGTTTACGAACGTGGATGGAATAACGAACAAATATGAGGAGTGGCATAAAAGAATCAATGAGAAGTCCCCAGACATCGTAGTAGTCACAGAAGCGAAACTCAGTGAGACAATAACAGATGCCATCTTCCCACCTGGATATCAGATCTTGAGGAAAGATAGACGGAGCAGAGGGGAAGGAGTTGCACTGCTTGTAAAAAACCGATGGGGATTTGAGGAAATGGAAGGCATGGACGAGATTGGAGAAAGGAATTACATAGTAGGTACATTTCAGTCTGGGGAACATAAGGTAGTCATTCCAGTGATGTATAATCCACCACAGAACTGCAGGAGACCAAGAGAGGAATATGAAGAAAGCAACAGAGCAATGGACACATTGGTTGCAGTGGCAAGAAGAGCTCACTCGAGCAGAGCAAAGTTACTGGTTACAGGTGATTTCAACCACAGGGAGATTGACTGGGTAAACCTAGAGCCACAAGGGGGTCCCGAAACATGGACAGCCATGATGATGGATGTGGTACTGGAAAACCTCATGCATCAACATGTTAAGGACACTACCAAAGAGAGAGGGGGGAGGTTGAACCAGCAAGACTGGACCTCGTGTTCACCCTGAGCAGTTCAGACATTGAGGACATCACATATGAGAGACCCCTTGGAGCTAGTGATCACGTGGTTCTGTGCTTTGAATACATAGTAGAGCTACAAGTGGAGAGGGTAACAGGAGTTCAACGGGAAAAGCCAAACTATAAAAGGGGGGACTACACAGGTATGAGGAACTTCCTGCAAGAGGTTCAGTGGGACAGAATTGGTAGGAAAGTCAGTAAACGAAATGATGGAATACGTAACAACAAAACGCAAGGAGGCAGAGGAAAGGTTTGTTCCCAAGGGCAACAGAAATAATGGGAAGACCAGAACGAGCCCCTGGTTTACCCGAAGGTGTAGGGGGGCAAAAACTAAGTGCACTAGAGAATGGAAAAAGTACAGAAGGAAAAGAATCCAGGAAAATAAAGAGATTAGTCAAAAAGCCAGAAACGAGTATGCACAGATTAGGAGGGAGGCCCAGCGACAGTTCAAAAACAACATAGCATCGAAAGTCAAGTCTGATCCGAAACTGCTGTATAGCCACATTAGAAGGAAGACAACAGTCAAAGACCATTTGATCAGCCTGAGGAAAGAAGGTGGGGAACTCACAAGAAACGATCAAGAGGTATGTGAGGAGCTCAACACGAGACTCAAGGAAGTATTTACAGTAGAGATAAGAAGGGCTCTAGGAAGACAGCACAGAGGGGAACACCAACAGGGAATATACCAACAAGTGCTGGATGACATACACACATCTGAGGAGGAGGTGCAGAAGCCTCAAAGGCGATGGGACTGGACATCTCCCCGTGGGTCCTTAGAGAAGGAGCAGAGATGCTGTGTGTGCCACTAACCACACTCTTCAACACATCCCTCCAAACTGGGCAACTACCTGAGTATGGAAGACAGCTAATGTAATCCCCATTTTAAGAAAGGAGACAGAAACGAGGCCCTAAACTACAGACCAGTGTCACTGACGTGTATAGTATGCAAAGTCATGGAGAAGATTATCAGGAGGAGAGTGGTGGAGCACCTGGAATGGAACAAGATTATAAACGACAACCAGCAAGGATTCATGGAAGGCAAATCCTGTGTCACAAACCTTCTGGAGTTTTATGACAAAGTAACAGAAGACATGAGAGAGAGGGGTGGGTTGACTGCATTTTAATGGGCTGCAGGAGGCCTTCGACACAGTTCCTCACAAGAGATTAGTGCAGAAGCTGGTGGATCAGGTGAGTATAACAGGAAGGGCACTGCAATGGATCAGAGAATACCTAGGACCAGTGCTATTTTTGGTATATGCAAATGACATGATGGAAGGGACAGACTCAGAAGTGTCCCTGTTTGCAGATGATGAGGAGAATCAAATCAGATGAGGATCAGGTGGGACTACAGAGAGACCTGGACAGGCTGAACACGTGGTCCAGCAACTGGCTTCTCGAGTTCAACCCCGCCAAATGCAAAGCCATGAAGATTGGGGAAGAGCAAAGAAGACCACAGACACAGTATAGGCTAGGTGGCCAAAGACTAGAAGCCTCACTCAAGGAGAAAGATCTTGGGGTGAGAATAACAACGAGCACGGCTCTGGAAGCACACATCAACCAGATAACTGCTTTGTAGATGAATGATTCAGAGAACCGACATGTTGATAAATTAGACACATGTGCAACTCTTGGGTATCTTTATTGAGGAAACGTTTCGCCACACAGTGGCTTCATCAGTCCATACGTAGGAGAAACTTGAAGAACAGGAGAAGAATGAGGTAATCAGTCCCTCAACCTTGAGTCGATGTGTTCAGTCCATCAATCTTGAATGATGGACTGATGGATTGATGGACTGATGGATTGATGGATTGATGGATTGATGGACTGATGGATTGATGGACTGATGGATTGATGGACTGAACACATCGAC
>NC_069415.1:27697882-27707882 GCF_026875155.1 Cherax quadricarinatus | reverse complement strand
ACAACCACCACACGTCACCCCAGGAGTAACACCAACTACCATACATCACCCCAGGAGTAACACCATCTTCTACACATCACCCCAGGAGTAACACCAGCTCCCACACGTCACACTCACTAATGCCTGCTCTACTGGGCCGGGAATGCTTGGTGGCAGGCATAAAATTGCCCTCTGATTATGGTTGTCACGGAATAGGTCTGACACGGACGGTGGGTTCCGTGATGGGAGTGCCTCGTGCCGTGGGGAAGGCACAGGGGTATATGCGTGACTAGTGCCGCAAGGAGTGCTTCATGAAAGGGAAGGGGTTAAGGGGTGAGGGGGAGAGAAAAATGGTTGGTAAAAGGGTGGCAAGATGCAACGGGCAGACAGAGACAGGGGTGGAAAGGGGCAGGAAGAAAGAGGCGGACAGGAGAGGGGTGAAAAGGGGCGGGGAGAAAGGTAGAAAGATTCAGAAGGATAAGGGTGGAGAGAGGTAGGAGGCGAGAAGTAGAAAGGGCAGGAAGGCAAGGCAATAAAAGAACGGTGGAAGACGGATGGACATAACACGACTTTAACCATCAAATACGTTTAAAAACATCAATACTAGGTCATAACAACAGAGGGCAGCGTCAGGCTGGCTAAAGCTCTTGCTTCACACAGTGAGGTGTCCGGGTTTGATTCCCGGCGAGGGTAGAAACATTGGGTGTGTTTTCTTACACCGGATGTCCATGTTCACCCATCAGTAAAAAATGGGTACCTAGGTGTTAGTCGACTGGTGTGGGTCGCATCCTGGGACAAAACTACATAGTAGCATGTCACTGATGTCACTAGGCCTGTATACCTTGTACATGTCCTTGTAGAAATAAAATTATTATTATTATTATTATTATTATTATTATTATTATTATTATTATTATTTACGGAGACCAGGAAGAGGGGACAACCTGGCCTAGAAGATACGCTAGCACCATGGAGACAAAGAGATAGGTGTATAAGAGGAAAGAGGTAGGGGCTATAAGAGAAAAAAAGAGGACTAGATAGACACACACAGATAACTCATTAAATGGTCACCACAAGTTAAATGAAAGTAGTAAAAACAAGGAACGAAGACATGCGTTACCGAGGCGCACAGTGCCCCCTCCCCCCTTTTTTTCACAGGCCCACCGATCTTTAATATAGAAATTGCAACTGGGGCAAAATTGGCTGCAATTAAGCTGGACTAACTAGCAGGTGGAGGCGGGCCCCAGCGATCCCAGCCACAAATTGGATCACCCTTACATGCTACCTACTGCAACCAACACGCAGCCTCCACGCTTCTAACAGACTTCCCTCTAATATAATTGCTCATTGAATCGGGGGGAAAGGGGAGGAGGAGGAGGGGGAGAAAGGTAATTGGGTGATTACTAATACTCGATGAATGACTAACTTCCGGTAAAGTGGGAGAGGGGTGAGGGAAGGGGGGGCTAGAAAATAAGGGGCCATGGGTACCCTCACGTGCCCTCGATCAACCCTCCCTCCCTCTTTGCTTTTCTGGTCATTTCGAGGAGCGGGGATTACATGTCTACCTGTCACCTGGTGTTTACACATGACTTCAGTGACAAGCTCGCACACGCCCTTTCCCTCTTCCTCTTCCATTCTTCTTCCTCCTCCTCTTCTTATTCCCATCACAGCTTGCGCCTTCCCTCTATCATTTGTCTTTTTCCTCTCACACACACACGCACGCACACGCACACACACACACACACACACACACACACACACACACACACACACACACACACACACACACACACACACAAAACCCCTGGAGAACTACCATTAGTGTATCACAGAGGTGTGATGACGCACTCTGCAGGTGTAATCGAGTCATCTGAAATAACTTCCCTTTGATGTAAAGAAGACTTTTTTCATGTAAGCATCGCACTGCCACCCAGCTTCCAATCACCGATAAATTTGAAGATACACACCAGATATACCTTTCCCGTCTGACCCGCCAGCGATTGTATAACTTAATATATCTGAGAAGCCATGAATAATCCAACACTTCAGCGGGAGTAATATAATCTGTGAAGTGACTACTGATGGGTCTTGTACTCTCCGCCCCCATGATTGTATCCTGCCAGTGCTGACCGCGATCTCAGGAATTTTAAAATACCGCTCACAGGTATCACCAGCATCACTGTTATTATTCTACCTTTATCTCATAAAAAGTAGTTATCAGAGTGTATGTGTGACTCCATCTTCCCCAGAATCTTCCACCCTGCCACCAGCTTACATACGTCCATCTTCCCCAGAATCTTCCACCCTGCCACCAGCTTACATACGTCCATCTTCCCAGAATCTTCCACCCTGCCACCAGCTTACATACGTCCATCTTCCCCAGAATCTTCCACCCTGCCACCAGCTTACATACGTCCATCTTCCCCAGAATCTTCCACCCTGCCACCAGCTTACATACGTCCATCTTCCCCAGAATCTTCCACCCTGCCACCAGCTTACATACGTCCATCTTCCCCAGAATCTTCCACCCTGCCACCAGCTTACATACGTCCATCTTTCCCAGAATCTTCCACCCTGCCACCAGCTTACGTACGTCCATCTTCCCCAGAATCTTCCACCCTGCCACCAGCTTACATACGTCCATCTTCCCCAGAATCTTCCACCCTGCCACCAGCTTACGTACGTCCATCTTCCCCAGAATCTTCCACCCTGCCACCAGCTTACGTACGTCCATCTTCCCCAGAATCTTCCACCCTGCCACCAGATTACATACGTCCATCTTCCCCAGAATCTTCCACCCTGCCACCAGCTTACGTACGTCCATCTTCCCCAGAATCTTCCACCCTGCCACCAGCTTACGTACGTCCATCTTCCCCAGAATCTTCCACCCTGCCACCAGCTTACATACGTCCATCTTCCCCAGAATCTTCCACCCTGCCACCAGCTTACATACGTCCATCTTCCCCAGAATCTTCCACCCTGCCACCAGCTTACATACGTCCATCTTCCCCAGAATCTTCCACCCTGCCACCAGCTTACGTACGTCCATCTTCCCCAGAATCTTCCACCCTGCCACCAGCTTACATACGTCCATCTTCCCCAGAATCTTCCACCCTGCCACCAGCTTACATACGTCCATCTTCCCCAGAATCTTCCACCCTGCCACTAGCTTACATACGTCCATCTTCCCCAGAATCTTCCACCCTGCCACCAGCTTACATACGTCCATCTTCCCCAGAATCTTCCACCCTGCCACCAGCTTACATACGTCCATCTTCCCCAGAATCTTCCACCCTACCACCAGCTTACACATAATCACTGCCAGAATATTTGCATTTTAGAATCGAGTCGACAGGAATCTGACAGTAGTACGGGTCACTTTGATGGGTTATATCCCCGTGTGTGCGTGTTGTATGTGCCATAACCCGCAGGAGAGTACCTGCGGGAGGGTGTGACTGGGCATGCACAGTCTCATGTTTAATACTTCCATCTGGTTGCTTCTGCCACATGTACCTCGCACCTTTTGTTATAGTACACACCATTCTGCCCTGGGTTCTTGCTTTATCTTTCCTCCCCCCTTCTCTCTCTCTCTCTCTCTCTCTCTCTCTCTCTCTCTCTCTCTCTCTCTCTCTCTCTCTCTCTCCCCTCTCCCCTCCTCTCCCTCCTCCCTCATTTTTTTTACACAGGGTTTGACAAGGTTAGGTTAAGGTTCCCTAGCTTTATTGACAAGCTATATACAAGTTAAGAATTCCTAACTTTATTGACAAGCTAAGAGCTGTTACCTACATCAGCTCATTTGAAAGACTTTAACTATTATGAGACATACAAGTAGGAAACAGGATGAAGTTGGAGCCATCTGTGGGCCAGCATTTTCATCTGATCAACTGACTATCTCGTTGACATTATAATGCTGTACGAATGTGTTCCAGACTCGAGTCATCCTGTGGATAAATGATCTCAGATGAAGTGATGTTCTGGAGAAGGTACAGCCAGAGTGAAGTTGCTGCTTTCTGCCCGTCTTGTGGTATAGAAGCTTGCTTCTCGCTGTCCTCGAAGTGGAGCCAAGTGTGGTACTTTGACAATGTTGGTCTTGTACATAACAGTAAGGCCACCCACATCCCTCTTGTGGTGAAGGCTCTGATGAAATAACAGATCTATCCAGGATGGGTCCAGGCGAGAGATGAGACGTCTTGCTCTGTTCTCTACTCTGTCAAGCAGTCGCAGATGAAAGGGGAGAAGGCAAACCAAGAAAGTGGAACATACTCAAGGTGTTTCTCATACAGAGACTTGCAACCCCTACTCTTTCTCTCTCTCTCTCTCCTCACCCTCCTCCCTATCTCACTCATTCTGTTTCTAAACCAATCTCACTAAAATGGCTTGGCTATCGGGAAGTGACTTTATCCTCAGAGGCCTGTGATCAGTAACGTGAGGTCTACCCCCGCAGTCTGGTGTACGGCCTGATTAGCCCGGAAAACACTCCCTGCAGACCTACATGACCATTACAGTCTGGTTGATCAGATACCTCCTGTGGAAACTTGCCTATTACCTGTTACCTATACTCCGGTAGTAGGTTGACGAGTAGTGACCCATGAATAATGACACAGTATTATTGTATCCATGACGCCCTTGCTTTTTACTGGGTTTCTATTACATTTCCTCCAGCAAGTTCCTACAGCAGTGAACACATTATGTACAATGAAGACCATGTACATTGTACATAGTCTTCACGTATTTTCGGTGTGTGTGTGTGTGTGTGTGTTATATATATATATATATATATATATATATATATATATATATATATATATATATATATATATATATATATATATAATATATATATGTATACGTCCAGTGTGATAATAAAAAAATTATATATATATATATATTATATAATATATATATATATATATATATATATATATACAAAGACTGCGACTAGCCAAGGACTCGAACCCATGTCGTTTTGGCCCGCCTCATTGTGAAGGAAAATCACATGACGCTCTAAACCACAGGACCATCAAATCCTACAAAAATCAAGCACCCAGCAGAGCTAAGTGTTTTACCGTGATCCGAGGACAAACTGTGGTGTGGGTGGCTCTGAGCTAATTTCATTCTACTCCCCGTTTGGTGTACTAGCACGGTTAGAGCGTCATGTCATTTTCGCTCACCATGAGACGGGCCAAAACGACATGGTTTCGAGTCCTCGGCTAGTCGCAGTGTTGTTATTGATTAAATACCATTCGTCTGTGGTTAAAATAATTATATATATATTTATTTATTATTTTTTTTATCACACTGGCCGATTCCCACAAAGGCAGGGTGGCCCGAAAAAGAAAAACTTTCACCATCATTCACTCCATCACTGTCTTGCCAGAAGGGTGCTTTACACTACAGTTTTTAAACTGCAACATTAACACCCCTCCTTCAGAGTGCAGGCACTGTACTTCCCATCTCCAGGACTCAAGTCCGGCCTGCCGGTTTCCCTGAACCCCTTCATAAATGTTACTTTGCTCACACTCTAACAGCACGTCAAGTATTAAAAATCATTTGTCTCCATTCACTCCTATCAAACACGCTCACGCATGCCTGCTGGAAGTCCAAGCCCCTCGCACACAGAACCTCCTTTACCCCCTCCCTCCAACCTTTCCTAGGCCGACCCCTACCCCGCCTTCCTTCCACTACAGACTGATACACTCTTGAAATCATTCTGTTTCGCTCCATTCTCTCTACATGTCCGAACCACCTCAACAACCCTTCCTCAGCCCTCTGGACAACAGTTTTGGTAATCCCGCACCTCCTCCTAACTTCCAAACTACGAATTCTTTGCATTATATTCACACCACACATTGCCCTCAGACATGACATCTCCACTGCATCCAGCCTTCTCCTTGCTGCAACATTCATCACCCATGCTTCACACCCATATAAGAGCGTTGGTAAAACTATACTCTCATACATTCCCCTCTTTACCTCCAAGGACAAAGTTCTTTGTCTCCACAGACTCCTAAGTGCACCACTCACCCTTTTCCCCTCATCAATTCTATGATTCACCTCATCTTTCATAGACCCATCCGCTGACACGTCCACTCCCAAATATCTGAATACATTCACCTCCTCCATATTCTCTCCCTCCAATCTGATATCCAATCTTTCATCACCTAATCTTTTTGTTATCCTCATTACCTTACTCTTTCCTGTATTCACTTTTAATTTTCTTCTTTTGCATACCCTACCAAATTCATCCACCAATCTCCGCAACTTCTCTTCAGAATCTCCCAAGAGCACAGTGTCATCAGCAAAGAGCAACTGTGACAACTCCCACTTTATGTGTGATTCTTTATCTTTTAACTCCACGCCTCTTGCCAAGACCCTCGCATTTACTTCTCTTACAACCCCATCTTTAAATATATTAAACAACCACGGTGACATCACACATCCTTGTCTAAGGCCTACTTTTACTAGGAAATAATTTCCCTCTTTCCTACATACTCTAACTTGAGCCTCACTATCCTCGTAAAAACTCTTCACTGCATTCAGTAACCTACCTCCTACACCATACACCTGTAACATCTGCCACATTGCCCCCCTATCCACCCTGTCATACGCCTTTTCCAAATCCATAAATGCCACAAAGACCTCTTTAGCCTTATCTAAATACTGTTCACTTATATGTTTCACTGTAAACACCTGGTCCACACACCCCCTACCTTTCCTAAAGCCTCCTTGTTCATCTGCTATCCTATTCTCCGTCTTACTCTTAATTCTTTCAATAATAACTCTACCATACACTTTACCAGGTATACTCAACAGACTTATCCCCTTATAACTTTTGCACACTCTTTTGTCCCCTTTGCCTTTATACAAAGGAACTATGTATGCTCTCTGCCAATCCCTAGGTACCTTACCCTCTTCCATACATTTATTAAATAATTGCACCAACCACTCCAAAACTATATCCCCACCTGCTTTTAACATTTCTATCTTTATCCCATCAATCCCGGCTGCCTTACCCCCTTTCATTTTACCTACTGCCTCACGAACTTCCCCCACACTCACAACTGGCTCTTCCTCACTCCTATAAGATGTTATTCCTTCTTGCCCTATACACGAAATCACAGCTTCCCTATCTTCATCAACATTTAACAATTCCTCAAAATATTCCCTCCATCTTCCCAATACCTCTAACTCTCCATTTAATAACTCTCCTCTCCTATTTTTAACTGACAAATCCATTTGTTCTCTAGGCTTCCTTAACTTGTTAATCTCACTCCAAAACTTTTTCTTATTTTCAACAAAATTTGTTGATAACATCTCACCCACTCTCTCATTTGCTCTCTTTTTACACTGCTTCACCATATATATATATATATATATATATATATATATATATATATATATATATATATATATATATATATATATATATATATATATATATATATATACAGTATATATGTATATAGTTCCGAATAGGTAAAACTTGCTATTCTGTCTTAAACAGCAATGCTCTTCTTGCCGAATAATGCAAGCGAAAATTTGTGTATGCAATAATTTCGCAAAAATCATTGTGAACCTAAGGAAAAAATTATTTCATTGTGTTTAATTATTAAATTATTGTAAACTTTAGATAGATTAGGCTAAATTAAATTGCGCTTGTTATAATAAGGTTAAGTAAGTTTTCTAAGGTTCTTTTGGTGCAATATTATTAATTCTTACATTAACATAAATGAAAAAAAATATCTTTAAACGCATTCAGGAAAATTTTAGAAAGGACTTAATTTTAAATGAGTTCTTGCTAATTGACCAGTTTTAGCTATTCGGCACGACATATATATAGGAGGTTATGAGATATCTTTCTCTTCTCCGTTTTAGAGAGTATTCTGGGTGTTATGAGGCAGGACTGGCTGACCTAAAGGTGGGATATGTGTGGAGGTGAAAGAAACGCAGCCCCTCTCTCAGAGGGACACCAGGCACTCTTGCCTCCTTACTGGCACTATACTGTAGGCACCACATCCGTGTGAGAGGCAGACCTGCATAATTTGTCTATCCGGAATACGACAGTGTATATGACATGCTTGTATCTTTGTGTTTTGATTAAATAAATAATTACAGTATATGAATTTTTCATACAGTCTGCTGTACAAACTACAAATTAGTCCTCTTTAACAAATAACTCTATATGGCTGCTGCCCATGTGCCAGTTCAATTACTATAGCATTATAAATAAAAAGTGGGCACAGACCAGTACAAACCATGGTGCCTGGGCAGGACTGAGTCACCTACAAGTAGCGACACACACTTCTCTCTGCCCAGCCGTCATTTCAACTCTCCAGGCAAGTTTCTTTTGGTTATTAAATACTGAGGGATCCTATTCAGGGATCCTTTAGCGCTTAATAATATTTTTTTACATAAAATATGATTACACAGTTTTAAAACAAGAAATTATTACAGAATTAATTCATGGTGCTTTAAATTTGTCATTTATATTATTTAATAAAATTCAGTCATTTTTATTAGAGTAATTACATATTCTTACTATTAATAATTGGCATTTTTCATATACACTAACTCCCTCCATCTGTTAATGTCAAATGTATATTACACGGAGACACTACGCTGGAGGCACCATGCTGGAGGCACCATGCTGGAGGCACCATGCTGGAGGCACAACGCTGGAGATAGAACACTGGAGGCACCACACTGGAGCCACCACGCTGGAGGCACCATATTGGAGGCACCATACTGGAGGCACTATGCTAGAGGCACCATGCTGGAGGCACCATGCTGGAGGCACCACGCTGGAGGCACCATGCTGGAGGCACCATGCTGGAGGCACCATGCTGGAGGCACCATGATGGAGGCACCACGCTGGAGGCACCATTCTGGAGGCACCATGCTGGAGGCACCACGCTGGAGGCACCATGCTGGAGGCACCATGCTGGAGGCACCACGCTGGAGGCACCATGCTGGAGGCACCATGCTGGAGGCACCATGCTGGAGGCACCACGCTGGAGATAGAACACTGGAGCCACCACGCTGGAGGCACCATATTGGAGGCACCATACTGGAGGCACTATGCTAGAGGCACCATATTGGAGACACTATGCTAGAGGGACCATACTGGAGGCACCACACTGGAGGCACCACGCTGGGGGCACCACACTGGAGGTACCACACCGGAAGTACCACGCTGGAGGCACTTCGTTGGATGTATCACGCTGGAGGCACCACGCTGGAGGCACCATGCCGGAGGCACCATACTGGAGTCACAATACTGGATGCACCATACTGGAGGCACAATACTGGATGCACCATACGGGAGGCACCACGCTGGAGGCAACACGATGAAGGCATCACGCTAGAGGCATCACGCTGGAGGCATCACGCTGGAGGCATCACACCGGAGACACCACGCTGGAGGCATCATACTGGAGGCACCATACTGGAGGCGCCACGTTGGAGGCACCACATTGGAGCCACCATGCTGGAGGTACCACACTAGAGGCACCACACTAGAGGCACCACACTAGAGGCACCACACTAGAGGCACCACGCTGGAGGCACCATACTGGAGGCAGCACGCTGGAGGCACCACGCTGGAGGCATTACGCTGGAGGCAGCATGCTGGATTCATCACGTTGGATGCAGCACGCTGGAGGCACCATGCTGAAGGCACCACACTGTTGTATATACAGCAGAATTCCAGCCTGGAGAGAACAAGTAACCTGAAGCATCATCCTTGGCTCATCATCTCTTCTTTTGTTAATTTTAGTTATCCAGGCTATCATTTTCCCTACGGTAGTAATGACAACATAGTTGTGATCCTTGAATGTGAAATCTGACATCATTACCTCTACGTCTCGCACGCGGGACTAACGATCTATTGAATGATTTCAGTTTGTCCTGTACTCCGTTATAGTCTTTATTGCCTCTATTCTTCCAAAGCGGAGCAGCTGCAACTTGTCCTCGTTATACACTATATAGTTCTCTAAAGCCCTCTGTAAGACTTGATTTTTAT
>NC_069415.1:27687882-27690382 GCF_026875155.1 Cherax quadricarinatus | reverse complement strand
GGCCTGGTCTGGGACCAAGCCACGGGAGCGGTGGTTCCCAAAATCTTGTACGGGTAATTTTCTACTGGGAAATATGAAAAATAACCCTGCAATAAAGGGGGTAGTCTTTAAGATGGGGAAACCAAAATTCCTGAAAAGAGTGCCTAATCGCTAAAGTTGTGATGGCGAAGTGGACCTACAAGACGATGGTAGCAACAGACTGGCTGATCAAACTATTACCAAATAAACCAGAGTTTAGGCAAGCTACGAGGTGAAAACTCACTTCGAGAGAATAATTCATGAACCCATTATTAAGCAAACTGTCAATCTGGAGAAAAGACAGAAAGAATCTAAACACAAATCAGTGGTCAGTCTCTGGATAGCAGAAACGTGGACTTAGCTTGATGAGGGAGTGGTGGAAGCAAACTCCATAAACAGGTCCAAGAATAGGCACGAAAGGGCCTGCGAGGCCAAAACCCTGTACATGTCTGTCAAGGAAGCTTGAGTACAACTCGATGAGTACACACAAATTACGCACAGCCATACCCAAATTCCCTCACACAGCACTTACGCTCAAACGCTTTCACAAATCAACATGGGCAAAATTCTGGCAAACGCCTTGGTGTTGACAAAAGGCTTGTGTAGCCCCTCTCTGCCTCCGCCACCAGCGCAGAATAAACAACGTGTATTGATATTTGACTTATGCAAAATCACCGGAGCTAGTGAAAGCTCCTTACGATTTTTTTACTTTTATTGTCTCCGATAAAACCCTCATCGCCGACTCGTTCGTGCTTCAATAGCCACCAATTTATTTTCTATTATTTTTTTGTGTTTTCATATTATTTGCATCCTTGATTTATTTGACAGAAGGTAAATAGGATAATTACAGGTAAGCCTCAGCAAGTAATGGTTAGGGTTCTCAATGGTTTCTCAGACATCAGGTGATTGACAAGAAACTTAAGGTAAAATTGAAGACGACATCTCCCCCCTCCTTCCGTAAGGTGGTCCTCCGCCCCCCACCACCCCCACTCCTTTCTTCCCTGCTACAGCCCAGGATTAACCTCTCCCACTCCTCCGCCACCACCCTTAATTTTTCTTTCCCCTTCCCCTTTCCCTTATCCTAACCCAACAACCCGTTTCTCCCCGCTCTCCACCTTCCCCATCATAGAAGCCTTACCTCGGTGTTTCTGCACCAATTTGGTATTGTTCTCATCCCCAACCTTTCCTCTTCTTTCTTTCATCTTAATTCGACCTACTCTTCTATTTATTCTTCCTCCTCTCCCAACTAAATTCCACCTCCTCACGCACTGATAATGAACAAGACAACATTTGGGTATCTTTATTGCTAAAATGTTTCACTTGCACAACAGATTTCTTCAGTCGAATAAAGGTGAATATAACAGTGGAAACAATAGTAGTAGGTTTGACGTGATCAGTCCGTTACCCTTGGTTTGAGGTGGTCACTCCTCAAGGTTACCGGTGTGACATTACATACTCGAGTCGGAGAAGATACCTGGATACCTGAAGGATGCTTCCGGGGGTCAACGCCCCCCGGGGCTCGGTCCAAGAACAGGCCTCCCGACGGATCAAGGTCTGGACAACCAGACTGTTACTGCTATGGCCTCACGCACTCCAACTGGTCAGGAAATGATCTGATGAACTTGTCTAGTTCTCACTCCAAGACTACCCTAAGTCTACGGGTAATTTTCCTTAGGCACGGAGAGAAGGCGTTGAAAATTCAGGGACCTCTGACAATCATCGATTTCTCTCTTAGTATACACATGGCGCTCTTTTTATTGAAGATACGCTCACCACCTGCCAAGTTCTCTTGTTTTCATACGGATTACAGGTCATGGGTAAGTGTGATCCACGAGTGGAAGTAGGTCATGCTTAACAACTGCACTGTTGGTCTCTGCATAGCTAACCCATGCATGGTTGGCACCTACATGGTTGAACCAGGAGAGAGCCAGAAAACTATTACTTGAGGCAGTGAAACGGACAAATTTGTTCTGTAAGAAGTAAAGGAAGAAAAGAGGTAGAGCAGCAGCAGCAGCAGCAACTTTTCCACAGTTTGTCGGTATCACCAGACAATTTACAACCAAAGCAGCAAAATCAACAGCCACTCAAACAGCTAGTATGGAAGTTATTCGCTACTTTAGCGCCTTTGTCTGACAACAGGAGAACCCAGGCTCAATCCAGAGTAGGGGCAGGACAAATGGACAAGCAGTCTGATACGTGCTGATCTTGTTCATCTGGCAGTAAACAGAAACCTCTTGTGGGTCACACCTGCTATTGAAAATAAGTAACCCTGCTTGGAACTTCAAAGAAAATAAGCCACCCTGGTTAGAACTATAATGAAAATAAGCCACCCTGGTTAGAACTATAATGAAAATAATTCGCACTGCTTGGTTTCCTTGGGTTAAAGTAAACTACTAACCCACCAAGGTTAACAACCCAGGCCCTCGTTTACCCCACCTTGCGTACTAGGTTTTCTTACTCAGAGAGGAGACCGGCCAACAGA
>NC_069415.1:27625382-27685382 GCF_026875155.1 Cherax quadricarinatus | reverse complement strand
AATCCTAGAATGATTAGTCCCAAATTTGCACACAAAAATCACTTCCTACGAAAGCACAAGACTCGTCAGGAGATGCAACATTCCCCCAATGAAAAGCAGGGGCGTCACTAGAACACTAAGAGACAACACAGTAAGTGTCAAGGGCCCAAGACTGTTCAACTGCCTCCCAACATACATAAGGGGGATTACAAATAGACCCCTGGCTGTCTACAAGAAGGCGCTGGACAGACACCTAAAGTCAGTACCTGACCAGCCGGGCTGTGGTTTGTAAGTCAGTTTGCGTGCGGCCAACAGTAACAGCCTGGATGATCAGGCTCTGATTCACCACGAGGCCTGGCCACATACCGGACCGTGGGGGGCGTTGATCCCCGAAACGCTCTCCAGGTATGCTCCAGGAAATGGTTTAGAAATACCGACAAATTGAGGACTGAGACACTTGTGCAACATTTGGGAATCTATTGAGGACACGTTTCGTCAGCTCGTGTCTTCTTCAGTCCAATACTAAGAAGAACGGTGGAAAAAGAGGAGGAGTTTGAGGCAATCAGTCCCTCAGACTGGAATCGATGTGTTCAGTCCATCAGTTTTGAAGGAAGTACATCATATGATGTTTTTCTTTGTACTGAACTGAAGAAGACACTGGCTGGCGAAACGTTTCCTCAATAAAGATTCCCAAATGTTGCACAAGTGTCTCATTCTTCAATAATTAAACACTTCAAGTCACTTGTTCCCTCTAGGCTGGAGTGCTGCTGTACTCAGCGCCATTCAAGGAAAGCAAAATTTCAGGTTTGGATAAGTGCAGAGAACCTTCACTTCTCGCATAGATTTAATTAAGCACCTAAATTACTGGGAACGTCTTAAGTCCCTCGACCTGTACTCCTTGGAAAGTAAACAAGAGAGGTACATTATAATCTACCCCTGGAAAATTATTGAGGGATTGGGTCCCAGATCTTCTCACAAATTGTTCCCCATGAAAGAGGCTTGGTACACGGTGCAAAATAACCCCAGTGAAGAGCAAGAGCGCAATGAATACATTACGGGAAAACTCAATAAGTGTGAAGGGACCAAGAATTTTTAGCGTCTTCACTGGATGCCTTAAGAAGGAACTAGATAAATTCCTTGAGTTAATGCCTGATCGGCCGGGCTGTGGTGCTTACACTGGACTTAATGCAACTAGCACCCTTGGATGACCTGGTTCATCAGGTCATCCACCGGGAGGCCTGGCTGGCGACCGGGCCGCGAGGGCGCTGACCCTCGGAACACACTCCAGGTAGACTCCAGAATATTCAGCACCAGCATGAAATCCACACATGAATAAGAATGTCTAGAAACTAGAGAAAGTCCACAGTTCTCTGCAAGACAAGTTCCAAGGTTAAAAAGAATGACAATTAGAAAAGACAAACGGGCTTAAATCTTACAACACAAGTCTTGGAACCTGGACTAAGTCTTTGGACTTGGCAGGCCAGCAAGTGCAGCTGTGTAATAAGTATTAATGCTTACTTCTAGCGCACTGAGTTCCGTGCACGCCAACACACCTTTTCCATGTCACATAACCTTTCCTGTGACATTCTCGCGATGGAATTATATCATGAAATATGTAAACGCTGTAATTTGTACTTCGTCAAGAGGAACAGGTAGCTAGCTGTGCACACCCATCTGTAGCTGCGGAAGTAGACTCGGGCCGCCACCTCATCCAGATGGAGGCCTTCCCAACTAAACAAGAATCAAAGAAAGGCAGTACACAGCAGCTACTACTCTGGCTGTACCTTTCTCAAGAGCATCCAGCTCGTCAGAGATCATTCATCCCTAGAATGACTACAAATTCAATTGACCAAATGAAATCACTGGCCCACAGCTGGCTCCAGCTTCATCCTATTCCCTATTTGTATGTTGCAGACCAATAAATATTTAACAAAGAAAATGTTAGGGTAGTTTTTCATATGAGATGAGATAGAAAACAGTTCTGAGGTTGTAAATAAAAGGTAGGCATTCTTAACCTACTGTAAAAACTCTTATGAGAGAGAGAGAGAGAGAGACTAAGACAACACGTACACATTCCGAGAGACACACGAAGAAGACAGACAGACAGACAGACAGACATCCAATTATGCTCATAACTACACAAGCGAGCACACAAATGAGTAGCCCTCCCTCGTAAAATGAATATGCAAGACGGAGGGGTAAACAAAAAAAATGGGCAAGAGAGAGATGGGAGGGGAAAACGGGGAGGGGTAAGGGTGAACTAAGATGGGAAATAAGGAGTGTGAAAGAATAAATGGTGTAAGGAAAGGTGAGAGGGGAAGATGGGCGGGGAGAGAAAGGAACAGAGATATAGAGAAGGGAGTGAAGTTAGTGTGAAAGAAGCAGGGAGGAAGAAGGGGAGAAAGGAAGGTAGGAGGAGAGAAAAGAGAGGCAATGGAGAGGAAGATGGAAGAAAAGGGAGGAAGATGGGTGTAGAAGAGAGGGGATGATGGGTGTAACTTTACTACCACCCTTTGATATACTTTTGACGGGTTTCGAGAGATTTCCCACTCTCGTAGCCCGACCCAAGGCCAGGCATGTCTGGTGCTTGCCTGGTCAACCAGGCTGTTGCTGCTGGCGGCCCGCTGGACCATATATCCGTCACAATCTGACTGATCTGGCACTTGGTGGAGTTATTAGTCGCGTTTCTGATATCTTCTGGTAAGATGTTGAATAATCTGGGACTACGGACGCTGATGTGTTTGTTCTCTTGTACTCACGGCGTCTCTGTGTTTCACTTAGTTTATTTTACGGTTTCTCCCATATCTCTCACTCCAGTACGTTGTTATAGCAGCGTGAAGATTCAGGATTAAGCCTCCAAGCAGTTTCTATGTATTTAGGTGCCCCGTGGCTCGGTTGGCAACGTACTCGGCTCACATACTGAGTGTCCGTGGTTCGGTCTCCGACACGGGTGGCAATGTTGGGCGTGTTTCCTTACACCTGCTATGGCCGTACCCTGGGGGCTGTTAGTATAACATAGGGGTGGATTTTGAAATGAGTTGTGGCAGGATAACTCTTAGCCTGTAAAACTGATTTGTGTAAAAAAAAATAAAACTCTCTTCTCCCTCTCTCTCCAACACTCCAGCGAGTACATATTTTAAGACTTGAGGCATTCCCAGTATTTTAAATATTTTCTTGGCTCTATATGGAAGTATGATGGACTGAAAAGCAGCATTGTGAAAAATAAATGGGAGTTGACTCCTGAATCCCAGTACAGTGCGGGGGTAATTAACAACTGGTGGTTAACGCTCTCGCTTCACACGGTGAGGGCCTGGTGGTTAACGCTCTCGCTTCACACGGTGAGGGCCTGGGTTCGATTCCCAGCCAGAGTAGAAACATTGGACGTGTTTCTTTCCACCTGTTGTCTATGTTCCCCATCAGTAGGGTACCTGGGTGTTAGTCGACTGGTGTGGGTCGCATCCTGGGACAATGACCTAAGGAGGCCTGGTCACAGACCGGGCCGCGGGGGCGTTGACCCCCGGAACTCTTTCCAGATAAACTCCAGATTTCCAGACAAAGTCGTTGTGCAGCCTGACATTCAAATTCTCTGGGATTAGTGCTTATGTCAGTTATGATCTTTGTGGTCTCTAGAAACAATAAAAAAAATTTACTTCTCCACCTTGCTGTCGTGTAGACAGCTGAACAGTGATTCATATTTTTTTCTCAAAATTTCGTTCATTTCTGTTTCATTGCCAGTGTATAAAGTCTCCTGTGATTAATGGTCCAATTCTACAGGTAGTTCTTAACTTTGATTTTGCATGTGTAGAAATGTCTGGAGTTTCTCGCAGTATCCTAGACCACTTTTTGTTTCCTATGGCCTGCTTCTGTCTGGTACGAAAGCTTTACTTCATTGTGACATACTGGCGTTTTTAAGTGGTTAGCTTTTATTATTCTACGCTGTTTATATATGATCCTCTGTTTGGTTTTCTCACTGGTATTCACTGGTACATATATAATACAAACCTATGCTTCTGTATCCAACTATTCTAAGCACTGGTGAGGATTTAGGGTGATCACCACCGTTTTCTAGGTTACATCTGATATTTTTTTTCTTCCGAGGCAATTCTCTAATTTACTGAACATCTCTTTTCGTACACTGTTATTTGAGTTTTCCAACTCCATCATGAAGTCATCAGAGTATATTGTATTTGTGACAGTCATGTCTGATTAGCTAATCGTTATTTGTGAAGATTAAATCTCTTGTATTTTAATTTCTAGTGAGTTGTGCTATTTGTTGGTTAAAAGCAAACTTTATACAGAGCTCTTTGGTACGTAGCTATTCAGCTAGTGAACTAGCTCATGAACTATTTCTGGTATAACACTGGTACTGTGGTTCATTTTTCATTTCATATCTGGGAGGTTGAAATGTCCAAGGAGGAGGATAATATCTGGTGATTGGGGGGGGGGGTCAAGACTCGAGGAATGGGAGAAAAGAGAGGAAAGAAGGAGAACAGAGAAAGATGGGAATGGAGAGAGAGGATAGGGAAAAAGAAAGAGATGGAAATGTAAAGAAAAACGGGAAAAAAGCAGAGGGATAGGGAGAGGGGAAAGGGAGAGGGTTGGGAGTGGAATGGGAGACAGGGAGAGGGAGTGGGAGAGGAGTTCAGAGGATAAGGGAGTAGGAGGGATGGAGGGGGGGCAAGAATTCATACAAAAACCCAAGGGGTCGGGTTCTCCTACCTGGGGCTGATCCAGCCTATTTGTCACCAGGATGTAAACAGTTTCAAAATAGCCCGTCTGTTTCTTAATGCAATTACGGCCACATACTGAATGATCGCAGGGAGGCCACGAACGAAGCTATCTGGCGAATTGTCCACCGTTTCTTACCCGCCTCACTACATCCTTTAATTATTTAAATCTTCAACATATTGCAAAGAGTCTTTTGAACAATATTCTCTTTCTTACTTTATACTTAAAATTCTATAAATATTTTCCCAACTATTCTCATGAGAAGGAGGAAAGAAGAAGCAAACGGACTGAGGGAATGGAAGGTATATTTTTCAAGGTTGAATGACAACTTGACGGCAAGATCAATTCTCGGGTCAAGACACAAGCGCCGCCGGGATGAAGCGGCGACGCAGGGAACTAGCGCGGGTGTTGTACTATTCTATACCCGCTCCATGCCCAGCTACGCATGCTAGCCTACCCTGGCCAGGTACCCACACCAGTGATTCCCACCTTCATCCACACTAAAGAAACCCACCCTCATCCACATTAGATAGGAGGGAGAGTTACAGGATAACATAAAACTGGAAGGGACCCAAGTGAAAATAAGCTACTTTTTCTGACCTTTTTTGGGGTTATCCTAGGTAATTTACACATGTTACTATATATGATAATTTGTATAACTGTATTTATGTGTACCTGTACCTAAATAAACTTAGTCAAGTATCTGAGGGTCTGATTCTAAATCTACAAAATGTCCTAAGAATATACGTAAGAGATGGAAGTGCAAAATAAATCCAATGCAGGGGTGCTGTGGGCACAATAAAAGAACACTATATCAACGTCCGTGGCCCCAGATTATTCAACATCTTACCAAAAGATATCAGAAACACTGTTGGGACAAGTGCATAAGTCTTTAAGAGGAAACTGGACAAGTATCTTCACCAGGTGGCAGATCAACCAGACTATGATAGATATGTGGGTCAGCGGACCATCAGCAGCAACAGCCTGGTTGACCAGGCAAGCACCAGATGAGCCTGGTCTATGTCCGAGCTCCGGGAGTAGAAAACTCTCGGAACTCACCAAAGGTAAGGGGAAATATGCCAATGGCTCCGTTTAGGGTAGTGGGAATATGAGAGCTGGAACAGATACTGAGATCATTTACGGCCCGTAAGGAGCCAATAAAGCATTTAGATTACTGGAAACGCCTCAAAGTCCTAAATATGTACTTACTGGAGCGGAGAAGAGATGCATGATAATATATACGCGGAGAATACTTGACGTCCTAGTTGTAAATCTGCGTACTGCAGTGAGAGATACGAGAGACAATTTTCAATAAACACAGTGAAAAGCAGGGAAGCCGTGGACATAATAAGAGAACATTCTATCAACATTTGTGGTCCCAGACTTATCAACATCTTACCCGAAGATATGAGAAACACTACTGGGATAAGTGAACAAATCTTCAAGAGGAAACCGAGCAAGCACCTCCAAGTGTCAGATCAACCAGGCTGAAGAAATCAAGGCACGGGGGGGGGGGGCTCGAACTCACGACAACTGGTTCGTAAAACTCACTTGCCGTGAGTTCGATCCCCATCTGTACCGTAGTTTGTTCGCAATAGTGTTAGTACGATTCTGTGATGATGATATATATGGACCAGTGGGCCGCCAACCGCAACTGCCTAGTTGACCAAGGAAGCATTAGAAAAGCTTTGCCCTAGGTCGGACTGCGATGGTCTAAAAACTCTCGAAAACCGATAACAGGTATATATCTCTCTCCATGCACCCATCTTCCTCTCTCCCCTCCCTTTATCCGCCCATCCATCTATCTTCACTCACCCACTGCTCACTTCATCCACAGGGGCGGTAGTCTCATATTCCTCATAGTCTCTGTTCTTCATAGCACAGTGCTAGCTCTAATTATCTTCATATAATCGTATCCGATATAGACAAAGACATAAATCATAACAGTGTACAATCCTTCACAGATAACAAAATCTGCGTAAGAGTTGCATCCATTGAGGACACAGCAAACCTCCAAGTTGATATAAACTAAGTCTTCCGGTGAAACACAAGCAACAATACGACAGTATGATGTTCAATGAACACAAATTTCGGTTACTCCGCAATGAAAAAAAATAAGCAAATACTGCAGACTCCGTAAACTGGAAGCTAAGGATAACGCCCATAGAAATAAATTACACTGGATACAAAGGCGTAAAGCTAGAAGTAATGAAGAGATGACAGGTGCAATGTCAGCATTTACTGGGACAATGTGTCTATGTAGAGTTTTATCAAGTCATTGATTTGATAAAGCTCTACGTGCAGGGAGACGTAGTCCGAATAAATGCTAACGCTGCATCTGTGTCTTTTCCTGTTTAAATGTATCTCCATAATGTACCATTTATGTATGACTACACCATTTAAGTACTTATACCACCACTGTACAAATTTATAGCACTGTGTGTAAAATCATTTGTAGATTTCCTGAATAGAGTTCATCTTATTACCCTTTGTTTACCGGGGGTCACTGCCCTCGTGACTTGCTTCTGGATTTGGCCTACTGGTTGATGGCCTGATCAACCAGGCTGTTGGTGCTAGCTACCTTGAAGTCCAACTTGGGCACCACAGAGCGTGGATATTAAAAGGAAATGTGGAAGAGTTTTGATATAATGAACTACAACAACCACTCTTACTACTTTCATCAAGGCTAGTATTCCTATTACCAACATTACTGCAACTACTTCCATCAGTACATGTGCTAAGAGTAGATACTGTACCGCGAGTTTTGAATGAGAACATTCAAGAAAAGAGATGCTAAGCCAGTGATTATCCTTTTTAAATCACTTATTCTCTCTAGGCCGGAACACTGCTGTACATTAACATCCCCATTCAAGGCAGGTGAAATTGCAGAGCTAGAAAATGTACAGAGAACCTTTACTGCACGTATAAGTTCCGCCAAACACCTTAACTACTGGGAGTGCCTGGAAACACTTGACTTGTACTCACTGGAGCGCAAGCGAGAGAGATATAACATAATCTACACCTGGAAGATTCTAGAGGGACTGGTACCTAATATGCACACAGAAATCACTCCATACGAAAGCAAAAGACTTGGCAGGCGATGCAACATAACCCCCAGTGAAAAGTAGGAGAGTCACTGGTACTCTAAGAGAAAAACACAATAAGTGTCCGGGGCCCAAGACTGTTCAACAGCCTCCCACCAGCAATAAGTGGCATTACCGGTAGATCCCTGGTTGTCTTCAAGAGGGAGCTGGACAGATACCTAAAGACGGTGCCGGATCAGCCGGGCTGTGGTTCGTACGTTGGACTGCGTGCGGCCAGCAGTAACAGCCTCGTTGATCAGGCCCTGGTCGTGGACCGGGCCGCGGGGGGGCTGATCCCCGGAATGTCCTCCAGGTAGACTCCAGGTGTCAACCGGTCATTCTGAGTAGTTGCAGAACTGTCGTCAGCTATAGGGGAGTCAGTGTTGGTGGGGGGAGGTGGGGATCCTGACGACGATGCTGACAATGGATGGGGTGTGTTAGTGGAGCCTCTTACTCTTCGTATCCCTACGATGAGGAGAAATTTACATCATTTTCCTTGTGAAACGGGGAGCACCCACCTTCAAAGTGTAGACTCTAGCTCCTCACTGGATACGGGGGGAGGGGGAGAGTTCTCGTTTCATACATGACCTGTCAATTGATCGCAGTATTACTGGGGAATGGCAAGCAATTAAGTCTGATCCGAGGAAAGGAAAAATAGCTCAAATTCCCCCTCATCCCAGGTGTTTGAATGAGGCCTCTTCGTCCGTGTGTCCTGAGTCACAACATACCGAATCTTGTGAGTCTGTCTTCAAACAGTTTGTTCAGTAATGAGTTACTCCTTTTGTACTGTGGAACGGACTACAAAAAGAGACCTGGTTCCATAATAACAATTATTCGTTTTGTACTTTGTAACGGAGTACAGAAAGACGCCTGATAATATATACATGAAACATATTCGAGGGTCAGACCCCAATCAGCACACTGCCATAACAACTTACCGGTGAGAGGAACTCAAGATTTCCACGATGTCTGTCAGGCAGGATATTTCGTTGCAAAACCCGTACTGATTACTTTTTTTTTACTAATAGGCTATTTTCCAGAAATTCCGCGGAAGTGTCCATGATTATGGTTTACCCACAATTAATGTCACATGACCTTGTCACATGACCTATCTCCTTTGTTGAATATTGCTGTAATATTAGGTAGTTACCAGTCACTTGGCACCATGTCTATTATTGTTATTATTATATTGATTACTGACGCTGGTAAACAATATGGAAAGTACACCTTTAATGTGGAAGCTGGTAACTTGATGACCTCACTATCGATTGCAAAGACCAAGCTGACAGCAGCATGAAGACTAAACTGACAGCAGCGTGAAAACCAAGCTGACCGCAGCATGAAAACTAAACTGACAGCAGCGTGAGGACCAAGCTAACAGCAGCATGAAGACTAAACTGACAGCAGCGTGAGGACCAAGCTAACAGCAGCATGAAGACTAAACTAACAACGACGTGAAGACTCAGCTGACTGCTGTATTAAGAAATTATTTTTTTAAGTTGCAAGTCATTCGAAGGTCACACACACATACTGTTACGAGTATGGCCATACCCGTTTTATTTTTTAATTGGATATGCCCCTTTATTTTATAATATACATGTTAAGGCTAATATTAATGCTAATATTGTATTATATTATGTTTTGTTACGCTTTAATATTATTTCCATTTAGTGGGAAACCACTAGGTTTAAGTGCCGGTTAGCAGTTCATGTACTGAGGTCTCCCTCAGTCACGTGACCAACCTGACATTGGCTTACCACTCAGTGGTACCGTCAGTAGGTTCACAGCACCTGTTCAGAGAAGGTTCACAACCCTTGCTCTGAGTAGTTTTACAGCACTCGCTGAGAGTATGTCCTTCACACTCACTCTGACTAGCATTCCCACTTCTAGTCTGGGCTTGCATAGCCAAGGGAGCATACCTCACTCATTGACCTCTCATAAGAGACATGTCAAGTTCTCTCTTGTGGTCGTTTTTCTTTCATGATTGAGTTCCTTTCTTAAGCTTGTCACTTTCGAGTTATTTATGCTCTAGCGAATTAATCTTTCAGTTGAATGGACAAGCTTTGTTGGCCTTGTGGGTTAATTTGTGGTCTATGCTATTCTAAGTCATGCTAGATGGTAGTGAGACTAAGTCCGTCATTTACGAGTTTTTGTATACTCTGAATTGATAGTTCAGATAAGTCTTTATAACCATTATAAGTTACTTTGTGGTTAAGTCTTAATAACCATTATAGGTGCATATTATTGGTGAATTTAGTACAAAGCTCCACCTCAAGAGGTTCATTTCTTCATATCAATGTACTGTACGTACCAAGAGAAATGCAAGAGTTAAACTCCTTATTTTATGTTAATCATAACATATCATATATTAAACTAAAACTCTACTAGTAAAGATTTTAAGTCTTAGTTATTTGTTTTGTAATCCTGAATTCTTGCTAAAAGTTTCTGTTGCAAAACTGTAAACAGGCCATATGTTCAACAAGAATGCTACATTAACATTCTACCATACCATTGGAGAAGGTTAAGAAGACGAGTTTTGTAACAATACACACACACATACACACACATACACACACACACACACATACACACACATACACACACCACACACATACACACACATACACATACACACACACACATACACACACATACACACACACACACACATACACAAACATACACACACACACATACACAAACATACACACACACACATACACAAACATACACACACACACACACACACACACACACACACACACACACACACACACACACACACACACACCCCGCAGACAGAGTATAGGCTAGGTGGACAAAGACTGCAAACCTCACTCAAGGAGAAAGATCTTGGGGTGACCATAACACTGAGCAAGTCTCCGGGGGCACACATCAACCAGATAACTGATGCAGCATATGGGCGCCTGGCAAACCTGAGAATAGCGTTCCGATACCTTAGTAAGGAATCATTCAAGACGCTGTACACTGTGTACGTCAGGACCATACTGTAGTATGCAGCACCAGTTTGGAACCCACACCTGATCAAGCACGTCAAGAAATTAGAGAAAGTACAAAGGTTTGCAACAAGGCTAGTTCCGGAGCTCAGGGGAATGTCCTACGAAGAAAGGTTGAGGGAAATCAGCCTGACGACACTGGAGGACAGGAGGGTCAGGGGAGACATGATAACGACATACAAAATACTGCGTGGAATAGATAATGTGGGCAGAGACAGGATGTTCCAGAGATGGGACACAGAAACAAGGGGGTCAAAATTGGAAGCTGAAGATTCAGATGAGTCACAGGGATGTTAGGAAGTATTACTTCAGTCATAGAGTTGTCAGGAAGTAGAATAGTCTAGGCAGGAACCATACATAGCTTTAAACGAGGTATGACAAAGCTCAGGGAGCAGGAGGAGGACCTAGTAGCAATCAGTGAAGAGGCAGGACCAGGAGCTGAGTCTCGATCCCTGCAAGCACAATCAGGTGAGTACAATTAGGTGAGTATACACACACAGACACACACACACCTGTAAGGACCCCGTTATCAAGCAGTCACTCTACCCTCATCCTTTGCTTCCCCTCCCCCCACCTCCCCTCCCCTTCAAATCCCATCACACACCTCCCCTGCTTCTAGGGGTCACTCTAGCCTCATCCTTCTCTCCCCCTCCCCCCTTAATCCCATCCCTCTCTCTCCCACACATGCACACACACATACAAGAGAACACATACACAAGCACATATACACTTGACAAACACATACTCCCCTTTCCCCTAACCACCTCTCCCCCTCCCCCTAGCCATTACCCCTCCCCCAAACCATCTAACCCCTCCCCCTAAACCATCTATCCCCCTCCCCCAAACCATCTATCCCCTCCAATAACCATCCTCCCCCTCCCCCACAACCATCTATCCCCACTCCCCCTAACCATCTATTCCCCTCCCCCTAGCCATCTCTCCCCCTTCTGTGGTGCAATGGGGCAACCTAGAACTAGGATGAGAGCCAAGGGCCCGAAGGACAAATCTGGGAGGGAGGACTGGGAGGCAAAGCTCAAAAAAAGGAAGACTGGGGAAGGAGGCAAGATAAGCTTGCAAGGAAGATGGAGGAGAGGTTAGCAGCAGAGTGCAGAAAGTGGGAGCAACATGCCACGGTAGCAGAAGCCAAGATACAGAGATTAGAAGAGGAGCTAAGAAATCTGAAACAGCCTAGAGACAAAAATAATACTGAAGTAGCATCAGCAATGTTTACATCAAACACATACAAAGGGTCTGAAGGAAGCATGGAAGCTAAACTGTATGCAGAGGTCCTGTCAAACCCACATGGGGCCAAAACGAAGACAGGGAGCACACTAGGACATGTGCAGGGACCTTACCCGACACTTGTGGGGGCCAGGAACAGGTGAGCAGGAAGGACAAACCAATGAGCATAGGGGCCACAGCTAGGGAAGGGACTGAAGTAAGGAACACGCCACAGGAACGAACTAAAACACCTCAGAGGATGCAATGGGAGTCACAGTGGGAGATGGAAAGGGAGAGATCAGTTTTTGTCTATAGGCTACCTGGTTACCTGGAGGTTACCTGGAGGTTATTCCGGGGATCAACGCCCCCGCGGCCCGGTCCATGACCAGGCCTCCCGATGGATCAGAGCCTGATCAACTAGGCTGTTACTGCTGGCCGCACGCAGTCCAACATACGAGCCACAGCCCGGCTGATCCGGCACTGACTTTAGGTATCTGTCCAGCACTCTCTTGACGGCAGCCAGGGGCTTATTGGCAATTCCCCTAATGCTTGATGGGAGGCTGTTGAACAGTTTTGGGCCCCGGACACTTATGGTGTTTTCCCTTAGTGTACCAATGGCACCCCTACTTTTTATTGGGGGCATTTTGCATCGCCTGCCCAGTCTTTTACTTTCGAAGGGAGTGATTTCTGTGTGAAGATTTGGGACCATTCCTTCCAAGATTTTCCAAGTGTAGATTATGATATATCTCTCCCTCCTGCGTTCCAACGAGTACAAGTCAAGTGCTTCCAAGCGTTCCCAGTAGTTAAGGTGCTTGACAGAACTTATACATGCAGTAAAGGATCTCTGTACACTCTCTAGATCTGCGATTTCACCTGCTTTGAGTGGAGATGTTAATGTACAGCAGTATTCCAGCCTAGAGAGAACAAGTGATTTGAAAAGGATCATCAATGGCTTGGCATCTCCCGTTTTGAAAGTTGTGATCCTTGAAAGTGAGATCCTCAGACATTACTACTCCCAGGTCCCTTACATTATTTTTCCGTTTCAAAATTTTTTAATGGCCGGAGGGTTCAGTAGTAAACTCTTTTCCCCAGTTTTGTCTCCTCCATTTTTCCCAAATAAGGGAGAAAGGTTGGGAAATTTGCCCTAAATTGAACATCTATTTTTTAAACCGTTGCCCACGGGAAAAAAATTTTTTTTATATCTTCTTGGAGGTTAACCGCGCCCTCAAAAAGGGGCCCAGCCTCAGGGCAGACCCTAGATAAACCGAAAAGGGAAATGATAGGGTGCTGTGGTGTATATCTCGGGCCCTATGTTGTTTATGGGGATAAGGAATAAGATGGGGGCGAGTCCCTGTGACTTGTGGAACAGAGCTCCACAAAGGCCCCCAGCCTCCGTTTTTAACTCTTTTTCCCCATTTAACTCTTTGTGTTCGATTTTTTGGGAAAAGTTGAAGCCCAAACTCCCCACTTTCCCAGTTTTTCCCCTTTTGGGCAGAATTTTAGGGCTATTACCCCCATGATCGCATTTTTTAAAAACCCTTTGAAAAAGTCTTTGTATTTTTAAACATCTCCCATTCGATTTTTTTTCCAGTGCACCCAAAAGGCCATGTCATATTGATCCAGTAGTTGTGAAGGGAAAAAGAGCAACCTGCCCTAAACCCCATGTTGCCCTGGATTGGGGCAGAATTTTGGGGAAACCGGGTGTTTTGCAACCTGCTTCTTAGCACTTTTTTCAAAGATTTTTATGATTTTGGGACGTCAGAGCTATTGCTCTATAGTTTCTTCTAATGCTTTGCTGCCACCTTTTAAATGGGGGGGGGCTATATCTGTTTTTTTTAAGTGCTGGGGGAATTTCACCCATGTCCAAGCTCCTCCTCCACAGTGTACTTAGGGAACGTGAGAGGGGTTTTTTGGGGAAAGCTTTTTAATAAAAAACAGATTTTCCCCCGGCCCGGGCCCCGGGGCGGAGTGCATAGGCTGTTTTTTCAATGGTTTTTTCGAAAAAAAAATCAGAGTTGGGGTTTTTAATGTGGGGAAAATTGGGCATACATTTTGGAGTTTGGGCTCATTCTTTGAAAAATCATTTGGGTCGTCGATCCTCAAAACCGTTAAATTTTGGTTCCCCCAAAAAAACACAAGTCGTACATGGGATTTCAAAAATTTTCCCTCATTTTCCTTGTTGTCATCTGTGTAAGCCCCATCCTGTCGAGTAAGGGCCCGATACAAAGATGGGGTATTTGCCTTTTTTTTGGGAAAATTTTAAAAAGAAAATTTTGAATTTCTTTCAATTTCCTAATAGTTTTAAAACCCTCCCCCCTGCCTCTCCGGGTTTTCCTTTAAGAGTCTTTTAATTTAAGTTCGATGTTCCATTTCCTGGTAAAAAACGCCCCCCTTTTCGTGTATCAAATTTATTCTACCCACCCCTAGGGGGCCGATAGTTTTCCACTTCTCTGGTCAGCGCCCCCCTTTCGTGTATCAGATTTTCAAGCACTCCTAAAGGGAGCTAGTGCCCTTTTTCGTCTTTCTTCTGTAGGGGGACCCGTTTTTTCTCTCTCCATTTTAAACTCCTGCTCTTTTTTTTTCTTAGGGGTTTATATCCCTAGAACTTTGCTTCAGGTCGGGAAGTTGACCCTTTCCCAAAAGGCACGGGTTTTGGGAAATCCATGTCATTTAAGACATCTTCCCAACATTTTTCGTTTGGGGAAAAGGTTTTCCGGGCCCCCAGTTGTTTGTTCTTGTTGTTGAAGTTGTTTTTTTGGGGAAGACACCTTCACAGATACACGCATTTTTTGGCTGATCAGGACCCCTATGAAATGTCCCGCTGGACTTTGATTAGGTTGTGATCGGAATTAGTTGTTTTTAAATATTCCTTATTTTTCCCTTATCGGGTTTCCTCATTTTTTGTGAAGATAAGGTCAAGTGGGGTTTTCTAGTTTTTTGTTGGCCCCACTATCTGCTGGTTTAAAGGGTGTGTTTTTCACAGAGATTTTTTAAGTAGCTCATGTTGTGTAACCTTTCATCTGGCGTACCCTCCAGGGTTTGTTTCGTTTATAAAAATTTTTTTGTTTACATTTTTTCCTTTTTGTATCCCCTTAGGTTAAAATTCCCCAAGCATTAAGATTTTTGGGGGGGATGGACCGGGAAGGTTTTCCAAACAGTAACCCAATTTTCAGAAAGTGTTCCTTGAACTTTTTTTGTGGTTTTGCATCGGGTTTGGTTGTATAAAACCACAATGATAGGTTTTGGTTCTCGTTTTTTTTACTGATAGGAATTTAAATTTTCCTCTTTTCCCGGTGTTAAAGAAACTCCGTGGAAGATAAGGGCCCTTTTTGGCCCCATACAGGCCAACCCCCCCCCCCTTTGTTGCCGGGTTTTTTTTTCTTTTTGCTTTCCAAAAAAGGGTTTTGTAAAACCATTACCCCATATTTAAAAGGTAAAGTGATCTTTTGTGTGTTCTCTGTAAAAGGGCTGAAAACATTGCATTAGACTCCCTAGAAGTCCATGATAAAAGGGTTTATTTTTTTGTTGGGGGAAAGGCTTAAGGCCCTGTTTTAGGAAAAATTGAACGAGGTTTTTTTCTGTCCCTTTTTGGGGGGGATTTTGTTATTGGCATCAGTAGTTGTAATTCTGGAGGGCCAGGGGTTTGGCCCCTGGCTGCGCCTCCAGCCCAAACCCCCGGCTCCAAGGGTGGTACATTTTTGTTATTTTCTTCCTTTTCCCTTTTTCCCGTTTCCGGGCCACAAAAAAAAATTCCCCTTTGGAAATTGGGTTGTCGTAGCTACTTTTGTTTTTTTTGGGGGTTTCTGTCCTCCGGGCCCCTTTTAGATGGTAGCAGGGAGTCGATTTTTGCAACACTGCTTCTGGGGGAAAAAACCGAGGGGCCCCACATTTTTAGGGGGAAAGAGTACGGGGAAAGAAGAACGAAAACCCTCCTTTAGACAGGAGGGTTCCTAAAAATTTTTTGGGGATGCTCAAATTTTGCAGCCCAAATTTTTTTCCCCTTTTTAATTCCTTTGTTACAGTTGCCCCAACTATTTTGCAAAAATTCACCTTTGGGTTGGGGAAATTTTTTGGGAAAGGGCATTTGTTTTCAATTTCTGCGGGTTTTCGGGGACTCACTATAATCCTCATACCCAACCGGGGCCACCCCCGTCCTGGTTTCCCCCATCTACTTTCCCCAGTAGGGGAAAAAGAAGGAGCTCCTCCCCAAACCCTTTCTGTACGGGGGGCCCCACGCCCTTGTGAAAAATGAGGGTTTTGTATATTTACTTTTTTTGTGGGGGTTTCGGTAGTGTCCCTAGTCCCCCTTTCCCTGACGAAGTTTTGGGGGGGGAAAAACTTATGATGAAAGAAAGCGGGGAGGAGAAAAAAAGGCAAATTAAAGGAACCCAAGAAGGGATAGGTGAGGGAAAACAGGGCCCCCAGGTGGAAAAATTTTCGGAAAATTTCGGGTGGTTCACAAAGAAAAAGGAAATGGCCTCTCAAAGTAATTTTCAAGGCAGAAAACAACTGAACCATGTTCCGGGCAGGGGGAAAGAAAAAGCTGAGGGGCAAACAGGATTTCCCATGAGTTTTGTACCTTGATCGGGGACAAAACACGGGAAAGGAAAAAGGATAAATACTGGAAAGGAAATTTAAAAAAACGAAAGGAGGAATGGGGGGGAAAGGGGGGGAACAAAAGGGGGGCCAAAAGAAAAAGAAAATAACCCGGGCCCACGGTGGAAAGACAAGCACCCCCCCCAAAAAAAACACCTGCAGAGGACCCCCCAGGGCCCACCCCCAAGGAAACCGAAACCCCAAACCCCAACCCATCACACCCCGACCCCCTCTTTTTCCCACCCCCCCCGCACCACAACCCTACCCCTACAGAAACCCCCCTATGGGAGCCTTCCTCCACCCCACTGAAAGCCCCCCCACGGGCCCCCCAACCGGGGTTTCCTGCCCCCCAAACCCATGTTCCACCAGGCCCCACAGTTTACAGTTTTAGAACAGAATTTTAAAGGGTTTTGGGTTTTTTTAACACAAAGGGGCAGATGGAATTTAAAAATAAATATGAGGGGAAAGGCAAGAAAGAATCAATGAGAAATCCCCAGACATCCCTAGCAGTTACAGAAACAAAACTCACAGACAATAAAAAAGATGCAAACTTCCCACTAGGATACCAGATCAGAGGAAAATTTGAAGGGGAAAAGAGGGAAAGGGGGGGGTTTTGGGTCTGCTTTAAAAAAACAATGGAAAAATTTTAAGAAAATGGGAGGCATAAAAAAAACAGGGGGGAAAGGGACTACATTGTAAGGGACACTTTTAGTCCCGGGGGGCCCCAAGGTGGGCCCTTGCAGTGGGTTGAAAAAATCCCCACAGAAAAAGCAGGAGGCCAAGGGGAGGGAAAATGAAGAGAGCAAACAGAGCAATGGTGGACACCCTTGCAAAAGGGGGGCAAAAAAAGAGCTCACTCCAGCAGAAACAAAGAAATTTTTTTTTTTTTTTTTTTTTTTTTTTTTTTTTTGCCTTTTTGGGTGAATTTTTAACCACAGGGGGGAATTTGACTGGGGGAAAACCCGGAGCCACACGGGAGGGCCCCAAAAAATGGAGACCAGATTTCTGGGAAAAAACCTTTATGCACCCAAAATGTTAAGGGACACTACCCGAGTGAGAGGGGGGATGAACCCCGCAAGATTGGAAACTTGTTTTCACCCCTTTGGGGGTTCAGAAAATTGAGGACTTTACAAATGGAGTCCCCGTAGGAGCTTTTACCATGTGGTTTTTTTTGTGCTTTGAATACATAGTAAAAGTTGCAAGTGGAGAAAAAATAAAAAGGAGTTTAAAGGGGGAAAAACCTGACTATAAAAGAAAGGGGGTACATAGGGTTTAGGAACTTCCCCGCAAAGGGGGTTCCATGGGACAAAGGAAAGGAGGAAAACCCAGTAAATGAAAAAATGGAATACGTAACAACCCAAAAAACAAGGGGCAGGGGGAAAGGTTTTTTTCCCAAGGGGAAACAGAAACAATGGGAAAAAACCAGAAAAAGAGCCCCCGGTTTACCCGACGGGGTAAGGAGGCAAAAACAAAAATGCAATAAAAAGAAAAAAAAATTACAGAAGGGGAGAAAAACCATAAAAAAAAAGGGAGATTTTTGTCATAGAGGGAGGAACGAATATTCACAGGTAAGGAGGGAGGCCCCCCGCGACGTATTAAAATAACATTTGCATCAAAAGTCAAGACTAACCCCCAAAAATGTTGCCCTAGCCACCAGGAGGAAGACAACACCCAAAAAATAGGGGGCCCGACTGGGGAACGAAGGTGGGAAAAACTCACAAAAAAGATAGGAGGTATTGAGGGGCTAAACAGGGGGATTTAAAAAAGGGTTTTTTCAGTTTGAAAACAGGGAAAGGGCCCCTGGGAAGACAAACACAGAAGGGGAAAATCAAAGGGAAAAATACCATCAAAATGTTTTGGTGGGAAAACGAAAAAAAAGAGGAGGAGGGGCAAAGCCCGCCGAAAACCTTGGGACCTCAAAGGCGATGGGGGCCCGGGCCTTTCCCCGTTTTGGGGTCCTTTTTGGAAGGAGCAGAGTGCCCGTGTTTGCCCCCCAACCCCAATCTTCAACACATTCCCCTTGGGAAAATGGGCCCAAATACCTAGAAAAAGGAAAAACAGCAAATGTAGGGCCCCATATTTAAGAAAGGAAACAAAACGAGGCAATAAAATACAACCTGTTTTCTCTACATGTTTTAGTATGCAAAGTCCTGGAGAAAATTATCAGGGGAGTGGTGGAAACCCCCGGAAAGGAACAAGAATTTTAAAATGAAAAACCCGCATGGGGTTTTTGGAAAAGGGAAACCCCCGTGTCACAAAAACCCTTTGGAGTTTAAAAAGACAAGGAAATAGAAGACCAGAGAGGGGGGGGGTGGGTTGATTGGGATTTTTCCCAGACTGCAGGGAAAGGGCCTTTTACACAGTTCCTCACAAGAATTTATGCCCGAACCCAAGGATCAGGAAAATAAACCGGGAAGGGCACTGCAAAGGATCCCGGGAATACCTGACAAAGGGAAAGGGAACAAGAGTCTGGTAAAATGAAAAAGGGATCACAGTGGGCGCCCGTGACGAGCGGGGGCCCATAGGGGGGCCCTTGTTTGGACCCCGTGCTATTTTTGATATATGCGAAAAAGACATGATGGGAAAATAGACTCTGAAGTTTTTTCCCCTTTTGCGATGATGTAAGCCCGGGTAGAAGAATTAAATCCCGGGTGAGGAGAGGCAGGATGCAAAAAAGACCTTGGGCATGCTGGACATGTGGTCCAGAAAATGGCTTCTTGAATTTAACCCGCCCAAATGGGAAAGTCCCTGAAGATTGGGGGGGGGCAAAAAAGACCGCAGAAAAAAGGAAATTTTAGGCTTTGGGGACAAAGACTACAGACCTCACTAAGGGGAAAAGACCTTGGGGTGACCCTAACACCGGGGCACGTCACCCGGGGGCCCCCAAACAAACCCAAAAAAAGCTTTCCCGGGATACGGGCGCCCCCCAGCAAACCTGAGAAAAGGTTCTGATACCTTTAAAAAAGGGAAAAAATTCAAAAACACTGTACACGTAAAATTTTTAGGCTCATATGGAGTATCGCACACAGTCTGGAAAACCCCCACCTGGTCAAAACACGTCAAGAAATTAGAGAAAGTAAAAAAGGTTTTTCAAAAAAGGCTAGTCCCAGAGCTCAAAGGGGGAAAGTCGGGACAGGGAAAAGGGTTTAGGGGAAATCGGACGAAAGAAACTGGAGGACAGAAAGGGGCAGGGGAGAAAATTAAAAGAAAATACAAATACTGTGGGGGGGGTAGAAAAAGGTGGACCCGAGACAAAAATGCCCCCCAGAAAAGGGGGCACAGAAAAAAAGGGGGGTTTTTCCCCCCCCCCCCCCCCCCCCCCCAACTGGAAGCTGAAAAACCCCCCCACACGTCGGCACAGGGACGGGTTAGGAAGTATTTCTTCAGCCCTAGAGTTTGTCAGGAATGGAAAAAAACCTAGCAAGTGGAAGTAGGGGGAGGGCAGGAACCATACTAGTTTAAGAAGAGGTCGACCAAAACTCAGGGAAACAGGGGGGGAAAAGGGCCCAGTAGCGATCATGGGAAAAGGCGGGGGCCCGGAGCTTAGCATCCCACCCCCTGCCCAAACCCCAAATTTGGTGAGTACACACAAAAACACCCACACACACACACATACACAGTGGAGGTTTTTGTCCCCCTCGCTTTCCCCCATGTTTTTGCCCCCTGGTAGAGCTCTGTTTAAGCATTTCTTGATTTAAAATTTGCCCCCCTTTCGAAAAAATTTCCTCAAAGGGGACACTGCCCTTTTTCTAGCAAAAAGCAACAAAGGGCGTTTTTGACATGTTTTCATTCCCCTGTGGAAACGTTTACCAAAACCTGTTCACAAAAGTTTTCGCCGTTTCCCCCAACCTCACCGTCCACTTTGTTCGCCCCTCAACCAAAACCCGCCCCAACCAGTCTTGCGGGGCTCATCAACTTTTCGCCGGGGTACTCTATCGCGGCTAGTTAGGTATCCCAGAAGGGGGATTTTGGCATGTTGGGGGCGGGGGGGGGGGGGAGTACCTTTTTAAATGGTTTCCAGAATTTTTTTTATTTTTTTATTTTCTATCCTCCAACTTTTCGTTTTTTTTTCGTTTTATTACTCGGGGGAACGCCTCAACCGATCGATTTCAAATTTTCCGGGGATTTAAAGGGGGAGGTTCCCTGCATGGGTCAATTTAAATTTTAACAAAGGTTTTCCTACTAAATAAGACGATGAAGATTGACATTTTTTCGTGTAAAATGCCCATTTTTTTTTATTTCCGTTAAATCATGTTAAATAAATTTCAGTTTACCTCTTCTGAACATCTTCAATATTTAATGGTGTAACTAATGGCCTATTAAGTTTCCTTTGTGTGTGGGCAGATCTGTCAATATAGTAAAGGTTAAAAAAATACTTGAAATCGTTGGAGAATGTGTGGTTCCCTAAACACAAGGTTCGTGCTGTCATTTGTTCAATAAAATTTGTCAATTTTATTGGATATTAATATTTATATTCATTAACTAAGGAATGGTTCATCTGATCGGTTTCAAAATATTACTAATGCCTTCTATAAGACGTTCAGTTTAAGCAGGTTCAAATTGGAAATTTTACTGAAATTGTTAAAACAGATGGAATCGTTAGAATCAGATCATTTACTGGAGAATCCTTTTTCTAATTGGCTTCAAACCTTCACTACTGGTGAGTTTCATTAAATCGAAGTTTGTCACTCTGAGCTGCATAAATTTCAATTTGCCAGCTTTATTAAAAGATTATTTGTCATGTAATAACCAGAGAAAGACTCTTCTGATTGACTTCACAACATAAACACAGGTGTGTCATAATTAAAATAATTTTTGAACTTTCTTTAAACAATTGTGACAAATCGGATATTCTTGAAAAGAGAATAAAAATATTTTTCTTATAAGATTCTCGAGAATTTGAGATAGAATATAAATGAGAAAAGAAAACTTGCCTATTTCCACGACGCTGGTTTGAGTTAATAGTTTAGTTCAGTTTCAAACTGGAGTTTATTTATGGAAGATTTATATTAAATATGCGCTGTGTATATTCTAATTTTCTATTTTTATAGAAGGAATTGGAATATCATTTTTTATATGATGACTTACTAATGAGGCCTCTTCTGGGTCGCCTCAAATCTCCAGTGCCCATATTTAAATGAAGTATAAACTTATGCCGCACTCTGCACTATCCCAGTCGCCTGCATCGAGGTACGGGGGGGAGGGAGCTAGGGTTATGCAATACGGGGATACCGAAACACACCTAGTTTATCCCGCTATTCGCTTGTTAAGTCGCTTACTCAACTATACAGCTGTTTGCTCGTTCAGTTGTTCGCTACCTTTATCACTCGCTGTTTCACTCAGGTTCGCTCTTTCTCTCTCTCTCTCTCTCTCTCTCTCCTGCAGATCACTGATCAACAAAGTGGTGGTGGTGGTGTGATGGCAGGAATGCTGATGAATATAATGGTAATGATGATGATAGCGGTGATAACAGTGACAGGTGAAGCAGTGATTCACTCACTACTGGAGACACATGCAACATTCCTAATGAGGTTATCAATGTCGACGAGGGAAGGAACACCAGGAAAGGAGAGAGAGAGAGAGAGAGAGAGAGAGAGAGAGAGAGAGAGAGAGAGAGAGAGAGAGAGAGAGAGAGAGAGAGAGAGAGAGAGAGAGAGAGAGAGAGAGGGAGGGAGGGAGTGACACACTGGTATATCTCATTTTCACTACATTACTTTAAGGAGCAGCATGACCCCGGTGGTTGCTTAGCGAGCACCCAAGCCACTGGTACCTCCTGGGGGTTATGGCTGATACCGTCGTGGCAGAAAAATATAATATAATTTAAAGGTTAACACAAAAATCCGGGTCACCGACAGCGAGATCACTGATTAACGGGGAGAGGAGGAGGAGGAGGAGGAGGAGGAGGAGGAGGAGGAGGAAGAGGAGGAGGAGAGAGGATGAAGAGGCTGAGGAGAAAAAGAGGATTATGAGGCAGATTAGGAAGAGGAAGACGATGACAAAAACTATGAGGAGGAGGAGGAGGGGGGGGAAGACACGAAGATAGGCTGACGAGGAGTCAGGTGTTGTTGTGGTGTGAAGATATATATTGCTGTACCTGTGACTGCTTCCCAGAACACTACTTTCTCAGCCCCAACCACAAGCCACGCTTTCTGCTGATCGCCTGATCAGCCAGGCTGTTGATGTCATCTACTACTTCCTAACAAATCGAACACAAAGAGTAGTGGTCAACAGAGTTAAATCGGAGGCTGCCATAGTGAAGAGCTCGGTTCCACAAGGCACAGTACTCGCCCCCATCTTATTCCTTATCCTCATATCAGACATAAACAGAGATATACACCACAGCACCGTATCATCCTTTGCGGATGATACTAGGATCTGCATGAGGCTGTCATCTGCTGAGGACGCGGTTAACCTCCAAGAAGATATAAACAAAGTTTTCCAGTGGGCAACGGTAAACAATATGATGTTCAATGAGGACAAATTCCAACTACTCCGTTATGGAAAACTGGAGGAGATAATAACTAGAACAGAGTATACTACTGACTCCGGCCATACAATAGAGCGGAAAAATAATGTAAGGGACCTGGGAGTAGTAATGTCTGAGGATCTCACTTTCAAGGATCACAACAGTGCCACGATCGCACGTGCAAAGAAAATGATAGGATGGATAATGAGAACTTTCAAAACGAGAGATGAAAAGCACATGATGAGCCTTTTCAAATCACTTGTTCTCTCTAGGCTGGAATACTGCTGTACATTAACATCTCCATACAAAGCAGGCGAAATCGCAGATCTAGAGAGTGTACAGAGATCCTTTACTGCACGTATAAGTTCTGTCAAGCACCTTAACTACTGGGAACGCTTGGAAGCACTTGACTTGTACTCGTTGGAACGCAGGAGGGAGAGATATATCATAATCTACACTTGGAAAATCTTGGAAGGAATGGTCCCAAATCTGCACACAGAAATCACTCCCTACGAAAGTAAAAGACTGGGCAGGCGATGCAAAATGCCGCCAATAAAAAGTAGGGGCGCCATTGGTACACTAAGAGAAAACACCATAAGTGTCCGGGGCCCAAAACTGTTCAACAGCCTCCCATCAAGCATTAGGGGAATTGCCAATAAACCCCTGGCTGCCTTCAAGAGAGAGCTGGACAGATACCTAAAGTCAGTGCCGGATCAGCCGGGCTGTGGCTCGTACGTCGGACTGCGTGCGGCCAGCAGTAACAGCCTAGTTGATCAGGCCCTGATCCATCGGGAGGCCTGGTCATGGACCGGGCCGCGGGGGCGTTGATCCCCGGAATAACCTCCAGGTAACCTCCAGGTACCAGCAACGTTTCTATCTACTAGTAGCAGACTGAAGTCTCGTGTCAACAGTGCCCCTACTCTTCACCTCCCATATTTCTCACTCCAGTAATCTGTTATTCTACATTCCCTCCTATCTCTCTCATTCCAAAAAGTTGTTTTTCCAGTGTGCAGATTAAAGACTTGGTCTTAAAATATTCTCTATCTATATATTATCAGGTATGTCTTTCTTCTTTGTTTCCAGGAGTTTAGGTCTTTTACTGATTCTACTGGCATAAAGTTCATTCGGTGATTACCTTTGTGTCTGCCAGGAATAAACTCTCCTGGGCCCTGCCTCGTACGTAACAACTGGCGGCTGTGGAGTCTGCCTCTACTTCGTGCCCACCTGGTGGGTTCCCTTAGGTACTAACTTTGTGAACCATACTGATGATCCTAAGTATCATAAATGTTGTGAATGTGTCTCCTCCGAGTCGTCTTTTAGCAATATACAGTCAGGGCTCCCCTCTCTATGATGGCTATGGTGCCCAATTATTTTCATCATTTTTGCTTGAGTGGCCTACTAGTGATTGGCGGAGGGTTGTACAAAGCTACCATGACTATTTTTGGCTCTTTTGCAACTTTGTTTTACCACTGCAGTCGGTGTCGAAAGTGCATCACACACACGTCACTTCCTGATCAGCTGGGCTGTGGTGCATATGTTCGATTGCGGGCTTGACTGATCAGACCATCAATCAGGCCTGGTCTGGGACCGACCCGCGGGGACGATGCATTCCGGAAGCGACTCCATGTAACCTGTAGGTAATCCAGGATTCTCTGTTAACCACTGTCAAGGCTAAAACTTATTGACTTAATGCACTCTACTGTGTGGTGCTTGATCTACCTACCTGGGGTCTACCTGGAGAGTGTTCTGAGAGTAACGGCCTCGCGGCCCGGTCCCAGACCAGGCCTTCCGGTGGATGGCCTGATCAACCAGGCTGATGGTGCTAGCCGCATGAAATCCAACATAACCACAGCCCGGTTGATCAGGCATTGACTTAAACTAGTCCAGTTCCTTCTTAAAGACAGGTGTTTGCTTGTAATCCCTCTTATGTATGAAGTAAGGTGTTGAAAAGTCTTAGCTCCTTCACACAGTTATTGAGCCTGGGTCTATCGTCTGGCAAAAGTTTTACAGTATTTAATATTTTTACTATTAAACCCGCCTAATAGATAGATTCGAGGGATCAACAGCAAGCAACCTATGCCAGACCAGGCCTAGTTGACAGCCTGATCATTAAGGTTACTTTTTGTCTAGCGGCCAATTAGCGGTAAACCTGGAACTATTAGTAATCCACTTTTTTGAAAATTTATTAATTAGGGTCTCCTGATACACCGCCCGATGAATGCCATATTGAGAGCATTAATAATTTTTCAGAATTAGCAGAAATTCAAGATGGCCGCTACGAAAATGGGTATATATCGGCAGACGGAGCAAGAGTGAAATGAAAATACTAAGAGATAAATAACTCAAAGGTGGAAACTCTCGTAAAACTTCAACACTTCCCCTATATACATAGGGGGAATTATCAATGTACCCCTACCGGCTTGTGGTGCCTTCGCTGGACTGCGTGTAGCCAGTACCAACAGCCTGGCTGATCAGGACATCCAGTGGAATGCCTGGTCTCGGACCAGGCTGCAGAGGCAGTAACGACCCCTGTCTGCAAGTAAGCTACAAGTACCTGCCAGGTACGCATTCTCTCATAATTTATGGTGCAATGTTACATCCACATTACGAAGGCAATTTAAGGAAAGACAATTTCCCCTGATCTGGGAACCACACTGAGGGAAGCAACTTATTCTCAAGCTGATATCCTTGATGCTAAAACACCCTTTTTCGCTGTTTTTATGGATCGTGGTAACTAGGCTGAATCTGCTACGTTTTAAAATCTCCAAGAAAGAGCAGCATCAACATCCCTTCTTCAGCTGATGATAATTTGGCATTCTATCGCTAACCTGTCATCTTCAGGTTATGCTGTCGACAGCTGTAGATAAGAAACACTCACTTCCTGTAAACACAATGGACTCTGGTTGGAAACTAGTTTATTACTGTCCTGTGCTTATCTTCAATTCCGGTCTTGGGCTTCCTACAGCACTACAGGTTATCACATGCAACTGCCAGGTTCAAAAGGTATGTGTTCAAAAGAGATACAGCTGTTTCACTGATGGTACGTCTTTCGTCAGCTACTGTCACTGTTTAGCTACTCTTTTACCCATACTTGCTTCTAAGATGTAAATGATAATCCTTATTTAAATTTATGCTGGGTTTGATTTGCTATCCTTATTACCATGAGCGATGTTTTACTTGCAGCACATAATCCACATTTCATTTGGTTATTTACTCGATAAATAACCTTAAAAACCACTTAAGGGTCTAAAATAAAAGTGCCCTCAGTGTCGGCCATTTTGAAAACAAAATTAATCTTACCAAAAGGTACTTCCTAAATTTAGAAGCACAATATAACAAGGCTGAGTAAAATAAAATTAAGACTTACGAAGATATGACTGACTGTGACTGGTGTATATCTGTCATATAAATTTTTGCTTATATTTATTGTTTAGTAACACTAATGAAATGGCATATAATGGCTCCCACAATACCCTGCACACATGATTTTTTTTTACTGCACACACCTACAGCAAAGATATGCTTTCTCTAATATAGTACTAACCAGACTGATTGGGACCATTTTGGAGGCAGAGGAATTTAGGCGTAAATCTACGTCAACGACAGTTTCCTGGCTGGCGTAAATATGCGTGATTAGCAGCAGATTAATGAAATAAACTTCATGTAAATCCTGGTCTCTGAGAACTGCATGCTTGGCACGTGTATTTCAATTTATATTTTTACCGAAAGAGAGAATATAAGTTTATTACCAGGTTGCAAGCTTATGTTGCAACATTTTTAATTTTTACACACCATGTGATGTATAGGGACTGTTCATAAAGCCTTCTCAAGTTTAGCTTGTAAACAAATTTATATTTGAGTTAGGCAACTGTAGGACCAGAGTCTATAGTAATAATTCCCACGTCCAGTGTCCTGTTGGTCGAATGTGATACAGCGTCACCTTTCCTGGTTATCTGTGTGTAAGGAGTCAAGTGTAAACTTTCACCCATGGGAATTACTTAGTAAGAGAGTTAGAGGGAATAAGTCAGTTGAGACTTTGTTGGTCAAGAGAGAGGTTGTGTGCCTGGAGTCTTCTCCAAGGAGGCGCAACTCTGGTTAGCTGGTGACTTAAGAGTGAACAGATGTCTGTACAATAACATGTATCATTTCCGCCCCTATTAATAATTCCCCAGATTGTGGTATTATAATAATGAGTGCAGTATTTATTGCTAAGATTAAAAAGTGCAATGTAATATTGTACTCATCCCATTTATTATTCAGTAAATAATTGTCATTTTGACCCATTTTCATTTATCCCTCTTTACTCCCTCTTTTATGTTAGTGAATCTTTAATTTCACATGTCATCTCTTCCTAAAATGCCCAAGCAATACGTGATTAGAATATTAAGGAATGGTCCCATATATATGGTAATTAGGTATCCCTGCTGGATAATTAAGGAGAAGGTAATAGCGGTTAATCGGGAGACATACAAACTCAAAGACATTTTTAAACCGGGTATACAACTATTGTATGTGTGTTTATGAAAGTGAGAATAATGGCTGTATAATAGAAGTTCACAGTGACAGTGATACGGTGTTCGGTGTTTCGATGTTGTAACAGCGGGAACTTTTATTAGAGATCTCTACGACACTATATCAGCAAGAAAAAGACAATAGACTGCCAACAATTCGATACACTAATAAACTGATAAGGTGGTTGTCAGAAAAATGTCCCTAACAGCTCTCAGTTCAACTAAAACACCATAGCCTGGCTGATGTAATATTCCCTGGAGGAACTTGTCAAACTCCATGAAGGCAGGAAGGGACCTGTCAATGATTATCATCTCTAAAAGTGTCATTACGTGCTTGATTAGATGCGTGTTTTATGCTGGTGCTGCATAGTCTAAGACTGACTTAATGGATGTTGCGTACAGTATTCCTAGTTTTGGCTCCTGAAAGCAGTCCTTCAATCATACAGGTCTGCATATACCGCTGAAGTACGACGTGTGTTAGGTGCTTCAGGATATATGCTTGGTAAGCATGTAGTCACCTCCCAGCCTGCATTCCGTGTGGTCTTCCCTCTCCCTTCCCATTTCTCATTATGTTACACATTCCACTACTGAATTCCAATAGGCACTTGTATTTCTACTATTGTTTACATATTGTCAAAAGTAGCCTTTAACTCTTGACTGCAGTCTATTTTTAGCCTTCTCGGGTATATGTGTATCCCTCAGTTGTACCAGTAGTCTTATCCTTCCTGCTGCCGCTGCTGCAGTAGTCTTGCCTTCCCTGCTGTCATCTCTAATATTAAAGGATATCACGATGCATATTTTGTCTTGTAATGATCTAGGAGTCTTCAAGTGAATGTGGTTGAAAAGGAGTGACGACAACGGCGGCAATTTGGAGGTGGAGGTGGAGGTAATGATGGTGGTATTACTACTATTGTTGTTTGTTGTTGGTGTTTTACTGATGGTAACGACTGTGGTACTGAGCAGTGGTGATATAGGTTGAGGTGGGCGAAAAAAATTAGTAACGATATGGCGTTTGGAGTTATGTAGGGGGAAGTGGAGAGAGGATGGGGGTAAAGAGGAGAATAAGACAGGAGGGGATAGGAAAAGCAGCAAAAATGGTGGAAGGAAAAAGGAAACAGCAGCAAGAAAATAAACAAAAATTAGCGCAACACCACAAGCAACAATAAAAATGGTAATCAGCACAACTAAAAAAAAAAAAACCGTACACCAACAATAAAAAAATATAAATTTGTATATCAATTTGAGCCTTGGCAGCATAGAACTTCACGCGTAACTACTAAATACATACATAACTGTGATGAATGGTTTGAAAAACCGACAAGTTGAAGATTGAGACACTTATGCAGCATATGGGAATCTTTATTCAGGAAACGTTTCGCCACACAGTGGCTTCATCAGTCCAATACAAAGAGGAAGGCGTAAGGAGAGGAGGAGAATGAGGAATGATGAAGCCACTGTGTGGCGAAACGTTTCCTGAATAAAGATTCCCATATGCTGCATAAGTGTCTCAATCTTCAACATACATAACTGTCTCTCCGTCATAGAGAGCACTTCTCTGCCCTACACTAGACCAAATACCACTCCTTGTGTACCTGGAGTCACTTCCGGTGGTCACCGCCCGCCGCAACCCGGGCCCAGACCAAGCATCCTGATCGTTGGACTGCGGGCAAGAGCCCGTTGCCCGCAGTCCAACGTATGCACACCACTTCTCGGTTGATCAGGAACTGTTTTAAGGGATCTGTCGAGTTCCCTCTTGAAGACAGCTGAGAGTTTGTTGGTAACCCCCTTATGTATGATGGAAGGGTGCTGGAGAGTCGTGGTCCCTTAACACTTATTGAGTTCTCGCTCAGTATACTAAAATGCAGAAAACGTATAGAAAACTATTAATATAGAGAACTGTATTTCAAAAAAGTTATGGAATTCCCGTTTAGAAAATGTCACCGCAACAGATGTATAGAAAACGTTATCCCACCAACGGTACAGAAAATGGTACCAACCACAGCATAGAAAATTGTATCCCGCCACACTACAAAAAACAGAACTTCAAACCACCATCAATATAGAAAAATGATACCTTCACCAATATAGAAAATTTTACCTTTACCGCCAGTATAGAAAACGGTAAATAAGGAACATTACAGAAAATAGTACTTTCACTATAAGTAGAAAAAAACGGTACCGTCATCAGAATAAAAAAAAAAGCGTATCCTCACCAACAGTATGGAAAACATTACCTTCACCATCATTATAGAAAATGGTAATTTCACCACAGTATAGAAAACGGTACCTTCAATACAGAATATGGTACATTCACCAACAGTATAAAAAACGGTACCTTCACTAACAGTATAGAAAACGGTACCTTCACCAACTAAAGAAAATGGTACCTTTAATACTGAAAATGGTACTTTCGATACAGAAAATGGTACCTTCAACAATAGTATAGAAAACGGTACCTTAACCAACAGTATAGAAAACGGTACCTTCACCAATAGTATAGAAAACGGTACCTTCACCAATAGTATAGAAAACGGTACCTTCACCAATAGTATAGAAAGCGGTACATTCACCAACAGTATAGAAAACGGTACATTCACCAATAGTATAGAAAACGGTACCTTCACCAATAGTATAGAAAACGGTACCTTCACCAATAGTATAGAAAACGGTACCTTCACCAATAGTATAGAAAACGGTACCTTCACCAACCGTATAGAAAACGGGACCTTCACCAATAGTATAGAAAACGGTACCTTCACCAATAGTATAGAAAGCGGTACATTCACCAACAGTATAGAAAACGGCACCTTTCCCCTACACAAAAACTCAACTTTTCAATACATATGTTTTCTTTTTCCAGTCAGATTTCAAAATCCCTATAATCCTATAGAATTTTTTTAAAAACGGGAATTTGCATAGCAGCTGAGCCCCCAACCACGAAGCCAGCAATCAGCAACCACACCGTCGCACAGCAGCTCTGAGCCACCAAAAAACCGTCACACAGAGCTCTGACCACCACACACGTCACACAGCACTCGTGCCACCCACAGTCATCACAGCACTCTGGCCACCACACACTCAGCACAGAGCCTGAGCCCCCCAACACACTCAGCACAGGCCTGAGCCACCAACACCCGCACAGCACCCTTTGACCACCACACACTCCACAGCAGCTCTGACCACCACACACGTCACACAGCAGCTCGAGCCCCCAACACGTCAGCACGCAGCTCGACCACCCACACGTCAGCAAGCACTCGTGCCCCACACACGTCATCACGAGCTCTAGCCACCACACACGTCAGCACAGCACTCTGACCACCCCCAAAAACGTCAGCACAGAGCCTGAGCCACCACCATGTCAGCCCACAGCAGCTCGAGCCCCAAAACCCATCAGCACAGCGCTCTGAGCCACCACACACATAAGCACAGCACTCTGATCCACCAACACAGTCACACAGCAGCTCTGAGCCACCACACACGTCAGCAAAAGCTCTGCCACCACACACTATCAGCACAGCAGCTTGACACCACCACATGTCAGCACAGCAATGCTCTGAGCCACCACAAAACACGTCATGACTAGCAAAGCTCTGAGACCAACACACGTACCGCACAGCAGATCTGAGCCAACCAAACACTCACACAGCAGCTCCTGAGCCACAAAATACTCACCAGCAGCTCTGGCCACCACACACGTCAGCTACAGCACTCTGTCCACCAACACACGTCAGCACAGCAGCTCTGAGCACAACACGTTCAGCACAGCAAGCTCTGAGCCACCAACACACATACAGCAACAGCAGCATCTGAGAACCACACAACGTCAGCACAGTCACCTCCTGTGCCACCCACCACATCAAGCACAGGCTAGCTCTGAGCCACCACACACGTCAGCAAACAGCTCTGTCCACCACACAGTCGTCCCACATGCATAGCGGTACTGTCAGCGTAGCCACACAACGTTCACCCAGCAGCTCTGAGCCACCACACACGTCAGCAACACAGCCACCTGTTCACGCACTACATGTCACCAGCAGCTCTGAGCCACCACCACTCAACACAGCAGCTCTGAGCCACCCACACAAACGTCAGCCAGCAGCTCTGAACAACAACAAACTACGATCAGCACAGCAGCTCTGAGCCACCACACAAGTCATCACAGCAGCTCTGAGCCACCACACACGTCAGCATAGCAGGTCTGGGCCACCACACACGTCAGCACAGCAGCTCTGAGCCACCACACACGTCAGCACAGCAGCTCTGAGCCACCACACACGTCAGCACAGCAGCTCTGAGCCACCACACACGTCAGCACAGCAGCTCCGAGCCACCACACACGTCAGCATAGCAGCTCCGTGCCACCACACACGTCAGCACAGCAGCGCCGAGCCACCACACACGTCAGCATAGCAGCTCTGAGCCACCACACACGTCAGCACAGCAGCGCCGAGCCACCACACACGTCAGTACAGCAGCGCCGAGCCACCACACACGTCAGCACAGCAGCGCCGAGCCACCACACACGTCAGCACAGCAGCTCTGAGCCACCACACACGTAAGCATAGCACCTCTGAGGCACCACACACGTCAGCATAGCAGCGCCGAGCCACCACACACGTCAGCATAGCAGCTCTGAGCCACCACACATGTCAGCACAGCAGCGCCGAGCCACCACACACGTCAGCATCTCAGTAGTAGTACCAGTTCATGGTAACCAGTTACCAGTAACCAGTGTACCAGTAGATGACTCACTACCAACCGTCTCTGCGTGAATCACTGACTGTATTCATATTGCTGCTGACCATAGCAGGATTTCAAACACCCCCTCACATAGGCACTGTGGGTCGGTGAGTCTTACGATAGAGAGCAGAGAGGCAGGACGGCGGTTGGCGCCTTCACACACATTCCGTTATATTATATGTACTACCAGCCTACGTGAGTATTTTTACCCTATCCACGTTTTCGAAACCCACATGACAAGCAAAGCAGCGCCGAGCCACCACACACGTCAGCATAGCAGCTCTGAGCCACCACACACGTCAGCACAGCAGCGCCGAGCCACCACACACGTCAGCACAGCAGCGCCGAGCCACCACACACGTCAGCACAGCAGCGCCGAGCCACCACACACGTCAGCATAGCAGCGCCGAGCCACCACACACTTCAGCATTGCAGCTGAAGGAAAATGTAGCAGACTGGCAGATACAAAATGTCATAAATAAAAAATTCTCTAAGTAAAATACATTAGCACTGAAGGTTTGAAGCCGATAGGGCGAGATATTTACCTCAGTCGTCAGTGGTCAGTCGTCAGTCGTCAGTGGTCAGTCGTCACGTGAGGTCACAGACCCTGAGCTGCTTTGGGGATTAGCGTGGACGGTTACAAAGCATGGCTTGCTTCTGCAGTGTTTTAAAAACTGAGGTTGGAGAGTTGAAGGAGGAGGTCTTGCTTCTCCAGGAGGAGATTAGGAGGCTGAAGGTCCACCTCAATGGGTCTGGGAGAGAGTGTGAGGTGGCTGGAGTTGTGGGGAATGAGACTTCTAGCAGTGAGGTGCAGTCTGTCTCTCGCTGTGAGGAGGCTGTAGTTGGGGTGGGGGAGGTAGCAACAGGGTAACCAGAGTGAGGTGCAGCCCAGCACCTGCTGCAAGTGGCGAGTTGTTCACAGTAATGGGAGGCGGCATCAGAGTAAGGAAAGTTAAGAGTGAAGATCTGAAGGTAGGAAATCGCTTCTCTGTTCTCCAGGATGAATGTACTTCAGTGGCCAGTGAAGGTAAGGGTACTACTGCCCCTGCTAATGAAGGTAAGCGCATTCTTGTGGTTGGTGACTCTCAGGTAAGATATATTGACCGTGCTTTTTGTAATAGGAATAAGAAGATGAGAGATGAGTGTGCTTCCCTGGAGCTGGTGTTGGGGACATTGTCAACAGGCTGGATTATATCATGTCAGGTAATGGGAACAAGCCCATTATCTGTCTCAGTGCTGGTGGAAATGATATTGGGAAGGGTAGGAGAGAAGAGCTGCTAGATAAGTACAGGTCAGCTATAGATTTCATTAAGTCTAAGGGAGGGATCCCAATCATATGTAGCATCTTGCCTAGAAGGGGAGTAGGAAATGAATGGTTGTCTAGGGCAAATTGGTGTAAATTGCTGGCTAGACAGATACTGCAAGGGAACTTGCAATCCCATTCATTGACAACTGGAACAACTTTTTATGGCAAACATGATGTATGCAAGGGATGGGGTACATCTCTCTGGGGCTGGGGTGGGTAGCACTTGCAGACTCGATTGAGAAGGCCATTGGTGAAATGCCTATGATTTTAAACTGATGGAAGATAGAGGTATGGGTGTGTGTGGGAATCAAGCAGGTTGCAACACTAGGGTTGGAAACAGTAAATGTATAAAGGCATTCAGCATGAAGTTATAAATAAAGACAATAGAACAGGTCAGCTAACAAAGGGGGGCAGCAGAGGGCAGCAAGGGACTAGCTCCTTAAGGTTTACTATACTAATAGCAGGAGTGTTAGAAATAAGATAGATGAGCTAAGATTAATTGCAAGTGCAGGAAACATAGATATTATTGCTATAACAGAGACCTGGCTCAATCTGAAAGATAGAGAGATGCCCTCTGAATGTCACATACAAGGCTATAAATTATTCCACACTGACAGGGTCAACAGGAAAGGTGGTGGAAGAGTAGCGATGTATGTCAGAGGACAATTTAAATTGTTGTGTAAGACAAGATATTAAATTAGAAGCGTCAGCCACTGAATCTGTTTGGTTACAGCTTCTCGAGGGCCGAGAAAAAACTAATTTTGGGTGTGATTTACAGGGCCCCAATCTTGATAGGGAGTGCAGTAAAACTTCTATGGGACGAAATTCGTAAGGCATCTACATACGAAAATGTTGTGCTAATGGGAGATTTCAACTATAGACAGATTGACTGGAGCAATTTGACAGGAAATTTAGAGTCGGGGTGACTTTCTTGATACCCTCCAGGATTGTTTTTTAAAACAGTTTGTGGGCAGGAGCCAAATAGGGGAAATAACCTCCTTGAGTTGGTTCTTGCCAGTAGGGAAACACTAATTAATAATCTTGGGTTAATGATGAGTTGGGGAGGGGTGATCACAAATCACTCAGTTTTAAAATATCATGGAATTCCCCTAATAATGGCAATCAAGTCTCCGTCCCGACTTTCGCTTGGCTGATTTCATAGGACTGAAAAATTACTTAGGTGGGCTGAACTGGAATGACCTGACTAAGGGTCAGGTAGGTGATGGTTGCCGATATGATGCTTTCCAGGGCATAGTTCTAGCTGCTCAGTCAAATTATGTTCCAAATAGGGAAATCAGATCAAACAAAAATGATCCTAAATGGATGAACAATAGATTAAAATATCTGATTGGTCAAAAGAGAGGCATATATAGGCAAATCAAAAGAGGAGAGGGGCAATTGAGAAATCGATATATTCAGTTAAAGAGAGAAAAAAAAGGGAATTAGAAAAGCAAAAAGAGATTATGAGGTTAAAGTTGCAAGAGAATCGAAGACTAACCAAAAGGATTCTTTCAGGTATACAGAAGTAAGATCAGGAACAAGATGGGCCCCACTCAAAAGTTCCTCGGGTCAGCTCACTGACAGTGATAAGGAAATGTGTAGAATTTTTAACACATACTTCCTCTCAGTTTTTACACAGGAGGATACCAGCGATATACCAGTAATGATAAATTATGTAGAACAGGACGATAATAAACTGTGCACTATTAGGGTCACAAGTGACATGGTCCTTAGGCAAATAGATAAATTGAAACCTAACAAATCCCCAGGCCCTGATGAACTGTATGCAAGGGTTCTAAAGGAATGTAAAGAGGAGCTTAGCACACCTTTGGCTAATCTTTTCAACATATCACTACAAACTGGCATGGTGCCAGATAAGTGGAAAATGGCAAATGTGATACCTATTTTCAAAACAGGTGACAGGTCCTTAGCTTCGAACTATAGACCAATAAGCCTAACCTCCATAGTGGGAAAATTTATGGAATCAATAATTGCCGAGGCAGTTCGTTAGCCACCTTGAAAAGCATAAATTAATCAACGAATCTCAGCATGGTTTTACAAAGGGGCGTTCCTGCTTACGAATTTATTAACTTTTTTCACTAAGGTATTTGAGGAGGTAGATCATGGTAATGAATATGATATTGTGTATATGGACTTCAGTAAGGCTTTTGACAGGGTCCCACATCAGAGACTATTGAGGAAAATTAAAGCACAGGGAAAAAAAAAAAAAAAAAAAAAAAAAAAAAAAAAAAATTTTTTTTTTTTTTTTTTTTTTTTTTTTTTTAAACGACATAGATGAGGGCATAAAGAGCGACATCGGCAAGTTTGCCGATGACACCAAAATAGGCCGTCGAATTCATTCTGACGAGGACATTCGAGCACTCCAGGAAGATTTGAATAGACTGATGCAGTGGTCGGAGAAGTGGCAGATGCAGTTTAATATAGACAAATGCAAAGTTCTAAATGTTGGACAGGACAATAACCATGCCACATATAAACTAAATAATGTAGATCTTAATATTACGGATTGCGAAAAAGATTTAGGAGTTCTGGTTAGCAGTAATCTGAAACCAAGACAACAGTGCATAAGTGTTCGCAATAAAGCTAATAGAATCCTTGGCTTCATATCAAGAAGCATAAATAATAGGAGTCTCAGGTTGTTCTTCAACTCTATACATCCTTGGTTAGGCCTCATTTAGATTATGCTGCACAGTTTTGGTCACCGTATTACAGAATGGATATAAATTCTCTGGAAAATGTACAAAGGAGGATGACAAAGATGATCCCATGTATCAGAAAACCTTCCCTATGAGGATAGACTAAGGGCCCTGAAAACTGCACTCTCTAGAAAGACGTAGAATTAGGGGGGATATGATTGAGGTGTATAAATGGAAGACAGGAATAAATAAAGGGGATGTAAATAGTGTGCTGAAAATATCTAGCCTAGACAGGACTCGCAGCAATGGTTTTAAGTTGGAAAAATTCAGATTCAGGAAGGATATAGGAAAGTACTGGTTTGGTAATAGAGTTGTGGATGAGTGGAACAGACTCCCAAGTACCGTTATAGAGGCCAGAACGTTGTGTAGCTTTAAAAATAGGTTGGATAAATACATGAGTAGATGTGGGTGGGTGTGAGTTAGACCTGATAGCTTGTGCTAACAGGTCGGTTGCCGTGTTCCTCCCTTAAGTCAATGTGACCTGACCTGACTAGGTTGGGTGCATTGGCTTAAGCCGGTAGGAGACTTGGACCTGCCTCGCATGGGCCAGTAGGCCTTCTGCAGTGTTCCTTCGTTCTTATGTTCTTATGTTCTTATTATCGAATGAAAACCAATGTGTATTTCAATTTTCACTCTTCAAGAAAATTGACAAATTGACACAAGATTCAGCCACTTAAGGTTTGAAATTATCCAAAGGAAGCATTCTCCAGTAACTGCATGGAAAACGATTTCTTCTGAGCCAAATCCACTACACTGAAAGTTTGCAAAGTGAATTGTTTGCTGTTCTTATGACAGTATAGTTAACTTATGACACTGAGCCTGACTCTATGATTATTACTGATTCTGTCTTCATTAAAGGCTCTGGACTCACATAACTCTAACATGTTCACTGCAGAAGCCAGATATAGATACTCAAAAATCCGGGATAAGTGAATTAATATACCAATGTTATGGATTCCATAACGTAGCTAAGAAAAGTAACCTAAAGGAAAATGTCGCATATAAACTTGGTCTGTCTATCATTAAGAATAATTTTAGCAGAAAAGTAAATAATGAAACAATGTTATAGGAATACAGTTAGAAGCCTGAGTGTGTATATATATATATATATATATATATATATATATATATATATATATATATATATATATAATATATATATTTTATATATATATATTATATATATATATATATACGTTTTCCACATTCCAGAAGGACTATATCATATATATATATATATATACACATATATATATATATTTTATATATATATATACATATATATATATATATATATATATATACACATACATACATATATACATATATATATTATGTATATATATTTTATTTAAAGACAAAATACATTGACAAAACATTCACAAAAATATGATACAAAGTAAAAACAACATAGGTAACTCAGAGCTACATCTCGAATACTTCGTCCAGCTCCCCTGCGGTGGGCCGCGTGCCCAGAATGCTGCAGGCATTTCCTCTCTGGATCGCAACACTGAGTCTCTGAAAGAGGAAGCTGGTCGCCCTGTGGTCCTTGGTTTCTATGATGAGCTTTTCACCCAGCTCTTTGAGGAACTTTAGAGCACACTTGCCCCATGCTCCAAGGGTCTCCGACCCTATTGGAATGAAGTTATAGCAAGGGGGAAGGTCTTCATATTTTCGGATCTTCTGGGTCTCCCTGTGGCTGGCAGCTCCACCCCCTTCCACTACAGAGTATGGCAAGTAGGTGTCTGCCAATGTGGCAGCACAGGTGTAGTCCCAGGCAATCTGCTTTCCATCCTTCCAGGGTAGCATAGTGGCTCCATCAGGACGCTTTTGACTTCCATCAGACCTCTGTACTTGGGGTTCCCGTTGAGCTGGGCAACGGGCTGTGGCGAGGCTTCTCTTTATTATGTCATTGATCTCCTCATGTCTGGCATACTTCCCTTCTGCTGTGTGGCACACGAGACCATGGAGTCCGAATTGATCAGCTGTCGCCCTGCCGCAAATACACCTATGTTCGGTGAGGATGGGGGCGGCTAGGCGAAGAGCAACACCAATCCGAATGGCCTGTGGGTCGAGACGGGTGCCCAGGGAGGAATTGGGAACAGCTAACAGGAAATCTCCTGAGTGTTGTGCCTTCACTGCCAGGAGACGAGCTTTGTTCTTTCCTGAAGCATTGGAGAGCATTGTGTTGGCGATTTTTTCCATGATCGGTTTGTCCCAGTGGGACTGTTTGTGCTGTTTGGGAGGAGCTGGTCTACTGGAGGAGTCTGTAAGGGTGTCCCACCGAATTGCTGCTTCAGTAAACCTGGGGTCTTGAGCTCCTACCAAGTCTCTCAAGCGTTCGGGCACTATCTTCTTGACTAATGCACTGGAAGCCAAACACGAAGACAGAAAAGCAGGTAAAGCAACATGCGTTGCTTTACGCACCCCTATACCTCCCAGTCGCACTGGGAGGGTTGCCTGATCCCATTGCTCATCCTCTAGTGACAGGTTCAGTGCCTTCTTAAAAGTTGATCTCAGGTGTGCATCATATTCATCAAGTGTTGGGTTGTCAAATATATATATATATATATATATATATATATATATATATATTATTATTATTATTATTATCACACTGGCCGATTCCCAGCAAGGCAGGGTGGCCCGAAAAAGAAAAACTTTCACCATCATTCACTCCATCACTGTCTTGCCAGAAGGGTGCTTTACACTACAGTTTTTAAACTGCAACATTAACACCCCTCCTTCAGAGTGCAGGCACTGTACTTCCCATCTCCAGGACTCAAGTACGGCCTGCCGGTTTCCCTGAATCCCTTCATAAATGTTACTTTGCTCACACTCCAACAGCACGTCAAGTATTAAAAACCATTTGTCTCCATTCACTCCTATCAAACACGCTCATGCATGCCTGCTGGAAGTCCAAGCCCCTCGCACACAAAACCTCCTTTACCCCCTCCCTCCAACCTTTCCTAGGCCGACCCCTACCCCGCCTTCCTTCCACTACAGACTGATACACTCTTGAAGTCATTCTGTTTCGCTCCATTCTCTCTACATGTCCGAACCACCTCAACAACCCTTCCTCAGCCCTCTGGACAACAGTTTTGGTAATCCCGCACCTCCTCCTAACTTCCAAACTACGAATTCTCTGCATTATATTCACACCACACATTGCCCTCAGACATGACATCTCCACTGCCTCCAGCCTTCTCCTCGCTGCAACATTCATCACCCACGCTTCACACCCATATAAGAGCGTTGGTAAAACTATACTCTCATACATTCCCCTCTTTGCCTCCAAGGACAAAGTTCTTTGTCTCCACAGACTCCTAAGTGCACCACTCACTCTTTTTCCCTCATCAATTCTATGATTCACCTCATCTTTCATAGACCCATCCGCTGACACGTCCACTCCCAAATATCTGAGTACGTTCACCTCCTCCATACTCTCTCCCTCCAATCTGATATCCAATCTTTCATCAATTAATCTTTTTGTTATCCTCATAACCTTACTCTTTCCTGTATTCACCTTTAATTTTCTTCTTTTGCACACCCTACCAAATTCATCCACCAATCTCTGCAACTTCTCTTCAGAATCTCCCAAGAGCACAGTGTCATCAGCAAAGAGCAGCTGTGACAACTCCCACTTTGTGTGTGATTCTTTATCTTTTAACTCCACGCCTCTTGCCAAGACCCTCGCATTTACTTCTCTTACAACCCCATCTATAAATATATTAAACAACCACGGTGACATCACACATCCTTGTCTAAGGCCTACTTTTACTGGGAAAAAATTTCCCTCTTTCCTACATACTCTAACTTGAGCCTCACTATCCTCGTAAAAACTCTTCACTGCTTTCAGTAACCTACCTCCTACACCATACACTTGCAACATCTGCCACATTGCCCCCCTATCCACCCTGTCATACGCCTTTTCCAAATCCATAAATGCCACAAAGACCTCTTTAGCCTTATCTAAATACTGTTCACTTATATGTTTCACTGTAAACACCTGGTCCACACACCCCCTACCTTAGCTAAAGCCTCCTTGTTCATCTGCTATCCTATTCTCTGTCTTACTCTTAATTCTTTCAATTATAACTCTACCATACACTTTACCAGGTATACTCAACAGACTTATCCCCCTATAATTTTTGCACTCTCTTTTATCCCCTTTGCCTTTATACAAAGGAACTATGCATGCTCTCTGCCAATCCCTAGGTACCTTACCCTCTTCCATACATTTATTAAATAATTGCACCAACCACTCCAAAACTATATCCCCACCTGCTTTTAACATTTCTATCTTTATCCCATCAATCCCGGCTGCCTTACCCCCTTTCATTTTACCTACTGCCTCACGAACTTCCCCCACACTCACAACTGGCTCTTCCTCACTCCTACAAGATGTTATTCCTCCTTGCCCTATACACGAAATCACAGCTTCCCTATCTTCATCAACATTTAACAATTCCTCAAAATATTCCCTCCATCTTCCCAATACCTCTAACTCTCCATTTAATATATATATTATATATATATATATATATATATATATATATATATATATATATATATATATATATATAACATGAGCGTAAATAAGTACGTGTATGGAGCAACTTGCAGTGTGAACATACTGAGTGATGTTGCAGTAGCTAGGCTTAGGCTTCTTTACAAGTACTTTTGGCAGTGTAGCAGACATACAGATAATGATCAAACTAAATGCAATGTGGCCAGCCCTATGGTCACTATCTTGAACACTGTGCGGAAGTGTCCACTTATCGAGAAATACAGAAATAGTACAATAGCCTACGTGATACGCTAAGGTATCTTATTAATGAAAATAAGGTATCCTAAATTTGCTTGCAACATTTAAGATATTAATCCAGATGTACTCCTGTTAACCATTTTGGGCCCTAGCTCCCAGGCCTTTTTGTATCCATAAGCTCTTGTGCTACCCTCCAGAGGATAGATATGAGATGCACAATTAACTAGCCGCTTCAGTAGCAAAATCTAAAATGTGAAAGGTCGAAGCCAATCAAAAGTGGCATTCTCCAGTTATTGCTCGGAATTCAGTATCGTCGGCAGTACGCTGCTGTATGCAGGAGCTGGGTGGTAAAAGCAGGAGCATTAGCAAGGTTACCTGTGGATGGGTAGTAGGAGGAGCATTTACATGAGCAGCAGTAGCAGGTTAGTAAGAGAAGAACCAAATTTGCATCAACAAAGACTAAACTTACTGGTTAACATCCCGTCCATGAGATGACTCGGCCATTAAAGATTGAAGCTGTTCAGAAGTATACTCAACTTAGTACACAGTAAAGATATACGCTTTTAAAAAAAAAAGTAAAATTCGTAAATTGAACCCTTTACATTCCGATAATAATCCCGGCCTTATTCTCAGGAGGAAACATCCTTGCTGGAACTTTAAAGCCGATGTGAAAAGGCTTTCTCAAGTTTTCACAGGGAAAGCAAGACCGGTTAAGATGTATATAAATTTGACCGGAGGGAACTTGCACACATGATAACAGCTGCATGAACCTTTCCTCACTTACATTACACAAGTGTTGAAAACTGGAAGCTGATCCCATGAATTTTATCAAGCTAGAAGCTGTATAATCCTACGGGTTTAGCGCTTCCCCCTTGATTATAATAATAATAATAATAATATCAAGCTACAAACGATAACCCACTCAGAGATTTCCATTCGGGGATAAATAATAATAATAATAATAATAATAATAATAATAATATGTGGAGCCCCGAATAGGTCGTGAAGTTCTAACAAATCACGGATCTTCAATGGGTCGTCGAGCCTAAATGACATATAGGTCATATAAGTTATATAGCCTAAACAAATCGATGAAACGTGATAGTAGGTCGTAGTTGAGGCACAAGTTGTGAAACTACATAGTCGACGGACAACAGGTTGTCGAGCTACCACAGGTCTCGGAATTAACCAGGCAGTTGAACAACAGGTCGTGATACGTCAAAGAACTGAATGATTGAAACAGAGTGAACAGCAACTTCAGACGTGAAGTCCCTCTCACTAAGACCAACTCCTCACAGCCTGACTAACAATGGAGGCTCTTAAGCTAGATAGGTATTCCAAGCCATCAGGGACTACCTAACTCCCTACCTGCCTACTTACCTGCCTACTTACCTACCTACTTACCTACCTACCAATACTGTTATAATACTTTTATAACGACCACTTAGGTGGTCGCACGCGTACACGCACACACATAAATATACACACAATCTCTTGTGCATTTTCTGTATAAATTTCTGCGCGGAAAATTCTGCGGAATACAGCTAAAAACGAGTAACGGAGAATATACAAAATGTAATCTGGTTAGTAGCTATACACCCACCCACACACACTTTACAATATATATATATATATATATATATATATATATATATATATATATATATATATATATATATATATATATATAATATATAGGGAGGTACCACATCTAGAACTGTCCTGGGGACCCTCATCCTCAGAGAAAAGAATAAACTTCCTTCAGGGAAAACTCAAGGTTCTCCCTGAAGCTGTTTGAAAATTTTCTCCTACCACCCCCTATATATTCTAGATATGCTTTTTTAAAAACAAGATACATTGACAAAAATACAATATGGAGTAAAACAACACAGTTAACTCAGAGCTACATCTCAAATACTTCGTCCAGCTCCCCGGCAGTGGGCCGCATGCCCAGAATGCTGCAGGCATTTCCTCTCTGGATCGCGACACTGAGTCTCTGAAAGAGGAAGCTGCTCGCCCTATGGTCCTTTGTTTCTATGATGAGTTTTTCACCCAGCTCTTTGAGGAACTTTAGAGCACACTTGCCCCATGCTCCAAGGGTCTCCGACCCTATTAGGATGAAGTTATAGCAAGGGGGAAGGTCTTCATATTTGCGGGTCTCCTGGGTCTCCCTGTAGCTGGCAGCTCCACCCCCTTCAGCTACAGAGTATGGCAAGTAGGTGTCTGCCAATGTGGCTTCACAGGTGTAGTCCCAGGCAATCTGCTTTCCATCCTTCCAGGGTAGCATAGTGGCTCTATCAGAACGCTTTTGACTTCCGTCAGACCTCTGCACTTGGTGTTCCCGTTGAGCTGGGCAACGGGCTTTGGCGAGGCTTCTCTTTATGATGTCACTGACCTCCTCATGTCTAGCATACTTCCCTTCTGCTGTGTGACACACGAGACCATGAACTCCGAATTGATCAGCCGTCGCCCTGCCGCAAATACACCTGTGTTCAAAGGACACAAGTGCAACTAATATGACATTTATTGTGGCAACGTTTCGCTCTCCAGGAGCTTTATCAAGCCATGGCTTGATAAAGCTCCTGGAGAGCGAAACGTTGCCACAATAAATGTCATATTAGTTGCACTTGTGTCCTTTTACTTTACATATTGTCGGTAATAATACCAACTTTATTCCACCTGTGTTCGGTGAGGATGGGGGCGGCTAGGCGGAGAGCAACACCAATCCAAATGGCCTGTAGGTCGAGTCGAGTGCCCAGGGAGAAACTGGGAACAGCTAGAAGGAAATCTCCTGAGTGTGGTGCCTTCAAAGCTAGGAGACGAGCTTTGTCCTTTCCTGAAGCGTTGGTGAGCATTGTGTTAGCGAATTTTTCCATGATCGGTTTGTCCCAGTGGGACTGTTTGTGCTCTTTGGGAGGAGCTTGTCTACTGGAGTCTGCAAGGGTGTCCCACCGCATCGCTGCTTCAGTAAACCTGGGGTCTTGAGCTCCTACCACGTCTCTCAAGCGTTGGGGGGGTGATCTTCTTGACTAATGCACTGTAAGTCAAACACAATGACAGAAAAGCAGGTAAAGCTACGTGCGTTGCTTTACGCACTACTATACCTCCCATTCATACTGAGAGGGTTGCCTGATCTCATTGCCGATCCTCTAGTGACAGGTTCAGTGCCTTCTTAAAGGTTGATCTCATATATATATATATATATATATATATATATATATATATATATATATAATATATATATATATATATATATATATATATATATATGTCGTGCCGAATAGGCAGAATTTGCTATCTTGGCTTAAATTGCAACGTTCATCTTGCCTAAGACAAGCGAAAACTTTTGTATGCAATAATTTCGCAAAAACCATTCTGAACCTAACGAAAAAAATATATTTCATTGTGTTTGTTTAGTATTAAATTATTGTAAACGTACCTAAAATATATTCAGTTGAATTAGGCTAAAATAAATTGCGCTTGTTATAATAAGGTTAGGTAAGTTTTCTAAGATTCTTTTGGTGCAAAATTATAATTTTTTACATTAACATTAATGAAAAAAAATATATCTTTAAACGTACAAGGGAAAATTTTAGAAAGGACTTAATTTTAAATGAGTTCTTGCTAATTGACCAGTTTTACATATTCGACACGACATATATATATATATATATATATATATATATATATATATATATATATATATATATATATATATATATATATATATATATGTCGTGCCGAACAGGTAAAACTTACGAGTTTGGCTTAAATATCAACGCTCTTCTTGCCGAATAAGACAAGAAAAAATTTGTTAATGCAATAACTTCGCATAAATCATTCAGAACCTAACGAAAAAAATATATTTCGTTGTGTTTGTTTATTATTAAATAATTGTAAACTTATCTAACATATATTTTGATGGATTAGGCTAAATTAAATTGCGCTTGTTATAATAATATTAGGTAAGTTTTGTAGGATTCCTTTGGTACAAAATTATTAATTTTTACATTAACATAAATTAAAAAAATATATCTTTTAACGTAATAGAGAAAATTTTAGAGAGGACTTAATTTTAAATGAGTTCTTGCTAATTGACCAATTTTACCTATTCGGCACTACACACACACACACACACACACACACAGATTGGACACAGTAACAAGGGGACACAGTTGGAAGTTGAAGACACAGATGAATCACAGGGATGTTAGGAAGTATTTCTTCAGCCACAGAGTAGTCAGTAAGTGGAATAGTTTGGGAAGCGATGTAGTGGAGGCAGGATCCATACATAGCTTTAAGCAGAGGTATGATAAAGCTCACGGCTCAGGGAGAGTGACCTAGTAGCGATCAGTGAAGAGGCGGGGCCAGGAGCTCGGACTCGACGCCCGCAACCTCAACTAGGTGAGTACACACACACACACACACATACACACACACACACACACACACACACACACACACATATATTAATATATATATATATTATATATATATATATATATATATATATATATATATATATATATATACATACAGCCCCGTGATTGGTTTCGAGGATTCTTTTACCTTCGCAGCCCGGCCTGCGGCCAGGCTTTCTTGATGACCTCCTGGTCAAGCAGACTGTTGATGCTTGCAGCCCACATAGCCGTGATAACCCGGCTGATCAAGCGTTTGTAGGAGAAAAATGGAAACAGGTGAAATCCGATACGAAGGTAGTAAACAAGACAGACAACAGTCCCACCTCAGCAGCAACGGCAACATATGAATAAAGCATGAACAATATCAACAATAATAATGACAGGAACAGAACAAGTTTTAATGTGACACAGACTTGATTAAGTTCTACGTGGAGCGAAACGTTGTGGCGATAAAAGATTGATCAGTCCCTGTGTGTTTTCTACACTTCAGCAGTCAACAGGGACACAACACAGCATGTGTCACAGCAGCAGCACCGTTACTAAGACCAGCAGTAAAGAAGGAAGCAGCAGAAGCAGTTACTAAAGTAACAGTACCAATAAGAGGCTTCAACGGGTGTACGGAGCAGAAGCAGGAAAGAGAGAGTAATCGCACATGCAGAAAGTAACCACGGTATTAGATTTAAAAGCAGTGTCAAGACTCGGGAGCAGAATCAGCAGATACAAGCAGGAATCAAGACGCATCAGCATAAGAAGGAATCGAGACAAGACTAAAAAAAATTAACACCTGGACTCGGGAGTTAGTTTGACACCGACAACAATAAGTGTCTGGGGCCCAAGACTATTCAACAGGCTCCCAAGAGGCATAAGGGGGATTTACCATATAGACGCCTGGCTGCCTTCAAGAGGGAGCTGGACAGATACCTTAAGTCAGTACCCGACCAACCGGGCTGTGGTTCATACGATCAGGCCCTGATCCACCGGGAGGCTTAGTCAAGGCCTGGACCGCGGGGGTGTTGACCCCTGGAACACCCTCCAGGTAGGCTGACACAAGGTTCATTAATACCACTAAAATACTGACATCAATACAGGAGGCTCCACAGTATCTAGACACTGACATCAATACAGGAGGCTCATCAACAGCATCTAGACACTGACATCAATACAGGAGGCTCATCAACAGCATCTAGACACTGACATCAATACAGAAGACTCATTAATAGCATCTATTCTAGACACTGACATCAATAACAGTTTAATCATTAAGATAACGTCAACTCAGTTTATACACACTCTTGTAGCAAAATTAAGACGAAAGCAAGATTTAGGCTTAGAAGCAACAATAAGAGCAGCAGCAGTAAGAACAGCAACAGTAAGAACAGCAACAGTAAGAACAGCAACAGCAGTAAGAACAGCAACAGCAGTAAAAATAGCAGTAGCAGTAGGAATAGCAGCAGTAAGAGCAGCAGCAGCAGCAGCGCAGCAACAGAGGTCGGGGCCAGCCTTCAGGGGGTACATTACCAATTGGTCACGGTGCACACAGACCCGCCACCGTTACCTCCACTCCTGCTGCTCCTGCTCTTACTAACCTGCTACTGCTGCTCCTACTCTTATTAACCTGCTATCTGCTGCTCCTATTCTTACTGCTGCTCCTGCTCTTAAAAACCTGCTACTGCTGTTCCTGCTTTTACTAGCCTACTACTGCTGTTCCTGCGCTTACTAACCTGCTACTGCTGCTCCTGCTCTTACTAATCTGCTACTGCTGTTCCAGCAGATGCTCCTCCTACTACCCGTCCACAGGTAACCTTGCTAATGCTCCTGCTTTTACTTCCCTGCTCCTACTCCTGGATACAGCAGCGTACTGCCAACACTACTGAAGATACAGGTGGAGAGGAACATTTCACTGTGGCAACGTTTCGCCCTTTACCACTGATATGATAAAGCTCTACACAGCCAAATTGTCACAATATAATCTTGCTCTGCGCCTGTGTTATCCTGCTTCTACTGCTCTGACTGGTCCTGCTGGTGCCCCTGCTTGTACTGTTCTGATTAGTCCTGCTGGCACCCCTGCTTGTACTGCTATGACTGGCCCTGCTGGTACCCTTGCTTCTACTGCTGTGACTGGTCCTGCTGGTACCCTTGCTTCTAGTGCTTTGACTGGTCCTGCTGGTACCCTTGCTTCTTCTGCTCTGACTGACCCTGCTGGTACCCCTGCTTCTACTGCTCTGACTGGCCCTGCTGGTACCCCTGCTTCTACTGCTCTGACTGACCCTGCTGGTACCCCTGCTTCTACTGCTGACTGGTCCTGCTGGCACCCCTGCTTGTACTGCTCTAACTTCCCCTGCTGGCAGCCCTGCTTCTACTGCTCTGACTGACCCTGCTGGTACTCCTGCTTCTACTGCTGACTGGTCCTGCTGGTACCCCTGCTTGTAATGCTCTAACTTGCCCTGCTGGTACCCCTGCTTCTACTGCTCTCACTGGCCCTGCTGGTACCCCTGCTTCTACTGCTCTGACTGGCCCCGCTGGTACCCCTGCTTCTACTGCTTTGACTGGTCCTGCTGGTACCCCTGCTTCTACTGCTCTGACTGGTCCTGATGGTACCCCTGCTTGTACTGCTCTAACTTGCCCTGCTGGTACCCCTGCTTGTACTGCTCTGACTGGCCCTGCTGGTACCCCTGCTTCTACTGCTCTGACTGGTCCTGCTAGTACCCCTGCTTGTACTGCTCTGACTGGTCCTGCTGGTACCCCTGCTTGTACTGCTCCGACTGGTTCTGCTGGCCCCCCTGCTTGTAATGCTCTGACTGGTCCTGCTGGTACCCCTGCTTCTAGTGCTCTGACTGGTCCTGCTGGTACCCCTGCTTATACTGCTCTGACTGGTCCTGCTGGTACCCCTGCTTGTACTGCTCCGACTGGTCCTGCTGGCACCCCTGCTTGTACTGGTCTGACTGGTCCAGTTGGTAGCCCTGCTTCTACTGCTCTGACTGGTCCTGCTGGTATCCCTGCTTCTACTGCTTTGACTGGTCCCTGTTGGTACCCCTGCTTGTACTGCTCTGACTGGTCCTGGTGGCACCCCTGCTTACCTGGAGGTTATTCCGGGGATCAACGTCCCCGCGGCCCGGTTCCATGACCAGGCCTTCCCCGGTTGGATCGAGGCCGCTGATCAGCCAGCTGTTTATGCTGGCCGCACACAGTCCAACGTACGAGCCACAGCCCGGCTGATCCGGCACTATCTGTCCAGCTCTCTTTTGAAGGCAGCCAGGGGTTTATTGGTAATTCCCCTAATGCTTGATGGGATTCTGTTTAACAGTCTTGAGCCCCAGACACTTATGGTGTTTTCCCTTAGTGTACCAATGGCGCCCCTACTTTTAATTGGGAGCATTTTGCATCGCCTGCCCAGTCTTTTACTTTCGTAGGGAGTAATTTCTGTGTGCAGATTTGGAACCATTCCTTCCAGGATTTTCCAAGTGTAGATTATGATATATCTCTCCCTCCTGCTTCTACTGCTTTGACTGGCCCTGTTGATGTCTCTGCTTGTACTGCTCTGACTGGTCCTGCTGGTACCCCTGCTTCTACTGCTGACTGGTCCTGCTGGCACCCCTGCTTCTACTGCTCTGACTTCCCCTGCTGGTACCCCTGCTCTCCTCGCTCCTGCTGCTCTGACTCCCGCTCTTACTACTCCGGTTACTAACCTTGCCGTACCTGCTGTTACTTCTGCTGTCACTCTTGCCCTAGTTAATAATACTTCTGCTGTTACTTTGTCGTGGCTGTTATGCTTCTGTTGTTAGTCTTGGCTGCTGTTGTTCATGCTTTTATTTCTGCTCCTGAGCCTGAAGGATATCTGAAGGACGTATCCCGGGGCCAACGCCCCCGCGGTCCGGTCCTAAACCAGGCCTGCTGGAGGATCAAAGCTTCATCAACCAGGCTGTTACTGCTGGTCGCACGCATTTCAACGCAGTCCTGCCTCTATTCTGATGCACTAGCAACAGCTACTGTTGTTTTTGGACTTGAAACCCTTGTATATAATGTTGCTCTTCTGTTGTGGAGGTTATTGCTGTTGAAGAGGTTCTAGCTTCTGTTGGCTTGCTCCTGTTGATGTGATTCTTCTAGATGACATGGTTCTTCCTCGCGTCGATGTGGTTCTTGCTTATATTTGGTTCTTTCTCCTGTTGATGTGGTTCCTGCATCTGCTGATATGATTCTTACTTCCTGTGTAGTTCTTACGGTTGCTGATGCAGTTCTTACTCCTGTTGATGTGGTTTCTGTTTTTATGTAGTTCTTGACGTCGTTATTGCTTCTGTTAATATGATTCTTACACCTGTTGATTTGACACTTACTCCTGTTAACGCGGTTCTTGCTGTCGTTGACTTCTGTTGCTGGGACTCCGAAAGTTACATGAAGATGGTTACAGGAATGATCGTCCCTCGCCCCGGTCCCAGACCGAGCCTCCCTGCCGATCCCCCCCTGATGAATCAGACTGTTGGTGCCTGCTGCTCCAACGCCTGTCTGATCTTTTTTTTTTTTTTTTTACTTCAAAGAACTTATCAAGTGTCCTTTTGAAGAGAGAGACGCGTATTGCCTGATCAAGTAGGCTATTATTGCCCGTGGCTCACAAGTCCCACATAACTATCATAAGCTGATAAAAGGTATAAAATACCGACACGATGGAAAAATAATGAGATCCTTATTGACTACGTTTTGCCCACACAGTGGGCTTTATCGAGTCACAAACAGATCAACCTGGGTAAATAGTACGTGAGTATATTGAGGACATGAGCACAGACGGACCTGCAGGTCCGTATCAAATCCAACCTACCAACATTCTCCACCTGACTCTCCACACTACATATACTCATGTACTCTTCATCCAGGTGACTTGACGAAGTCCACTGTGGGCGAAACGTAGTCGATAAAGGATCTCATTATACTGCATTTGTGTTTATTTTTCCATAACTATCATAGGCTGGCTTTTTTGGCACTTCTTGCAGAAAGTGATCCAGTTATGCTTGTGGTCCTTTGATTTCAATGCTACACGCTACTCTTCAGCGCCCCTTCCTCCTTGCAGACCGGTCTCACTCCACTAACTGGTGGAGTGAGTGTGTCACTGCCACTGCCACTGCCGCTGCCGCTGTCACCACAGTACTGCTACTGTCACTGCCGCTGTCACCACAGTAATGCTACTGTCACTGCCACTGCCGCTGTCACCACAGTAATGCCACTGTCACTGAGACTGCCGCTGTCACCACAGTAATGCTACTGTCACTACCACTGCCGCTGTTACCACAATAATGCCACTGTCACTGCCACTGTCGCTGTTACCACAGTAATGCCACTGTCACTGCCACTGTCGCTGTTACCACAATTATCATGTGGGAGTTCGATACGTGGATTAGGGTAGAAATACTCACGTAGGCTGTTATTACGTATAATCGTAGATATGTGGAGAGAACCCGCAGCCGTTACCTGTCTCCTTGGTTACACTCGTCAAACTGACTAGCCGGCTGGCCAGTACCCCGTAGTGGGTCTTATGAAAATAGTGTCAGCTCAGCACAGACCGTGACTCAAGACGGTTGGTCGTTGAGTCAACGGACAGGTTACTGGTAACTGGTTACTGGTAACTGGTTACTACTACTGAGAGCTCGGCGACGCTAACGTATGTCGTCCCGACATACAACTAATACAAACTAGAGATGGCAGGTATACGGCTTGGGCTGATTCTATACAATGTCAAAGTACACAACATGAAACATTATAGATACATAAGTAGAGTTGGTCGTTGAGTCAACGGACAGGTTACTGGTAACTGGTTACTGGTAACTGGTTACTACTACTGAGACAATAATGCCACTGTCACTGCCACTGTCGCTGTTACCACAGTAATGCCACTGTCACTGCCGCTGTCACCACAGTAATGCCACTGTCACTGCCACTGCCGCTGTCACCACAGTAATGCCACTGTCACTGCCACTGCCGCTGTCACCACAGTAATGCCACTACTGCTGCTGCTGTTTTACCATTATCCCATCTTTACCAGGACCTGTCAGTCGTACCACCAGCACCAGATAGTATTATTGACTCATCACCCACCCACCCTAACCACACACCCACCCCAAACATTTACCCATCCGCCCCCACCCAACACCCACCCCACCCACACACCCTCGACTTATTTCTCCGAGTATAAGTTATGTCCCTAACAAACAGGAAGAATAACTTACATGATAACCACCACCAGGGAAGAGATGATTACAGGAGGGAGAAGCAGGAAGAGTAGTAGGAGGAGGAGGAAGAGAAGCAGGAGAAAGTGGAAGAGGCAGAAGAGAAGTAAGAAGAGCAACCGGAGGATGATTATCAGGTGCAGCAACAGCAGGATGATTGATATGAAATGAGAAGTAATATATGAGAGTAAATGAGATACAAGAGAGAATGTCTCATGTTGTTTATCAAAGGTATTTGTTGAGATTTATTAAGCTACTCCCTAGCTTCTGCTAACTCTCTGCTCTTTACACATTAGGTCATCAGAGTAAAGCAGAAGGTTCTCTCCCTGACCTCTTGTAGTCACCCCTCCTCCCCCCGGCTGTTGCCAGGGGGTAGGAAGGGTGATCAACAGCCTAGTCAACTAGGCTGCTGGAGGCCCTCTGGCCCGCCCACATGTCCATCACAGCTTAGCTGATGTGATACTTGACAAAGGGAGTGAATCAGGCTCCTTTTGGAAACTTTTACACTTATTCCGACAATATCTGTAATATCTACTAGTAACAAGCTGAATAGTCTTGGAAAACGGATGTTGACACAGTGTCAGATTTCCATTACTATTTCCATTAAGCTTTGAAGGTCTCGAGGTATGAACTATAACTAGAGCCAACTTGAGAGGACACCCACAGGGGGTTGATTAGTTCATTGTACCACCAATTTTTGTCATGGTCCGGCATGCTGTAGCATGAGAGTTGTATAATACTGAGCTAAATATCGGGAGCACGGTTATTCCCTACCAGATATATATTGTAAACAAAGGTTAATATTTGAAGTGTGACCCTTTCTTAAAACTATATAAATTGTATCTACACTTACAAAGTATCTAAATTGTGTCTCCACTTACAATAAAAGCATGTATTGTATAAGCACTTACAATAAATATTACATTTCAGTATCCTGAAACACTGGAGCTTATTTTGTACTCACTTTCCTAGGGTTTCCAGCAGTGGTATTGTATCTACTTTTCCTTGGTTTTCCAGCAGTGGTATTGTACCTACTTTTCCTAGGGTTTCCAGCAGTGGTATTGTACCTACTTTTCCTTGGTTTTCCAGCAGAGGTATTGTACTTACTTTCCCTGGGATTTCCAGCAGTGGTATTGTACCTACTTTTCCTAGGTTTTCCAGCAGTGGTATTGTACCTACTTTTCCTAGGTTTTCCAGCAGTGGTATTGTACTTACTTTCCCTGGGATTTCCAGCAGTGGTATTGTACCTACTTTCCCTAGGGTTTCCAGCAGTAGTATTGTACCTATTTTCCCTAGGTTTTAAAGCAGTTGTATTGCACCTACTTTCCCTAGGTTGTCCAGCAGTGGTAGTGCACCTACTTACGTCGTACTTGCAATTTCCAGCTGTCCTCTGTCTCGTCATTAGTAGTCAATTGAAGAAGAAACAGAAAAAATGAGAAAAAAGAAACACGGAAAAAAATACTTCTCTTAAGAAAATGAAACCAAAATAAAGAGACAACAAAAAGTATAAAATACGAAAGAAATAATATTTCTCCTTTAGACTGAATGGAAGAAAAAGGATGAAACAATAAAAATATGAAGAAGGAAAAGAAGAAACTAACAAGGTTAGTGATGCTGAGGTACACTACAATGAGGACATTGTGCCTCTCTTAACATGCAGCTACCTGCCTCTCTCATTTCCTCCCATCAAGCTGACAGCTTACATACACCGAGAGGTGTATTTCTCTCAGTGTATGTACGCTGAGAGATTACTTTAATCCCTATTTTAGTTTAATAATATTCTTGCCTAGTGCTGAGAAAAAGGCAGAATATGAATGGTATACATTACCGACGAGATGATCAATTAAGACACATGTGCAACATCTGGGTATCTTTACTATGTAGACGTTTCGCCAACCAATCGATGCGTCTTCTACCTCTCCGGTCTTGTGTATTGTATTGATAAAGCCACTGGCTGGCGTAACGTCCACCTGGTTAAGACACCCAGATGTTGCACGTGTGTCATTTATCACCTGAAAAGGTTACCGCGCAGCCTTAATGACCCTAGTGTAGTTGATAGGCTTTAAACCCCACTAACCATTCCCATCAAGGTGGTGGGCTCATGATCCATGAAATTAGAGCTACCCTCTGATATACCTTTGATGACTTCTAAGAGTTTTTTACACTCCCGGAGCCCGGCCTTTGGCCAGGCTCGTATAGTAGGCAGGTCCCACCGATTGTTTTCCCACCGCACGCACCCTTGAGACTGAGATGGTCATTAATGTCACTTCCTGTAGGTTACCTGGAGTCCGTATCAGGGGGTTGACGCCCCCGCGGTCCGCTCCCAGACCAGCCCACAATCCAGAGCAGGTGCCAGACTAGTGCTAATCCCCGCAGCACTGCCAACACTTGCAATCCTCCCAACACCCGCAGCACTGCCAACACTTGCAATCCTCCCAACACCCGCAGCACTGCCAACACTTGCAATCCTCCCAACACCCGAAGCACTGCCAACATTTGCAATCCTCCCAACACCCGCAGCACTGCCAACACTTGCAATCCTCCCAACACCCGCAGCACTGCCAACACTTGCAATCCTCCCAACACCCGCAGCACTGCCAACATTTGCAATCCTCCCAACACCCGCAGCACTGTCAACACTTGCAATCCTCCCAACACCCGCAGCACTGCCAACACTTGCAATCCTCCCAACACCCGCAGCATTGTCAACACTTGCAATCCTCCCAACACCCGCAGCACTGCCAACACTTGCAATCCTCCCAACACCCGCAGCACTACCAACATTTGCAATCCTCCCAACACTCGCAGCACTGCCAACACTTGCAATCCTCCCAACACCCGCAGCACTGCCAACATTTGCAATCCTCCCAACACCCGCAGCACTGCCAACACTTGCAATCCTCCCAACACCCGCAGCACTGCCAACACTTGCAATCCTCCCAACACCGCAGCACTGCCAACATTTGCAATCCTCCCAACACCCGCAGCACTGCCAACACTTGCAATCCTCCCAACACCCGCAGCACTGCCAACACTTGCAATCCTCCCAACACCCGCAGCATTGTCAACACTTGCAATCCTCCCAACACCCGCAGCACTGCCAACACTTGCAATCCTCCCAACACCCGCAGCACTACCAACATTTGCAATCCTCCCAACACTCGCAGCACTGCCAACACTTGCAATCCTCCCAACACCCGCAGCACTGCCAACACTTGCAATCCTCCCAACACCCGCAGCACTGCCAACATTTGCAATCCTCCCAACACCCGCAGCACTGCCAACACTTACAATCCTCCCAACACCCGCAGCACTGCCAACACTTGCAATCCTCCCAACACCCGCAGCACTGCCAACACTTGCAATCCTCCCAACACTCGCAGCACTGCCAACACTTGCAATCCTCCCAGCACCCGCAGCACTGCCAACACTTGTAATCCTCCCGACACCCGCAGCACTGCCAACACTTGCAATCCTCCCGACACCCGCAGGACTGCCAACACTTGCAATCCTCCCAACAACCGCAGCACTGCCAACATTTGCAATCCTCCCAACACCCGCAGCATTGCCAACACCGCAGCATTGCCACCACTTGCAATCCTGCTAACACCCGCAGCATTGCCAACACTTGAAATCCTGCCGTGTTGGCAGAACTGCCAACACTTGCAGCAGTGACAATACCCGCAGCAGTGTCAATCCTCGTAGAAGTGCCAACACTTACTCCCGCCAACAATGATAACAGAAACAGTGAAAACACAAGCAGCAGCACCAACATCCCCAGCAGAGCCAATACCAGCAGCGGTGGCAATACTCGTAGTAGTGATAACACCCACAGCAGTGCCAACACCCTTAGCAGTGCCAACACCCCCAGCAGTGCCAACACCCACGGCAGTGCAACACCCACGGCAGTGCCAACGCCCCCAGCAGTACCAACACCCACGGCAGTGCCAACACCCACGGCAGTACCAACACCCACGGCAGTGCCAACACCCCCAGCAGTGCCAACACCCTCCAGCAGTGCCAACACCCATGGCAATGCCAACACTCACAGTAGTGCCAACACCCCAGCAGTGGCAACTCCCCCAGCAGTGCCAACAGCCCTAGCAGTGCCAACTCCTCCAGCAGTGCCAACAGCCCTAGCAGTGCCAACACCAGAAGTGCCAACTCCCCCAGCAGTGCCAACAGCCCTAGCAGTGCCAACACCAGCAGTGCCAACACCCCAGCAGTGCCAACACCAGCAGTGCCAACACCTGCACCTCACAAGGCACAAGTCTACTTCACTAAACTTGCCAAATTAAAAGCTAGGCTAAGTTTTTTTTAGAGCTGCAACTTAGACAATTAGAAGCATTTTGTTGGTGCTTCCTGCCCTTATCTTCCTCCCTGAGCCCTTATCTTCCTCCATGAGACCTTATCTTCCTCCCTGAGACCTTATCTTCCTCGAGACCTTATCTTCCTCCCTGAGACCTTATCTTCCTCCCTGAGCCCTTATCTTCCTCCCTGAGACCTTATCTTCCTCCCTGAGCCCTTATCTTCCTCCATGAGACCTTATCTTCCTCCATGAGACCTTATCTTCCTCCCTGAGACCTTATCTTCCTCCTTGAGCCCTTATCGTCCTCCTTGAACCCTTATCTTCCTCCTCGGGACCTTATCTTCCTTTTTGAGACCTTATCTTCCTCTTTGAGCCCTTATATTCCTCCTTGTGATCTTATCTTCCTCCCTGAGACCTTATCTTCCTCCATGAGCCCTTATCTTCTTCCTTGGGACCTTATCTTCCTCCCTGAGACCTTATCTTCCTCCTTGAGACCTTCCTCCTTGAACCCTTATCTTCCTCCCTGAGACCTTATCTTCCTCGAGACCTTATCTTCCTCCCTGAGACCTTATCTTCCTCCCTGAGCCCTTATCTTCCTCCCTGAGCCCTTATCTTCCTCCCTGAGCCCTTATCTTCCTCCATGAGACCTTATCTTCCTCCATGAGACCTTATCTTCCTCCCTGAGACCTTATCTTCCTCCTTGAGCCCTTATCGTCCTCCTTGAACCCTTATCTTCCTCCTCGGGACCTTATCTTCCTTTTTGAGACCTTATCTTCCTCTTTGAGCCCTTATATTCCTCCTTGTGATCTTATCTTCCTCCCTGAGACCTTATCTTCCTCCATGACCCCTTATCTTCCTCCTTGGGACCTTATCTTCCTCCTCGAGACCTTATCTTCCTCCTTGAGATCTTATCTTCCTCCTTGGGATCTAATCTTCCCCCCTGAGACCTTATCTTCCTCCTTGGGACCTTATCTTCCTCCTTGAACTCTTATCTTCCCCCCTTGGGACCGTATCTTTCTTATCTTCCTTCTCGAGACCTTATCTTCCTTCTTAGGACCTTATCTTCTCCCTTGAGCCCTTTATCTTCCTCCTTGAGACTTTCCTTATCCCTCTTCTTGGGACCTTCCTTATCCTCCTTGGGACCTTACTTATCTTTCTTCTTGGGACCTTCCTTATCTTCTTCCTTATTTTCCTCCTTGGGACCACGTTTATCTTCATCCTTGGAACCACCCTCAACTTCCTCCTTAGGAATTCTTCATAGTCCCTATTGGGATCCCCCTTACCTTTTTCCTTGAGCCCCCCTGGGACCCCATAATATTCCTCCCCGGGACCCCTTATCATTCTTTTTGGGACCCCTCTTATTTTCATCCCCGGGTTAACCCTTATCTTCCTCCTGGGGATCCTTTATAGTTCTTGTAATCCTCCGTCCCCTTCCATATTAGATGCAAAAAACAAGGAGAGTACAAACAGGAGTATACAACTAGGTTGTATGTGACCAGGAGAATACAACTAGGTGTGTATGACTAGGGCAGTACAGCTAGGTGTACATTACCATGAGAGTACACAGAGTACAAATAAAAATACACCTGTCAGGCAAGGCACCAAAAGGCCTAACCCCCATTCTGTCACTCATGACCCCCACCCGTGACGTCAGAGTGCCAACAGTTAATGGCACGGCCTTGTTGATTCTGTAGAGCACCAAGAGCCAGGAAATTAGTGCCTGTCTCTCATTTGCATACAGCAGTATCTTAGTTTCCCTGCCTATCACCGTAGCTGCAGCGGCAGTCTCCAGCAGCAGCAGTTTTACCTGTGATTTACCCATGACTGGTTTCAAAATCTGCTGTACTCACCCAGGCCGGTCTGGGACCAGGCTTGGTCAACCAGGATGATTGTGCCAGCGGCTCGCAGGCCCACATAACTATGACAATCCAGCTGATCCAGCAATTACAAAAGGCAGCTATCCAGCTTCTTGAAAAAAAAATGATCTTCGTTCCGGCAATATTTCTAACATCTGGTGTAATATGTTGAAGAGACCTGGTCTATGGCTGACTCTGTGCTATATAATTATACCCATGGCTTCCTTGTTCTTCACTGACTCCCATATCTTTCACTCAATATATTATAAGATATCGCTCTCTTCTGCATTCCAGATGGAGAACTTAATCAATATATTATAAGATATCGCTCTCTTCTGCATTCCAGATGGAGAACTTAAAGCACGATGAGGTGTTCCCAAAAGTTTAGATGTTTTATTGATTCTATGTAAGCAGTATGTAACCTCTACATTATCTAGCTCCGCTATCGTTCCTCCCTTGAAAGATGCTGTAAACACAAAGTCGTGTTCAAGTCGTGGAATCACGAGTGATATTAGAAATACTATTAATAGCGTTAGATACCTTGTCATTTTCCTGGCATTCACTGCATTTTCCTTATGGTTTCCTAACGACAGTTCCTCTGATATAATTATTCTTAAATGTTATTTGTTTTTTGCTATCTATGGTTCTTATGCTCTATAGATAATGAAACACACAAACACAAACACACACACACACGCACACACACACACACACACACACACACACACACACACTCAGGCGAGTCACAGGGATGTTTGGAAGTATTTCTTCAGTCACAGAGTAGTCAGGAAGTGGAATAGCCTAGCAAGTGAAGTAGTGGAGGCAGGAACCATACATAGTTTTAAGAAGAGATATGACAAAGCTCAGGAAGCAGAGAGGGAGAGGACCTAGTAGCGATCAGTGAAGAGGCGGGGCCAGGAGCCGAGTCTCGACCCCTGCAACCACAATTAGGTGAGTACACACAGATTCCAGCAGCTATGACGGGAACACTATGAGCGCCTAAAGGAAATAAGAGAGGAAGACAAAAGCAGACATGACTACGAGGTATAAAATGCTCAGAAGAATTGATAATGCGAGGGCCAGTCTTAGGATTGTAGGGAAGTGGAATGAACTAGATATAGAAGTGGAGGCATATCCCATACATAGTTCTGAAACTAGATATGATGAGGCTTAGGAGGCCAGACAGCAGTCAGAGGCGAGCCAGGAGCCAGGACTGTGATTACACCCACCCACCTGTGAAGTTCTTACCTACGGTCGTATTGATGGTGTTACTATATGAAGATACTCGGCTGACCACCACATACCTGTGAAGAGACAAGAATACTTTGTTAGATTACCATGAGATGCACACACTCACACACACACACACACACACACACACACACACACACACACACACACACACACACACACACACACACACACACACAATGTAATGGGCACACGACATCGTCACCTTAGTAGAGGAACGAGTCAAGCTCTCAAAATGAAGAACAATTATCACGATGTGGATAATGCAACTTTTGGCTATTTCATACATCGTTATGTATGAAAGTGCTGTTGTTATGGCACATAAATGTTAGGTAGACTCTTAACTAGCAACATGTCCTTGTCTTTGTAAAAGTGTAGGGAAATAATTACTTTTGTAGCCACCTCTCTCAAATCATTAAATCCTTCAACAACAGCAATTAAAACAGATTTTACGAGCGTGTTTACGAGCATTCAAATATAAACGAGCATAGAGAAGCCGGCCGTTCTGAAGCGCATCCAAAGAACAAGAAATCCTGAATGTGCTGAGAGAAGCAAACACAACTACACAACTCGGCCCAGACTGGTGTTTGCAAACATGAGAAATTATATATGAACTCGGATCAAACTAGCATTCAAACGAGCACTGGATGGAGGCAGGACCGGCAGCGTGCCCACCACCTGCACACCAGCTGGCTGCCACATACACTACAACTTAGGTTCTTCAGACCAGGTATTACATGCACCTGCCAAGGGGTAAATGGGTCGTCATGTGCGTCCTGTGACCTGGTTTAGTTCTGGAAATGACCTGTTTTTTAC
>NC_069415.1:27592882-27620382 GCF_026875155.1 Cherax quadricarinatus | reverse complement strand
GGAAGTGTTGTTTATCCATGTGATTAATTTGTGGTGGTGTTCTGGTGAGAGGCATCAAGGGTGTGTGTACCACACACACACACACACACACACACACACACACACACACACACACATTTGTTCACAAACACACAATCACAAACGCACAATTTAATGATAAACTGCATGCAATTACAAAGCTCTGAACCAGTGATTACTATATAATCATAATTGCTCACTTGCGTCAACTTTTCTCCAGATTGCAGCGTTGTTAGGAATCAAACCTGAGTACCTGCCAGTCCCCAGGCGCTGTACGACCCCTACAAGTTCAGCGCTCTCTTAGCAATATCATCACAAACACACTATGACCAACAAAGATACTCGCTTGAAAACAAGCACAACACTCTCGCCCACAAACACACCCTACAACCAAAAAAATTACCCCCTTCCCTCCTCCCCACCAAAAAAAAAAAAAGAAACCGCGACGGGCAAGAAAAATATGATTCCAGCAAATTAGCCACAGAATCTGGAAGGAAAAAAAGAAGGGAAACTGGTGCAAAGGAAAAAACTCTTACGATGACAGGATAGACGGGGCCCATTTTTCCTGCCAGCTTGGGAGGGTAAAATCCACAGGGAGAACAACACGAGGGTGAGGGAAAAGAACGGGGTTGGGGAGGGGGGTCTCAAGGAAATTTTAACTTAGTAAAATTGTATGTATCAGCACAGTGCTGCTACCATATTTTATACGACAGTAAAACAGTGGAAAAGAAGGCTAGCTATGTTTCCCTGTCATATTCCATCACAAAGAGTGGATTTAATATATTGTTAAATCTGTCAGCCTGAGCTGAGAGACTTCAGTGGGGGTATTGAGGAAACTGTCAAATGTTCATTAGCTACAAAAGTTTTAAAGAATTCGTTCCAGCAGAGTGCTTATAAAATACCATCTTTCAGGATGGTCTAGTCCATACACAGGCGGTAGATAGTACATAGAAAGGAGTAAATCGGTCAAGGGAGTTACAGGCTCACCCAACAGTCCTTCAGCTGTCTCAAGAGGGATCAAGGCGAGTTAATGAAGTCAGTTCCTGTGTATCTACGCTGGACTGTGTACTGCTAGTACTAACAGCTTTATTGATCATGCCATCAATCAAGATGCATGATCTGGGACCGGGCAGCTGGGGCGATGACCCGCATAATAAACATAACGTCGGCATTTGGAGGTTGTACCACACTGTTGAGGAGGGACCATTGGACAGCCCGCACCACCACATAGCTAAAGACCAGCAGACTGACTCCATCACCACATCATTAAGGACAATAGACTGACTCCTTCACCACATAATTAAGGACCAATAGACTGACTCCTTCACATAATTAAGGACCAATAGACTGATTCCTTCACCACATAGTTAAGGACTAACAGACTGACTCCTTCACCACATAATTAAGGACCAACAGACTGACTCCTTCACCACATAATTAAGGACCAATAGACTGACTCCTTCACCACATAATTAAGAACCAACAGACTGGCTCCTTCACCACATCATTAAGGACCAATAGACTGACTCCTTCACCACATAATTAAGGACCAACAGATTGATTCCTCCATCACAAATTAAGAACCAGATGATTGTCTCCACCACACAACTAAGGAAGGTTCAGTAAGCTCTCTCCCCCTCCTTCAACACACAACTAAGGAAGAAGCAGTAAGCTGTCTCTCTCTTTCAACACAACTAAGGAAGGAGCAGTAAGCTGTCTCTCTCTCTCTCCTTCAACACAACTAAGGAAGAAGCGGTAAGCTGTCTCTCTTTTTTTACACATTACAAGGAAGGAGCAGTTAAGTGTCTCTCTCTCTATCCTTCAACACAACTAAGGAAGAAGCAGTAAGCTGTCTCTCTCTCTCTCTCCTTCAACGCAACTAAGGAAGAAGCAGTAAGCTCTCTCTCTCCTCTCTCCTTCAACACAACTAAGGAAGAAGCGGTAAGCTGTCTCTCTTTTTTTTTTACACAGGGTTTGACAAGGTTAGGTTAAGGATCCCTTGCTTTATTGACAAGCTATTTACAGGTTAAGGATACCTAACTTTATTGGTAAGCTAAGAGCTGTTACCTACATCAGCTCATTTGAAGCATTTTTATTGTTATGAGACATACAAATAGGGAACAGGATGAAGTTGGAGCCATCAGTGGGCCAGCATTTTCATTTGATCAACTGACTTTATCTCGTTGACATCATTATGCTGTACGAATCTGTTCCATACTCGAGTCATCCTGGGTATATATGATCTCAGATGGAGTGATGTTCTGGAGAAGGGCACAGCCAGAGTGAAGTTGCTGCTTTCTGCCCGTCTTGTGGCATAAAAGCTTGTTTCACGCTGTCCTCGACGTGGATCCAAGTGTGGGTACTTTGACAATATTGGCCTGTACATAACAGTAAGCCACCCATATCCCTCCTGTGTTGAAGGCTCTGTTGAAATGACGAATCTATTCAGGATGGGTCCAGGCGAGAGATAGACTCTTGCTCTGTTCTCTACTCTGTCAAGCAGTCGCAGATGAGATGGGGGCAGGCAAACCAAGAAAGTGGAGCATATCCAAGTGTAAGCGTACTTGTGGCCTCTAAAATCTTGCCCCCTACGCAAGCATGCGAGATCGGCAATCTGTAAGCTTCCTTGCTGCCTGTTTGCAATTTACAACAAGTTCTCATGGAGTTTGGAGCAAATTCCCCAAGGATATACTTCTTCTCCGGTGCACCCTCCTTTCCTTCTAACTGACATTACCAACATGGTCCTAGAGACATGATTTGCTTTTCTCAGGTGCAAATGTATGCATCTATTCCCCAAGGATATAACTCTTGCTGGTTGATGTAGCTTATACAGCTGCATTTCTCTTTCGTAATGAATGCAGTGTCCCATACTGCTTTGCATAGAGATTCCTCTCCTTCTCTCTCTCTCAGGTCTCTCGTTACTTCCTCATTCCTCCAAACTATAGTAAACTCTCTCTCCGTCCTTCATAACTAAGGAAGAAACAGTAAACTCTCTTCTTTCCTAAGGAGAAGATATGTCTTCTCTTTCCCACTATGAAGGAGTCAGTAGCTTCTCCTCTCTCTTCTCTCTCTCCTTCAACACAACTAAGGAAGAAGCAGTAAACTGTCTCTCTCTTTTCCATTCAACACAACTAAGGAAGAAGCAGTAAGCTCTCTCTCTTTCTCTCTTCTCTCTCTCTCCTCACCTAGAACTCTCTCCTCTCTCTCTTCTCTCTCATCCTTCAACACAACTAAGGGAGAAGCAGTAAGCTCGCTCTCCTCTCTCCTCTCTCTCTCTCTCCTTCAACACAACTAAGGAAGAAGCAGTAAGCTGTCTCTCTCTCTCTCTCTCTCCTTCAACACAACTAAGGAAGAAGCAGTAAGCTCTCTCTCTCTCTCTCTCTCTCTCTCTCCTCTTCTCTCTCTCTCTCTCTCCTTCAACACAACTAAGGAAGAAGCAGTAAGCTCTCTCTCTCTCTCTCTCTCTCTCTCTCTCTCTCTCTCTCTCTCTCTCTCTCTCTCCTTCAACACAACTAAGGAAGAAGCAGTAAGCTCTCTCTCTCTCTCTCTCTCTGTCTCCTTCAACACAACTAAGGAAGAAGCAGTAAGCTGTCTCTCTCTCTCTCTCTCTCTCCTTCAACACAACTAAGGAAGAAGCAGTAAGCTGTCTCTCTCTCTCTCTCTCTCCTTCAACACAACTGAGGAAGAAGCAGTAAGCTCTCTCTCTCTCTCTCTCTCTCTCTCTCTCTGTCTCCTTCAACACAACTAAGGAAGAAGCAGTAAGCTGTCTCTCTGTCTCTCTCTCTCTCTCTCTCTCCTTCAACACAACTAAGGAAGAAGCAGTAAGCTGTCTCTCTCTCTCTCTCTCCTTCAACACAACTGAGGAAGAAGCAGTAAGCTCTCTCTCTCTCTCTCTCTCTCTGTCTCCTTCAACACAACTAAGGAAGAAGCAGTAAGCTGTCTCTCTCTCTCTCTCTCTCCTTCAACACAACTAAGGAAGAAGCAGTAAGCTGTCTCTCTCTCTCCCTTCAACAGGTAGTAACTCATCGTTGGTAGCTTAATTACTTCATTTTTTGTTGCATCTAGCCACCACCTCTGGTCCTTCCCACGCCATCTTCCAAACACCAGTTTAGTCACACACTTCCACTGAAATTGTCTTCTTTTCTTCACGCACCTGCCTTATATCTATACACACACGCACACAACACACACTCTCTCTTCCTCTCTCTCTCTGTCTTTCTCTGTCTCTCTGTCTTTCTCTGTCTCTCCCTTTCTCTCCCCCCTCTCTCTCTGGCTCAACACATGCCTTTTCTCAAACTTTCTCTACTGGACGCTCTCGCTTAAAGACCCAAGACTGATGACATTTAAGAGTGTCACGGCTTTGTTAAGGCAGACACCGTGACAGAAGGGAAGTAAGGAAGGAACGAGGGAGGGTGTCGAGGAAGAGGAGAAAGTGATTGGAGGGCGGACAGAGAAGGGAGACTGAACGATGGAGGAGGGCCAGGGAGACAGAAATATCCAATGTGCTGGTCGACATTCGATTAGAACAAGACTGAAAGAAAATGAGATGAGAAGAGGAAGGAGAAGGTGAAAGTCAGACATGGCGGAGTAATGGAGAAGACAGAAAAAAAAGAAAAAAGAGGAGAACTGCATTAAATTATGAACAGGAGAGATGGTAATGAAAGATATATAGTGGGATATCAGAGAGGCAGTAGATCGAAAAGAGGTAAGAGGTGTTACGTATGAGAATGAAGACTGTTAGTAGCAGGTGGAAGAGGAGGCAGGCATGGAAATGAGAAGGTAGCCATGAAGATGAAGAGAAGGAAGGCATGAGGATGGAGAGGCGACAGGCATAAAGATGAATAGGAAGCCAGGCCAGTGGAGTGTTGTTGTTGGTGCTTGTCCACAACCAGGACCCGTTAAACTACCCCCCTCCTGCCTGCCATGCGCGCCTAACAACACTACCACACCTCCTTACTAACCGTAGTACACCAACTACTAACAACCATAGTACCAGTAAAACAAACAAGCACCCGAGACCGGTGTACCACTTACACTTCACCACTACATAAAACTCGGCAAATTTAGCTTGCTAAGGATATTCATCATAATTCTCAAGTTGCAAAGGGGCCCTTTAACACTGATAAATGGGAGGATTTTTCTCATAAAAATTGTGTTACTTGAGATGGCCAACACGGGGTGGGTGGGAGGGGCGGTGGATGTTGAAGCGGGGGGCAGGGGGTGTGGGGGGTGGTTTAGTGGTGGGGAAAATTTTTGGGAAAGGGTTTTTTCAGGGTGTGACGAGGAAAGGAAAAAAGGCGAAGAAGACAGAACAGGGGAAATTTGTGTTTACCTCCACCCTCCCCATAGACAGGGGAAAGGGGGTACGAAGGGGGGGGTGGCAGCTGCCAGCCAAACCTCATTCCCCTGAAAACTAATGAAACTCTAAACAACACATGAATACCCGAGAAATTTTTAGACCCCGCAAGAATATACAGAAAATACTGACCCCTTTTTAAACCAACGGAATATAAAACAAATTTTTTTCTTCAAATCTTTATTCGAAACCAACCCAAACATTTCTGCCTTTTGTTTTCGAAAATTTTCTCGGCCGGGCCTTTTTGGGTCATGTTCCTTTTGAAATTAACTGATCACCCAAATTTATTTTTTCCTCCCTTTTGAGTGATATGGAAAACCCTCCGGGGGGGGGTTAAGGTTTTTCCCTTAAATTCCCTCATTTCAGTTCTCTGTCCTTTTTAAAAATTTTCCAAATAATCATTTTTTATTCTGCACTTTCACTAGCCCATCCACTTCATTTATTCGTCGGGGTAGATAATGGACTTGGCCTTAAATTTTTTTTTCATACAAAATTTATGACATCTTGTTTGACTCCGTTGTACGTTTTTCAAAAGGTTTTCAGGTGGGGCCCAAACGCTTTACTGTTTCCCAAAAAATTTACTAACAAAAATAAATTTTACTTTTTGTCCCCTCTGAAAACACTTTTGCCTTGAAAGGATAGGTAAAAAAAAATTCTAAAATAGAGAGCACGTTTTTTTAAAGGGAACCCCAAAACATTAACGACCTTTAAATTTAAAAATTTTTTCATAGTCCCCCCCCGGGATTCATTTTTTTCTGGTCCCTGCTATATTTTTTTTTATTGTGCTCTCTAAACGACGCGTCTTGCAATTAATATTTTCAAAATTTTTTTCCCGGGTTTTTATTTAGTTTAAATGAAAAAAATACGTTTACTTTTTTTGGCCATACTGTACTTTTTTCATTTTTTTAATTTCCCTTTCCCTTTATTACAGCAACTGTTTTTGTCACCACTGAACATTTACCCAAACTCCCCATTTTTTATACTTTTTTTCCCTTTTTAAACTGCCTGTTGAAAGGGGAATTTGTAAAGGGTATTTGGGGAGTACTCACTAATAAAGAAACCTTTGGATGACTTCACCCCAAATTTTACCCCAAAGCCCCTTTACTTAACTTCATATTGTTTTAAGATAAAAGAAAAACATCATTCCCACTACTGTTTCACTCCCCATCACCACATTTTACTACTTTACTATCCTTAAATTTCTTTATTTCATGATCCACCACCTTCACCCCCAAATCCACAAAGAACAAAAGCCACCCTCGCTGTTCACTACCAACCCCCCCTTGCCCCCTTTCACTACCCCGGCCACCACCCCCCCATGTCGCCCACGATCCCCTGCTACGGGACCAGATAAAAAAACATGGGGCCCACAATGAGCTTCCTGTTTTTAGCGTCCTCTCACAAGGCTTTGACGCTGCAAATTTTTTTGGTCCCCGTGGCGGCGGCGTCCTCAAATCCTCACCTCAAACCACCCCCCCCTCTTTTTAAATGCAAACTAATAATTTTCCCGAGCCCACGTCGCAAAAGTCCCCCGTCAGGATCATTTTGGGGAGATTTTTCCACTGTCATATTGTTATTTAAATTTTAACCAGAGTCGCGGGCTAAAGTGATTATGGGTTTTAGAAGGAGGAAAGGGGCACCCAGCAAAGGGGCAAATTAGCTGGTCCCAGATCCCACAAAAAATGATGCCCGGCAACCTTGGGGCTTTAAGAAAGGGCCTTTAAACAAGAGATTTTTTTACCACTCTAAACTTTTTTTTTTGTGTGCCCACTTCTTTCAACCTTTACAACCGGGCGGCAACACCAAGTCCGGAGGCGGCTGCTTTAAAAATCGCCTATCAACTGGGAACTTTACACTTTTTCCTTGGCATTTAATCACATCTACCGGGGGTTTTGTAGCTCCACAGCGGGCCCGATAAAACAGTCCACACTAAGGGAATTAAAAAAAGGGATTTTTCTAATATCCATAACTATTTTCGCGGGTTTAAACTGTTTCCCAAAGCGAGCAAGTTAGCCCGGAAATCCCACCAGGACTCTGGGCTTACCGACTCCATGCAAAAAGCCCAGCTTCATTAATGACTACAACAGCAGACCAGCCCAGGTAGAGCAAGGCGATATAGTGTCCAAAGAAAAGGTTCTACTTGTTTTTCTTTGTGACGCGGAAGAAATTGCTTATCACACACTAGACTTTTTCTAAAGATTGGCAAATCCAAATAAAAACTGGCAAGGGCCACAGCCCCACATTGCCCGACTATTTAATGCCCCACTGTGGGTTAGAAAAATAAGACCCTCGAGTAAGCCTCGGGTTCACAGCCCTATAACCTAACTCCATAAGAAGCTACACTATTCCTCAACCCCGGGGGTTTCCCAGCAAGAGAACATTTTCAAACAAAAAGCTACACTATTCCCTCACCAGGGACCCAAGCACAAGCGCACCCTGAACCCCCCCCCGTCCTTTCATCTGGTTGCAAAAATCCCATCTCCACTTAAGGAGTTCATGTGTAGGGTTTTTTTAATTTGTAAAGTATGAAACTGAGACAACCCTTGGTCAAAAACTCGATGTAGGGTACCAATTTAATTCGGGGCCCCAAAGCAGCTATTTTGTGCTTTCATTTTCCTTCCTGGGAGGGTTTTGCAAGGGGAAATATGAATACAAAAAAAAGACCTGGGAATTGGGCCCAAAAAAGGGGTTAAACATAAAAAACCCGGGAAAAGATTATATATTATATATATTTATAATAAATAAATAAATATATATATATATTTATAAAAATTTTAAAATAATATATAAAAATATATTTAAAATATAAAAAATATATAAAAACCCAACCACGTGAAAGGTAAAAAATTCCAACGCTTTCGTGACTACCCACTTTGTCAAGGAACTATGATAGTTCCTTGGCAATTTTAAAGTAGCCCACGAAAGCGCTTGGAATTTGGGCTACTTTTCACAGGGGTTTTTTTCAATATAAAAAAAATATATATATATATATTTTAAATATATATAAATAAATATATATATTAAAAAATATATCCCTGTCGAAACCGAATAGAAAACCCTTGCGATTTTGGGTTTTAAATACAACGCTCATCTTCCCATAGGACAAGCAAAAATTTTGGTATGCAATAATTTGGGCCAAAAATCTTCTTGAACCAAAAAAAAAAAAATTTTTTTAATTTCACTGTGTTTTGTTTAGTATTAAATTATTGTAAAAAAATTTCTAAAATATTTTTAGTTGGGTTAGAAAAAAAATAAATTGTTCATGTTTAAAAAGGGTTGGTAATTTTTTTCCTAAGAGCCCTTTTGGAGAAAAATTTTAAAATTTTTTTAACATTGACATTAATGAAAAAAAAATCTGTAAACGTATTAGAGAAATTTTAGAAAGGATTTAAATTTTTAAATGATTTCTTGCAAAATTGCCCCATTTTTACATATTCCACGACATATTTTAATATATATAAATATATATATATATATATATTTTATAAAAAATATATATATAAAAATTTTAATATTATATTTTATATATATGAATATAAAAATAAATCACGGGTGGTATCACAAAAAGGGCAAAAAAAAAAACTGTAAAAAAAAAGGGTTGAATTTCCCCAAGCGATTTCGTATTTCTTCCATTACAAGGAATTTCGATGTGAGAAATAAATAAAGGGGCCCTTTCAAAATTCATTTTTTTTTTCACAGTGGTTTTTTTTCATATAAAAAGGGGGGGGGTGGTTGTGTGTGGTGTGTTTGTGTACTCACCAAAATTGAACTCACCAATTGGGTGGTTGCGGGGGTCGAGACTCACTCCTGGCCCCGCCTCTTAAACGATCGCTACGGGCCCCTTTCTCTCTCTCTGCTTTCCTGAGCTTTGTCAACCCTTTTCCCTTAAACAAAGTAGGTTCCTGCTTCCACTACTTCACGCAAAGGCTTTTTCCATTTCCCCTGAAAACCCCTTGACTGAAAAAATACTTCCTAAGGGTCCCCTTGACTCGCCTATCTTCAGTTTTCCAAAAGTTGTAAAACCCTTGTCCCTGGTGCCCCCTTTCTTTTGGAACACCTTTTCTCGCCCCACCTTGCTTTTCCCCCCGCAGAAAACTTTATGTCGTTTTTCATTCCCCCCCTGACCCTTCGCCCTTTCCAGTGTCGTCAGCCCGTTTTTCCCTTTTAACCCCTTTCCTCGTACGAAAACCCCTTGAGCCGGGGAAACAGCCTTGTTGAAAATTTCCCCCTTTAACTTTCTCTAACTTTTTGACGTGCTTAAACCAGGTGGGGTTCCAGCTGTGCTGCATACCCAGAAATAGGCCAACATACACATGAAACAGTGTTTTAAACCCTTTCCCTTTTTAAAGGAAACGAACGCTTTCTCGGGTTTGCCAGGCGCCCGAAATTTTTCAACAGTTATTTGGTTGATGTGTGCCTCCGGTGATTGCTCGGTGTTAGGGTAAACCCCAAGGCTTTCTCCCGGGTGCGGCCCATTTCTTTTCCACCCAGCCAATACTCGGGCCCTGCGGCTTTTTTGCCCCTCCCCAATCTCATGATTTTGCTTTTGGCGGGATTAATTCGAGAACCAGTTACGGACCACATGCCACCCTCTCCGGGTTCTTTTTGCAGTCCTCCCCTCATCCCCCCGTCCTTTTTAAAATTCTTCTCATCAACTTCACGTAAATCTGCGAACAGGACACTTCAGAGTCTTTTCCCCCTTCCATCATGTCGTTCACTTTATAAAAAAATAGCACTGGTTTCCAAAGAACTGACCCCGGGGGGACCCCACTCGTAACAGGCCCCCAAACTGTGATACCTCTTCACGTACCATGACTGGGTTGCCCCTTTCCCCTTCAGGTTTTCCCCTTTATCCATTGCAGTCCCCTCCCTTTTCCAATGCGCCGATCCTCCACCCTTCTGCACTAATCTCATGGGGGAACGGGTGCCCAAAGGCCTCCTGCAGTCAGGAAACGAAATTTCTACCCCCCCCCCTCTCTCTCGTGTCTTCCCTTCTTTTTACCTTGTCATAAAACTCCAGGGGGTTTTTGGGATACAAATTTGCCTTCCTAAACCCCATGCGGTTTTCTTTTATAATCTTTTTCCCTTTTTCCGGGTGTTCACCACCTCCCCCTTTGAAATCTTTTCCAGGACTTTGCACACAATACTTTAGAGGACACAGGTCTGTAGTTTAGTGCCTCATTTCTTTTTTTTTTTTTCCTTAAATAGGGGGGGACACATTAGCTTTCTTTCCATTTCCCCGGGTTTTTTAGTTGCCCATTTTTAAAGGGGAAATTGTTGAAGTTTGTGGTTAGAGGCACGCACAGCATCCTGCTCCTTCTCTAAGGCCCCAAAGGGGAGAAGATGCCGGCCCCCATCCCCTTTGAGGTTCAAGGTCATTTTAAGAGCTTCTTCACCTCCCTCCCCCCATTTTTTGGGTATGTCACCCAACAATTGTTGGAATAATTCCCTCTTGATGTTCCCTTCTGGGGCTGTTTTCCAAACACCCTTTCCCTGTCTCTACTGTAAAAATTTTCCTTAAAACCCTTTCAGCTCCTCACATACCTCCTAAATTTTTTCCCTTTGTGAGTTCTCCACCTTCGGGCCCTTTAATCTAAATCACCTGGTCTTTGACTGTTGCCTTTCCCTCCGATTGGCTATACAACGGGTTTGGGGTTCAGTTTTAAAATTCCCCGATGCAATTCATTTTCATACTGCCCGCGGGCCCCCCCCTTTTACCTGTGCTTTACCTTTCCCTGGCTCGGGCGACTGTCTCCCTTTTTTTCGTGTGTTCTCGGCCTTCGAAACTTTTTCCTTTTCCTCTATTGCACTTTGTTTTTTCCCCCTTAAAACCGCCCGGAAAACCGGGGGTTTCGTTCGGTCTTCCCGTTTTTATGTTGCCCTTGGGAAAAACCTTTCCACGGCCTCCTTGCATTTTGTTTTTTTTTTTTAAACATTTTCCACCCATTTCATTACGGCCCTTTCCTCCCAATTCTCTGCCCCCACTACCTCCCGCAAAATTTTTCTTCAACCCTATGTAGCCCCTCTTTTATATCGGCTTTTTCCCATTCAACTCCTGTTATTCTCCCCCACTTGCGGGCTCTACTATTTTAAAAACCCCAAAACCCCACGTGGTCGCTAGCTCCGGGGGATCTCATACTTGATGCCCAATGTCTGAGCGCCCAGGGTGAACCCCCAAAGGGCCAATCTTGCGGGTTAAACCCCCCCTCTCACTCTGGTAAGTGCCCTTTAAACATGTTGGGGGCATGGGGTTTTTTCCACACCACGTCCAACATCCGGGGCTCTCCATGTTTGGGGACCCCCATGTGGCTCCAGGTTTTCCCCCGTCAATCTTTCCCGTGGGTTAAATCCCCCCTAAACCCGCAACTTTCTCTACTGGAAAAGAGCCTTTCCACCCAGCAAGTGTGTCCAAACCCTTGCTCTGTTTCTCTTTTTAATTCCCTCTTTGGGCCTCCCCTGCATTCTGTGGGATTATAGATCACTTGCAAAGACCAAATTTTTTGTTCCCCAGAAATGAAGTGTAACCCCTATGTAGTCTCTTTCCCCACCCCATCATGCCTTCCATTTTTTCCCCCCGAATTTCCATCTTTTTTTACGAGGGAGAGCAACCCCCCCCCCCCCCCCCTGCCCCCTTCTATCTTTCCTCAGGGTCTGGTATCCGGTGGGGGGCGATTTGCATCTGTTATTGTCCCCCGTGAATTTTGTTTCTGTAACTGGGTATGAAACTGGGGGCTTTCATTGATTCTTTTTGCCATTCCTCACGTTTATTCGTTTCCCTCCCGCATTTGGGGTACCAAACCTTCAAATTGTTTTAATACTGTAACTGGGTGCGGGGGTGGAAACAGAGGGCCCGGGGTTTTTGAGGTTTGGGTTTTGGGTTGTTCAATTTTCCCCTTTGGGTGTCCCGGGGCTGGAGTCCTTCTTGGGCCCCCCCGGTGTTTTTGGGGGTGTCTTGTCCCCTTTCCCTTTGTCCTGGGTTTTTTCTGCTCTCCTTTTTCATTTTCCCCCCATTTCCCCCTTTCGTTTTGAACTCTCTCTTTCATCGTCTTCCTTTTTGTCCTGTGTTTTGTCTCGATCGAGGGACACACTCCCGGAAAACTCCTGCTTGCCTCTTTAGCCCAGCTTTTTTCCCCGCAGGATCATGGTTTCGGGTTTGGGTTGCCTTGAAAATTACTTTAGAGGCCGTTCCCTTTTTTTTTGTGAACCAACCCCAAATTTTCCGAAAAATTTCCACCTGGGTCATGTCCCCCCCCGCTTATCACCTTCAAAGATATCTTCAATCGCTTTTTTTTTCCTCCTGCTTTCTTTCATCCCTAAGTTTCCCCTTTTTGCCTTTGTCCAGCCCATAGAAAACACGGAAAAACCCCTTTCCCCCCCTCCCACGTGACCCCCATTGCCCTCTGATTTGTTTTAGTTCCTTCCCCGTGGATGTTCCTTTTCCCTTTTATCCCTTCCCCAGTTTTGGGGCCCCCATGCTTCTTGTTTTTCCCTTTTCCCGCTCCCCCTTTTCCGGCCCCCCAAAAGAAATCTTTTAAGGACCTTTCACAGTTTTCCCGTTTCCCTTTAAAGTCTTCCCCAAACCCCTTTAATTTTGTCCCTTTGTGTGCCCCTGTCCCTTTTTTTTTGGCCCCATGTGGGTTTTACAGGAACCCCTATCAAAGTGGGGTTCGAACACGGGATAGGGGGAAAAAAATACTCAGGTTTTCTAAATACTGAACCTCTGCATACAGTTTAGTTTTCCAAAGCTTCCCTTTAAAGGCCCTTTTTTTGTGTTTGATGTAGCCATTGCCGATGTCACTTCTGTAATATCGTCTCTGTGCTGTTTTAGATGTTTTCAGCTCCTCTTCTTTAAACTTTCTTTTGGAAATTTTTCCGCTGTAACCTGTTGCTTCCACCCTTTTGCATTCTCTGCTAACCCCCTCTTCCATCTCCTTTCCCCGCTCATCTAATCTCCTTCCCACTTCTTTTCCCCCCTTTTTTTTTAGCTCAAAACCCCCCAAATTCCCCTTTCCCCCCCAGATTCGTCCTTTGGGGCCCCCTTTTCCCTCATCCTGGTTTTTAGGTTTTCCCCTGTTTCCCAAAAGAAGGGGGGGCGGGGGGTTAAAGGGGGGGGGGAATAGATGGTTAGGGAAAAGGGGAGGGGAAAGGATGGTTTGGGGGAGGGGGGGGATGGGTTTTTGGGGGGGTAAAAGAAGTTGGGGGGGGGGGTTTTAAAGGTTTTTAGGGGGAAAAGGGGGGTGGATGGTTATGGGGGAGGGGGAGGAGGTTAAATTGGAAAGGGGGGTAGTTGGGGGGGAATTTAAAGGTTTTTTGGGGGGGGGTTAGGGGTTTGGGGGAGGGGTAGGGGGCAAAGGGGAGGTGGTAGGGAAGGGGGGGAGGGGGTTTTGGGGAGGGGGGGGTGGTTTTTTTCAAGTGTTTGTGGGCAAGTGGGGGAGGGTTGTGTGTTTTGTGTGTTTTGTTTTGTGTGTGTGTGTGTGGTGTGTGTGTTGTGTGTGTGTGTGTGTGTGTGTGGGTGTGTTTGTTGTGTGGTTGTGTTTTGGGGGGTGGGTGTGTGTGTGGTGTGGGGGGTGTGTTGGTGTGTGCATAGTGTTTTGGTGTGTGCATGGTTTTTGTTGGGGTGTGTTTTGGGGGGGGTTGGGGTATGTGTGGTGTGTTTGTGTGGGGGGTGTGGTGTGTGGTGGTGGGGTGTTGTGGGGTGTGTTGGGGGTGTGTGGGGTGTGTGTTGTGTGGTGTGTGGGGTGTGGGGTGGGTGTTTGGTGGTTGTGGGGTGTGTGTTTTGGTGTGTGTGTGTGTGTGTTGGGGTGGGGGGGGGTGGGGGGGGTGGGGGGTTTTTGGGGTGTGGTGTGGTGTGTGGGGATGTGTGTATATATGTGTGGGGTAAAAATATGTGTGGGGTGGTTGTGGGGTGGTGTGTTTTGTTTTTTGTAATTTTTATGTTTTGTTTTGCCACACGTGTGTTTTGGTGTTTTTGTGTGTGGGGGGGGTACTCACCTAGTTGAGGTTGCGGGGGTCGAGCCCCAGCTCCTGGCCCGCCTCTTTACCCGATCGCTACTGGCCCCTCTCCCGAGCCCTGAGGGTTTAAAATTTCCCCTGCTTAAAGCATGTGTGTGTGTGGGGGTTTTGTGTGTGTGGTTTTGTGTGTGTGTGTGTGTGTGTGTGTGTGTGTGAATAAAGTGAGTGGCCCACCCTTGTGTGTTTTGTGCTTGTGTGTGAGGGGGGGGAGGGGTTAGGGGGGGGAGGTTTGGGGTGGTTTTAAAGATCCGTCGTGTAAGGGACAAATTTAGTCCCCATTTATCTTTCCCCAAAAATGCTACTCTCTTTCCCCTTATTGCCCTTTCTGGATTTACGTATTAATTGGTTTTCTGGTTATTAAACATTTTTCCCGTTCAACCTTTTGGGGAGGACTTTCTTTGCTTCCCAAAATAATTTTTACTGCTAAAAACTACCGAGTAACACTGCCTGTGTGCGTGTGTGCATTTTGTGCGTGTGTGGGATGTGTGCTTTTGTACATGTGTGCATTGTGTTGTGAGAGTGCTGTGCGGTGTAATGCTGGGCCCCAACTTTTTGTGACCTGACACAACCCCCCCTGGGGCTTTACCCTAAACAAACCCTCTTACAATGTTGCCCTTAAAAAAAATTGGCCCCACCTACCTTTCTCACACCCGTCCCAAAACATATTCACTATTTTCTAAAGCTATTTTTTTTTTCAAAATTCCCGGTAATAGCTTTCAGAGTAAGTGACCATATCAAAAAGTATCCCAAGGGCCCGCCAGGGCCGCAACAAAGCAAACCACAAATAGGCAAAAGAACTTGCGCTGCAAGGTGGGGGTGACGTTTTCCCGCTGCTGTGAAAGAAGTCGTCCCTACGGAAAGGCTTAAAAAACCCTATTTTTTGGGGATCCTTCAACCGTGATGTTTAAACCATATATTCCCCATAAAATCCCGCTTCCTCACCATTTTTACTCTTTTACTGATGATAGTATACCCTTTACATTACATACACTTCACTTTATGTTTTTAATGGCACACAACCCTTTTCGTGACGTCACTTTTTTCAGGGCCAATCACTGCCAAAGTGGGAAAAAGCGCCTAAGAAAACCCCCAAAGGTTTTTCGCTTTTTAAATATTATGATTTTTAGTTTCCCCCTTTACTTTCTTTAAAAAAATAACCTTTTAAATTTTCACCTCGTAGTATTGTTCACATTTTACGTTCCACTACCACTGTTAAATCTAGCTGTTATTTTCACGCCTTACCCAAACCCCAAAAGGTTTTCGGGGCCTTTTTTTAACCCCCGTCTCACCCCCTCGGACCCCCGGTTTTTTTTGTGTGTGGGTCCGGGAAAAGGGAAAATTGGGCCCCTTTTTCAAGGGAAATCGTTTAAAATTAAGTTCTTTTTAAAAATTTTTTTTTATATGTTTTTAAAAAAATATTTCTTTCAATTTAAAGGGTTTGTGAAATTAAACATTTTTGTACCAAAAGCACCTTTGAAAACTTAACCCTTTAAACCTTTTTATAACAAGCGCAATTTAATTTTTGCCTAATGCAACTTAATTTTTTTTAGATAAGTTTATAGTAATTTTAAAAAAAACAAACACAAAATTTAAAAATATTTTTTCAGTTTGGGTGCAAGCAAATTAAAAGGGTATAACCCTTTAAAATGTCTGGTAACTTTTTTTCAAACCAGAATATCGTGACATATCACATACTGTAGCCCTTTTTAAAGCTGCCCATCCTATATAAAAATAACCTGCCTTTGGAGAAGAAACTTACGGGCCCACGTTTTCGGGGCCCACGGATTCAATTTTCATCTTTTCTCTACTTCCCCAAGTGGACCCAAAGAAGCATACCCAAAGTTTTAAGACAGGGACCAAAAGGCTGACCACAAACTTTACATTTAGTTCAATCAACCCCGTGTGTCTGCCTACCTGCCAAAATTACTTAAACCAAATTCTAAGCTTTGGGGTTTTCAACATCAGTAAGTCTGTTCACATGACAAGTTTCCCCAGACCCCGATTAAACTTTCATTTAAATAATCATAGTGATTTATAAATCTAATCCCTCTTCTAAAACATTCATCACATGCCCTTTTCATTATAACTTCCCCATTTAGTATCCAAATGCCCAGACAGTTTAAAACCTAAGGGTTTCATTCTATATTTTCGTTCAGCGTCTTTTGCTAATTTGTCAACTTTTTCGTGAAGGGATAATTTTTAGTGAGAAATAAAAGCAAAAAAAAATTTTACATTAATTCCCTTTTCTCTGACTCTTAGTATTAAACCTGGCCCCTTTTTCCCAAAGAACATGCTGTTAAATTTAAACAGGTGAAACAAGAGTCTTTAGTAATGACATAGTATTTGGGAATAATCAGAGAGTCAACCATGTTTTTAAGTCAACGTTAGTGCCATTAAAAGGGAAACAATACAGTTTGGCGGTGTAGACCCCAGTTTTTTAATATGCCCCATTTCCCCCCTGGATTCTAGAGTTCTTTTTTAAGGGGCCCCAAAGGGAGATGCATCCCTGCCAGTGAAATCCCGGGGGGGATTTTGGGGAGAGGCAAAACCTAATGTTTAAAGATGGCCAAAGACTTAAAAAGGTGGTGACCCCTTCCAAATCGCTCTTTAGGTTTTAAAAGATCTGTTTAATGGCTAAAGGGGTCACTCCCCTCAACCATCCCAGAAAATGGAAAAAGGGTTTTTTTGACCCCAAATTCTCATATCAAGAAGTATGGGACCCTACCTACAAACTAAAAATAAGCCTAAGTCCCTCCCTGCCCAGGATCGCCCCCTTGGCCCTACCCAGGGTTTCAACTCCTCTCAACCCGATAAGTCAACACCTTTAACCTAACAAAGCCCCCCGAAAATTTGGGGCCCACTCCCCGCTATTAGGCTGATCCGGGGTTTAAAAAAGGAACTTTTCCCTAATTCACCTTGGGCCCACCTAATTTTTCCCCCTTGGAGCCTCCACATCCCCCCATTAAATCTCCCCGAGCCCCCTGCATCCCCGTAACCCGGGAAAATCATACCCAGTTTTCTTTATGAAAGACTCTAACGATTCTAATGAGTCCCCGTTAATATTACCCCCTCTAGTTTAAGATGAAAGGGATTTTTAATAAAACAAGCAAATAAAGGGAGAAATTTCCCCCCTCCCCTTGTCGAGTCCCGCAGGGACAGGTGGAAACCCAAAAAAATTTACAAAAACTTGCAAAGGGGTTTTAGAACCCCCAGTACACAGCAAAGTGCCAAAAAATAATGGGGATTACAATTTTCCAACTTAAAAGTTCAACCTTTCTTTTAAAAAAAAGTCACCTTCCTTGAGGTTTGGGAAATACCAATTACAATCCCCCTTTTTATACTCTTGAACGAGACACTGCAAAGTTGATCAACATATTTAAAATTTCGTTTGGTTTACTCAAATGTGGAAAAAAATCTGAGGAACCCCTTTTGGGTGTAGCCAATTAGTTTAAAATTTTGGGTATAAATTTAAAAATATTCATGTTGATGAAGATAACCTTTTTTGCAATAGAAAAACAACGTCCCCATTGGGCAACTATGATAGGGAACTGGATATTTTTCCCCCAACCAAAAAATAATAAGTCAAATTCCCCTCCCTAGAAAATTAACAGAAATAAATTTCCAAAAATTCTACAGGACTGGGATTCCACCGGGTTACTTTTAAAAAGGAAAAAAAACATTTAATTCATGACAGCTTTAAAAATTGTCATTTTTAAGGGCCCCTTCTTTAAATCGTACATTGGGGCCCCATTCCCCGGGGCACCAGAAATAGTAAATGCCCAAAAAGAGACTGTGACATCTTTTTCCCAAATGCGTATAACTCCTGGGGAAATGTGGATCCCGACCATATCCCTGTTTTAATACAACTACAAAAATTCTCCATTTAAAAATCCCGTACCCCCTAAACCCCCCAAACTTAAACACCCCAGGGTTTGGGCCCTTCAGGGGATTTCTTTTTGGGTGAGGATTAAATTGTGTCCCTTGGAAAAATCTACCTTCCAGTGCAATTGATTATGCAAAACAGGTCCCTGCATAAACGAATAATTGAACAAATAATGCAACTTGTCAAAAGCTTCCCCCCAAAATTACCAACAATTTTAAACCTACTAGGGAAATTAGAGACAATTTTTAAGAAATTATCCCAACAGAATTCGAAGGGATCTTCAAACGCGACCCAAAACCCAGCACTACACTGCACCGATTTTGGGAAAATTAATTAATAGATTAGTCTTTACAAAAAGGGGCTTTTGGAAATTTTCTAGTTCAAGGGTAATTCAGTAAAAACCGGGGGAAAAACCCCAAAAATTTTTTGGGGGGCAAGATCCGAAAAACTTTTAGGGAAAAGCACAAAGGGTCCAACTTTCCTAGTTTATACCTTTCACTTATGAGGGTGATAAGATGTTGAAAAATTAAACTTGACATCCACAGGACCAGGCTTTAAATTTAAAAGGGTTATGTATGGGGAAAATTCCTTCCCCGGGCTATTAGCTTTCCCAAATGCCCCCCCATGAAGATGCCCGGAAAACCCTTTGGGGAAATTAGCCAAGGCTTTAAAACAAAGATTTTTTTACCCCTGACTTTTTTTTGGTTGTCACTTTTTTAAACCCTTTACAACACGGCGCAACCCTCAAGCCCTCGGAGCGAGCTGCATGTAACATCCCCCAAATCAACTAGGACGTTAAAACCTTGTTTCCAGGGCACTATCAACATCCCCAAAGGGTTTTTGTACTCCAGCACGGGCGATGAACAGTCCACAGCAAAGGAATTAATAAAGGGTCTAATATCTCATAACTAGGGGTTTTCGCTGGTTTAAACGTTTTCCCCCGGGGCGAGCAAGTTAAACCGGATACCCAGGAAACCTGGCTTACCGCCCTCCAGCAGAATGCCACGTTTTTAAAATGACTAAAAACAGAAACCCCACCCGAAGGTAGAGCAAGGCGATATAGGGGCCAAAAGAAAAGGTTCAACTTTTTCTCTTGTGACGCGGATACAATTGCTTATCCCCAACCCCCTAGACTGTTGCTCAAGTTTGGCAAATCCAAATACAAACGGCAACGGAAACAAGCCCCCCCTTCCCCGACTTTTTAAAAAGTCCACGGGTGGTTAGATAATTAAGGGGCTCGAGAAAACCCCCTCAGGTCCCAGCACTATAACCAAAACTCCATAAAACTAAAACTAGTTCCTCAACCCCCCGGGATCCCAGCAAGGGGAACATTTCCCAAACTAAAGCTAAAACCTGGGTTCCCTCAGCCCCCGGGGGACTCCAAGCAAAAACCCGCATTTCCTGTAATCCCCCCCCCTTCATCTTTTGTGTTTAAAACCCATCATCCATTTAAGGAGTTCGAGGGGTGTGGGTTTTTAAAAATTTTTGTAAATTATGTAACTGAGACAATCTTGGGTAAAAAAACCTTTTGATGTATGTACCAGATTTAGATTCAGCCCCCCCAAAAGCAGCAAGTTTGTGCTTTTTAAAAACCCTTTTCCTGGGATGGTAAAAATGCAAGAGCATATGAATACCAAAAGCCCCAGGAAAAGGGCCCAAAAAGGGGTTCACTTTGGGGTAACCGGGAATTTTATTAAATATAAAAATTAATATATATATATATTAAAAATTTTTTATATATATAAAAATATATATAATATATATATAATATATATTTTAATATATATTATATAAAAAAAACCCCCCCCACTGTGAAAGGAAATGAAATTCCAAGCGCTTTCGTGCCTACCACATTGCCCAAGGAACTATGATAGTTCCTTGGCAATGGAGAGTCACGAAAGCGTTTGGAAATTTTTGCTATTTTTCACAGTGGTTTTTTTTCATATTTATATAAAAATAATATATAAAATATATATAAAATTATATATATAAATAATTTTAAAATATAAAACATTTCGAAACCGAATGGCAAATTTGCGATCTTGGCTTAAATAGCAACGCTCATCTTGCCATATAGGAAAAGCAAAAATTTTGTGTATGAATAATTTCCCCAAAAATTTCATTCTGAACCTAACGAAAAAAAATAAATTTCACTGTGTTTTTTTTAGTATTAAATTTTTTGAAAACCAAATCAAAAATATATTTAGTTGGGTTAGCCAAAAAATAAATTTTCTTGTTATAAAAAAGGTTAGGTAATTTTTCTAAAGTCTTTTGGAGCAAAATTAAAATTTTTTTTACATTGAAAAAAAAAATAAAAAAAAAAATATATCTTTTAAACGTATTAGAAAAATTTTTTAAAAAGGGGAAAAAATTTTTTAAAATTTATTTTTGCTTAATTTTAAACCTTTTTAACATATTGGGGGGGGAACGACTTTTAATAATATAAAAAATATATATTTATAATAAAATATATATATAATATAATATATATATATAAATAAAATTATAATTTTGCAAAAAAAATAGACACGGGGGAAACCAAAATTATGCAAAAAAAAAACGTAAAAAAAAAGGGTGAATTTTAAAAAGCGATTTCGTGTTTTTTCTTACATTAAAAGGGGAAACTGCATGGGGGAAAATAAATAAAGGCACTTCAAATTCATTATTTTTTCACAGGGGTTGTTTTGGCATAAAAAAATGTTTTGTTTGTGGTGTGTGTGGGGTGTGTACTCACCTTTTTTGGAATTTCCCCCCTAATTGGGGGTTGCGGGGGTCGAGACTCAGCCCGGGCCCCCGCCCCCCCCCCCCCCCTTTCACTGATCGCTCCCGGGGTCCTCTCTCTCCCCTGTTTCCCTTTACTTTGTCATACCCTTTTTCAAAAAAACAATTTTGGGGTTCCTTTTTCCACTATTTCCCATTTTCTAGGCAAACCCATTTCCTGACAACTCTATGACTGAAGAAATATTTCCTAACGTCCCTGTGACTCGTTGAGTCTTCAGTTTCCCCATTTGTGACCCCTTGCCCCTGTGTCCCCCCCTCGGGAACATCCTACCTCTGCCCAACCTTGTCTTTTCCCCCAGTACTTGTAGGGCCCCCATTCGGGCCCTCCCCTTGACCCATTTCCCTTTTAAAAAAAAAAAAAACCAAAAAAAAAAAATTTTTTAAAAAAAACTTTCCCCTCGTACGAAAATTCCCTTAAACTCGGGGACTAGCCTTTTTTGAAAACCCTTTGTATTTTTTTCTCTAACTTCTTGACTGCTTGACCAGGTGTGGTTCCGACTGGGCGCATACTCCAGTATAGCCAAACATACCCCGTGAAACAGTGTTTTGAACGATTCCTTATTAAGGAAATGGGAACCTATTTTTCGGGTTTGCCAGGCGCCCGTATCTGCAGCGGGTTTTTTGGGTTGATGTTTGCCTCCGGGTTTGTGCTGGGTTTTAGGGCCCACCCCAAGGCCCTTTCTCCCTGATTGGGGTTTCTGGGGCCCTTTGTCCACCCACCAAACTCTGCCCCTTGCGGTCTTTTTTTTGCCCCTCCCCCAATCTTCATGACTTTGCTTTTGGGCTGGATTGAATTCGAGAAGCCAGTTACGGACCAAAAGTCCACCTCTCCGGGTCTCTTTGCAGCCTGCCCACCTCGTCCGATTTAATTCTTCTACAAACTTCACGTCATTTTGCGAACAGGACCTTCAGACCCCTTTTCCCTTTCCCCATAAGTCTTTCACATATTAAAAAATAACCCACGGTCCTAGAACGCCCCCTTTGGGGGAAACCCCACTCAAACCAGGCCCCACTGTGATACCACTTCACGTACCATGACTCGTTGCCCCCGGGCCCTGCATTTTCCCCCTTTAACCATTGCAGTGCCCTCCCTTTTACATGCCCCCTAAAATCCTCCAGCTTCTGCACAAATCTAAAGTGGGGAAACTGTGAAAAAGGGCCCTTTCCCCTGCACCCTAGGAAAACGCAATCAAACCCACCCCTCCCCTCTCGTGCCCTTACCTTTTTCCCTTTTCCCAAAAACTCCAGGGGGGTTTGTGAAAACAAGATTTGCCTTCCATAAACCCCCAGCTTTTTTTTTCTTTTATAATTTTGGGGCCCTTTTCCCCAGGTTTTTCGACCACTCCCCCTCCTGATAATCTTCTCCATGTTTTTGCACACAATAAAATGTCAGAACACAGGTCTGTATTTTTAGTGCCTATTTCTTTTCCTTTTTTAAAATAGGGGGAACTACATTACTGTTTTCCATTTCTCGGGTAGGTGCCCATTTTCCAAGGGATTGTTGAAGATTGTGGTTAGAGGCACGCACAGCATCTCTGCTCCTTCTCAAAGGGGACCCGGGGGAAAGATGATGTCCGGCCCAAACGTTTTTGAGGGTCAAGGTCACAAAAGAGTCTTCCCCCCTCCCCCATTTTTTCCGTATGTCACCCCAACACTTTTTGGTATTTTCCCTTTTGATTTTCCCCTTTTCTTTTCTGTCTTCCCAAAACCCCTTCCTGCCCTCTCCGTAAAAATTTTCCTTTAAATCTCCTGTTCACCCTCCTCAAAAACCCTTTCCGATAAATTCCCTTGTGAGTTCCCCAAACCTTCTGCCCTTTAAATCGATACCGGGTCTTTGACGGTTTGTCTTCCTCCTGATGGGGAAAACAAATTTTCGGGCCCAGTTTTGTTTCTCGATAAAAATTAAATTTTCATACTGTCGCGGGGCCTCCCCCCTTTAAACCTGTCCCTACTCATTCCGGGCCCTTCGCGCCCGGGTCCCCTATTTCTTTGGGGTTTTCTCTGCCTTCTGTACTTTTTCCTTTCTCTATTGACTTTTTTTTTTTGACCCCCAAAAACACCGTGGGGTAAACCAGGGGTTTCTTTTCTGGTCTTCCGTTGTTACTGTTGCCCTTGGGAATAAACCTTTTCCACTGCCTCCTTGCATTTTTTGTTACAAAATTCCTTTATTTCAAATTTTCGGGGTTTTTCCCGCCATTTCTCTGTCCCCTGGACCCCCCCCAGGAAGTTTTTTCAAAACCCAATGTATTCCCCCCCCCTTTTTTTAGTCAGGCCCTTTTCCCCTTCAACTCCTGTTATTCCTCCACTGCAGCCTACTAGTATTCAAACACAGAACCACGTGGGCCCCAGCCCCTAGGGGGCTCTCATACTTGATGTCCCCCAAATTTTGAGCGCCCCCGGGTGAACAAAGGGCCCAAACTTTTGGGGGGGGATCCCCCCCCTCACTCTGGTATGTCCTTAACATGGGGTTTCATGGGTTTTCCAGCACCACGGCCCAAAAATCCTGGCTCCCCCATGTTTTCGGGGCCCCCTGGGGGGTCCAGGTTTCCCAGGCAATTTTTCCTGTGGTTTTAAATCCCCCCAAACCACAAAATTGGGGCCCCACCGGGGAAAAGCTCTTCCACCTCAGCAAGTGTGTCCCCCCATTTCTCTGTTGCTCTTTTCATACCCCCCCGGGGTCCTGCAGTTCTGTGGTGGATTTTAATCCCCTGCAAAGGGCCACTTTGTGTTCCCCAGACTGAAGTGTAACCCGCTATGTGTCCTTTCTCCCATCTTTATCTATGCCCTTTCCCTTTTCCGAATTTTTCCCTCTGTTTTTTTTTTCAAACAAAACAACCCCCAAACCCCCCCCCCTGCCCCTTTTCCCCTTTTCCCCAGGGTCTGGGGATCCTGGTGGGAAAGATTGCATCCCGTTATTTTCCTTTCCCTGGGAAATTTTTTTTGTAACTGCTATGATTTTCTGGGACTTTTCATTGATTCTTTTTTTTCCATTCCCAAAGTTTTAATTTTGGTTTTAATTTCCCTTGCATTTGTGTACCAAACCTTCAAATTGTTCTAAACTGTAACGGGGTGGGGGGGGTGGAAAAAAGAGGGATCGGTGGGGGATGGGGTTTGGTTTTGGATTGTTCATTTTCCCTTTTGGGTGTCGGGCTGGAGTCCTTTTTGCAGGGTTTCTGGGGGTTTCTTGTCCTTCCATTTTATCCGGGTTATTCCCGCTCTCCTTTTTCATTTCCTCCCTTTTTCTCCTTTTGTTTTTTTAACCTTTTCTTTCACGCTTCCTTTCGTCCGTTTTCTGTCTCGATCCCAGGTACACCCTCCGGGAAATCCCCCCGCTTGCCTCCAGCCGGGGCTTTCCCCCGCAAAAAAAAAAAAAAAACATGGTTTGGGGTTTAAATTTTGGGCCCTTTAAAATTTTCTTTGAGAGGGCCCATTTCCTTTTTTTTTGTGGGAAACCCCCCAATTCTCCGAAAATTTGCCACCTGGGTTTATGTCCCCCTCGCTTATTTACCTTCAGGGTATCCCTTTAATCGCTTTTTTTTTCCCCTGCTTTCTTCATCATAAGTTTCCCCCGAAGCTTTTGTCCAGCCCAAACAAAAACGGGTCTCCCCCCTTTTTCCCCCTCCCAACCCTTTACCCCCTTGGCATCCTCTGATGTGTTTTTAGTTCCTTCCCGGGGGGGGGGGGGGGGGGGGGGAGTGTTCCTTCCTTCAGTCCCCCTTTCCCCAATTTTGGCCCCTATGTTCTTGGTTTACCCTTTCCCGCTCACCTGTTCCGGCCCCAAAAGTACTGGGAAGGGCCTTGCACATGGGCCTAGTTCCCCTTTAATGTCTTCCAACCTCTCATTCTGTCCTATTTGCTCCCTGGCTTTTTTTGGCCCCAAGTGGGTTTTTACAGAACCCCCTATCAAGTGGGGTTTTGAAAAACGTGGATAAGGGGGAAATTTAAAACTCATGGTTATACTACTGGAAACCCCTGCCCTACATTTTTGTTTTCCCGGGGTTTCCTTTAGGCCTGGTTTCCCTTTTTTTAAGTAAACCATTGCCGATGGGTTTCTTCTGTAAAATTTTGTCTCTGTGGGGTGTTTCAGATGTCTCAGCTCCTCTTCTAATTTCAAACTTGATTTTTTTTTTCCGGGGTAGCCTGTTGCTTCCCCCTTCTGCATTCCGCTGTAACCTCTCTTCCATCTTTCCCTTTTTTAGCTCATCTAGTCTCCTTCCCCATCCCTTCCTCCCTTTTTTTTTTAGCCTACCTCCCTTCCCCCCTCCCAATTCGTCCTTGGAGCCCCTTTTCCTCACCTGGTTCTAGGGGCCCCTGTTTTTTCCACAAAGGGGGGGCGGGGGGGTTTGGGGGGGGAATAGATGGTTAGGGGGGGAGAGGGGGTGGATGGTTGTGGGGGGGGGGGAGGATGGGGGTTTTAGGGGGAAGATAGTTGGGGAGGGGGTTGAATGGTTTTTAGGGAGAGAGGGGGGTGGAAAGGTTAAGGGGGGGGAGGGGGAGGGGTGGTTTTTTTTTGGAGGGGAAGGAGGTTTTTGGGGGGGATTTTGGGGGGGGCCCCGGTTGGGGGGGGTTAGGTTTGGGGGGGGGGGAGGGTGGGCCCCAAGGGGGAGGGGGAGGGAGGGGGGAGGTTGGGGAGGGGGGGAAAGGTTTGGGGCCCCGGGGTTTTTTTTAAGGGTGGAGGGAGTTGTGGGGGGTGTTTTGGTGGGGTTTGTGGTGTTTAGTTTGGTGGTGTTGTGTGGTGGTGGTGGTGGGTGGTTGTGGGGTGTGTGTGGTGTTTGTGGGTAGGGGGGTGGGTTGTGGTGGGGTGGGGGTTGCCTATGGGGGGTGTTGGGAAGGTGGTGGGTGGGTGGTGGGGGTGTATGGGGGTGTTTGGGTGTTTGTGTGGAGGGGGGTGGTGGGGTGTGTGGTGGGGTTTTGGGTGGGTGGGTGGGGTGGGTGTTGGGGGGTGGTGGTTTTGGGGGGTGTGTGGGTGGGGGGGTGGGTGGGGGTGGGGTGTTGTGTGGATTTTGTGGTGGGGTTGTGTGGTGGTGTTGTGGTTGGAGTGTTTTAGTGTTGGGATATATTGGTTTTTGGTGGTGTGGGGTGGTGGTGGTTTGTTAATGTGAGTGGGGCCCCCAAGGGTGGTTTGTGTGTGTGTGTGTGGGGGTTTACCACCTAGTTGAGGGTTTCCCGGGAAATCGGGGTCCGACTCCTGGCCCCGCCCTTTACTGATCGCAAATAGGTCCCTCCCCTGAGCCTTTACTTTTTCATACCCTGCTTAAAGCTATGTGTGTGTGTTTTGTGTGTTTGGGGTGTGTGTTTTGTGTTTTTGTGTTTTGTTTTTTGGGTGAATATGTTTAAATGTCAACCCCCTTTTGTGGGGGGGTGGTTTTTGGAGGGGGGGAGGGTTTAAGGGGGGGGAGGGGGGGGGGGTGGTTTAAAGACCCCTGTGTAGGGACAAATTTTGTCTCATTTTTCTTTTCCCCCAAATTAAAGCTACTCTCCACCACTTATTTGGGCCCCTTTTTGGTTTTTCGTATTTAAATTTTTTGCTGGGGTTTTTATCATTTTCCTTGTTCACATTGAAGAGGACTTTCCCGCTTCCCCAAAATAATTTTTTACTGCTAAATTTAATACCGGGAGTAAACTGCCGTTTTGCGTGTGTGCATTTGGCCCCTGGTCATGGTGCGTGTGGGACATGTGTGCATTGTTTTTGGGGAGAGTGTCTTGGGCGGGGTAATGTCCGGGGCCCCAACTTTCTTTGGGGCCTGACACAACCCTCCTGGGGCTTGACCCCCAGCACCGTCTTAAAAAATGTTGCCCCCTTTAAAACTTGTCCCAACCCCACCTTTTCACACTCGTCAACCTAATTTCACTTGCCCAAAAGCATTTTTATTCCCAAAATTTTTTGGGAAAGCTTGCAGGATAAGTGACCAGTAAACAAACAAATTGCAAAGGGCCCGCCAGGGCCGCAACATGCAAACCACAAAAAAGGCGAATGAAAATTGCCTGCAATGGGCGGTGGGGCAGTTGCCAGCGCTGATGACGAAATCGGCCGTACGTAGGGCCCCTTTAAAACCCCATTTTGGGGATCCTTCAAACCCTTTATGTTTAAAAACCCTATATTCCAAACATCCCCCCCCTTCCCCACGCGATTTCACTCTTCCCATGATAGTAACCCCCTTTACAAATTTTCCTACCTTCACTTTATATGTATTTGGCACACAACTGGGCCCTGAACCCTCACTTCTTAGGGCCCATCACTGCCCAATTTGGGGCAACACGCCTAAGAAACCCCCCAAAGGTTTTTCGCTTTTAAATAAATTTTGAAATTTTAGGGTTTTTTTCTCACTTTTTAACAAAAAACTTTTAAATTTTCACTCGTAAATATTTTCCCCTGACGTTTCCCCAAACCCCTGATTAAATGCTATGTTTGCCCCCGCCTTGTTTTTGGGGGGGTTTTTGGGGGGGGTG
>NC_069415.1:27144602-27587102 GCF_026875155.1 Cherax quadricarinatus | reverse complement strand
CGGTCCTATGCATATCTCAGTGTTCCACTCCATCGTACGTCCCTCAGTGTCACACTACGGTCCTGGCCCAGTTCAGTGTAACACTCCAACTTTTCTTCATGTAAGTCCCACTAAACAGCATCTGACGACTCCGGCCCACAGTTGATCAACGTAGACGTGAGTCACAGACATCACCGTAGTCCACAGTAAATCCTCTCCAAAGGCGGTTGACACACCGCTAGCCGAACACCATGCTGCAAGCTCACTGAATGCGGCCGTCAAGTAACTGAGGCCAACAGACTCAGTGAGCTGCGGTGAGCGTTCTTCTAACGCCAGTAGATAGGTACGATTCGGTGGTCAGGTACCTACTGCATAGACGTGTACCCTGGGAGTTCAGGTACTTAATGTGAAGCCAGTAGACGTGTACCCATCGGTGGTCAGGTACCTACTGCTTAGGTGTGTACAGCGAGGCGCTCTGGTACATACTGTTACTAAAGCCAGTAGACGTGTACCCTTCGGTGGTCAGGTACCTACTGCTTAGGTGTGTACAGCGAGGCGCTCAGGTACATAATATTTCTAAAGCCAGTAGACGTGTACCCTTCGGTGGTCAGGTACCTACTGCTTAGGTGTGTACAGCGAGGCGCTCTGGTACATACTGTTACTAAAGCCAGTAGACGTGTACCCTTCGGTGGTCAGGTACCTACTGCTTAGGTGTGTACAGCGAGGCGCTCTGGTACATACTGTTACTAAAGCCAGTAGACGTGTACCCTTCGGTGGTCAGGTACCTACTGCTTAGGTGTGTACAGCGAGGCGCTCTGGTACATACTGTTACTAAAGCCAGTAAGACGTGGTACCCTTCGGTGGTCAGGTACCTACTGCTTAGGTGTGTACCGTGAGGCACTCAGGCTCTTACTGCTCTAAGGCCGGCTCAGCAGCCCCCACATTGGGTTTGATGACGCACCCAGTGGTACTGCCGGCCGGCAGGTTAACTATTTAACCGCTAGTTTGGCAGGGGGCCGCAACATGTCGTTATCATATTCCCCCTATCTCTTTTGTCCTTCAGTATCGTCAGGTCGATTTCACTTAACTTCTCCTCGTAGGACATGCACCATAGCTCCGGGACTAGTCTAGTTGCAAACTTTTGCACTTTCTCTAATTTCCTTACGTGCTTTGCTAGGTTTGGATTCCAAACTGGTGCTGCATACTCCAATATAGGCTTGACATACACGGTGTACAGGGTCCTGAACGATTCCTTGTTGAGATGTCGGAATGCTATTCTTACGTTTGCTAGGAGCCCATATTTTGCAGTAGTTATTTGGTTGATGTGCGCCCCAGATGTGCCCGGCGTTATACTCACCCCAAGATCCTTTCACTGAGTGAGGTTTGTAGTCTCTCGCCCCCCTAGACTGTACACCGTCTGCGGTCTTCTTTGTCCTTCCCCAATCTTCATGACTTTGCACTTGGTTGGGTTGAACTCCAGGAGCCAGTTTGTGGACCAGGCTTGCAGCCTGTCCAGATCCATTTGTAGTTTTGCCTGGTCCTCGTCCGATTGAATTCTTCTCAATATCTGCAAACAGGGAAACTTCGGAGTCTATTCCTACCGTCATGTCGTTCACACATACCAGAAACAGTACCGGTCCTAGGAATGACTCCTGTGGAAGCCTGCTGATCACAGGCTTCCACTCTGACACCTCGTCACGTATCATAACTTGCTGTTGTCTTCCCGAAAGGCATTCCCTGATCCATTGCAGTGCCTTCCCTGTTATCCCTGCTTGGTCCTTCAGCTTATGCACTAATCTCTTGGATGGAACTGTGTCAAAAGCCTTCTTACAATCCAAGAAAACGCAATCTACCCCTCTCTCTCTCTTGTCTTACTTCCGTCTCCCTGTCATAGAACTCCAGTAGGTTTGTAATACAGGATTTCCCGCCCCTGAAACCGTGCTGTCTGTCGTTGATGAGCTCATTCCTTTCTAGGTGCTCCACCACTGTTCTTCTTTGCATACTATACATGTCAGTGACACTGGTCTGTAGTTTAATTCTTCATGTTTCTCTCCTTTTTTAAAATTGGGACTACATTTGCTGTCTTCCATACCTTAGGTAGTCGCCCTGTTTCGTTAGATATGTTGAAGATTGTTGTTAGTGGCGCACATAGCGCCTCTGCCCCATCAATCAGCGAAGGTTGAAGGCGCTCGGAGATGGCATGCTTAAGTTATTTGGCAAAAGTAATTACTACGCCAGTTCTATAATAAAACTGACAAACTGACCCCGACACACACACACACACACACACACACACACACACACCAATAACAATCCGGAAGTTCTTTTAAGGAGAAAGTTTGAAGCCGATCTGAAGAAACGTTGTCAGGTTATCACACAAAAACCACACACTGCCAGTTGTGTCACCAGTCTTCCTCTAGTTATAGTTCACCTGTATAAAATATTTGAAGTTGATTGGATGAGGCATTCATAAGATATAAATAAAAATGTTAGGTGAAGACAAACAGACTGTACCAGAGTACATGTACCGGCTCTACAACTAAGACGTAAGAAAGTACGATGTTTAAAGGCTTATTAAACCCACGAGATTTAAAATCGCTATGAAAACGAGACTTTTCAATATTTATCAGTGTTTTCTTCATTTACATTCTGGTAAGTAAAAGGACACATGTGTAACTAATGCAACAAGGTTCCTGGAGAGCGAAACGTTGCCACGGTAAAAATATCACATTAGTTGCACTTGTGTCCTTTTACCTAACATATTGATGGCAATTCTGCCAACACTAATACATTTATATTCTCTCTCAAAAGAAAGAAAACGTTACAATTTTTCCTAAAATTTTCACACCTGCCATGTTATACCAGACACAACAGATGACTGTGTCATCCCTCTGAGTAATATACATTTGTGTTGAAAGTTTCGATTCTATCAGAAGAACCGTTCTTATATTAACACGCTGGAAAAAGTCCCGGAATGGTACATACGAAATTGATGAGAGGAAAACTGTACCTGGTACTAGTTGCTTGAACCTTGTCCTGGTTACAGTACAACTGTACCTGGTACTAGTTGCTTGAACCTTGTCCTGGTTACAGTACAACTGTACCTGGTACTAGTTGCTTGAACCTTGTCCTGGTTACAGTACAACTGTACCTGGTACTAGTTGCTTGAACCTTGTCCTGGTTACAGTACAACTGTACCTGGTACTAGTTGCTTGAACCTTGTCCTGGTTACAGTACAACTGTACCTGGTACTAGTTGCTTGAACCTTGTCCTGGTTACAGTACAACTGTACCTGGTACTAGTTGCTTGAACCTTGTCCTGGTTACAGTACAACTGTCCCTTTGGTACTAGTTGCTTGAACCTTGTCCTGGTTACAGTACAACTGTACCTGGTACTAGTTGCTTGAACCTTGCCCTGTTACAGTACAACTGTACCTGGTACTAGTTGCTTGAACCTTGTCCTGGTTACAGTACAACTGTACCTGGTACTAGTTGCTTGAACCTTGTCCTGGTTACAGTACAACTGTACCTGGTACTAGTTGCTTGAACCTTGTCCTGGTTACAGTACAACTGTACCTGGTACTAGTTGCTTGAACCTTGTCCTGGTTACAGTACAACTGTACCTGGTACTAGTTGCTTGAACCTTGTCCTGGTTACAGTACAACTGTACCTGGTACTAGTTGCTTGAATCTTGTCCTGGTTACAGTACAACTGTACCTGGTACTAGTTGCTTGAACCTTGTCCTGGTTACAGTACAGCTGTACCTGGTACTAGTTGCTTGAACATTGTCCTGGTTACAGTACAACTGTACCTGGTACTAGTTGCTTGAACCTTGTCCTGGTTACAGTACAACTGTACCTGGCACTAGTTGCTTGAACCTTGTCCTGGTTACAGTACAACTGTACCTGGTACTAGTTGCTTGAACCTTGTCCTGGTTACAGTACAACTGTACCTGGTACTAGTTGCTTGAACCTTGTCCTGGTTACAGTACAACTGTACCTGGTACTAGTTGCTTGAACCTTGTCCTGGTTACAATAGAAAGAAACACGTTCAGTCAACTGATTAGAAGTGTACTGTTGTGGGTTACCAATGAGGAGAAGGATGTGTGTGTTTATGTTCACTGTACCGTGCCAGTGTTCCAGTGTTCACTGTGTACCACCCCATTTTTCCGGTGTTCACCACTGTGTACCATTCCTTTTTCCATTTCCCCACTGTAAACCCGTGCCACGTTCCATTGTTCACGTGAACTTTGCCATGTTCTTGTGTTCACCACTGGTTCCACCCCATGTTCACTACTGTGTCCCGTGTGGGTTTTTCTTGGGTTCACACTGTGTATTGTCCCAGTGTCCCGCGTTCCCACTGTGGCCTTTTGCCGTGTTTATATGTGTTCCGTGCATGTTCCTGTGTTCTTTGCCAGTTTTCCGGGTTTTCCCCAATGTGTTTCTGCCCGTTCCAGTGTTCCCAGAGTGTTTTCCCTGTAAGTTTTTCTGGTGTTTACTACGTTTTCCTGTCGGAATTCCATGTTCACCGCTGTTTCCATGCCGTTCCTTTTTAAACACTTTTCCCACCCAATTTTGGGTGCTCACCATAGGTTCCTTTTCCGGTTTTGAGAGTTCATTACAGTGTTTCATGCCATTTTACGCGTTCACAGGTTTTCCCGGGCCCTTTTTTTCCAGTATTTACCACATGTTACGTGCCAGTTTTCTGGGTTTCGCATAATTTTCCGTCCCGTGTCCAAGGAACAGCACGGTTCCATTTTCAGCATGTTGCTGGCATTTTCAATATTCACAGAGTGTTCCGTCCCAGTGTTCCTGTGCTAAATCCTTGTTCAGGTGTTCACCCAATTTTCCTTGTTCAGCCCTTGTTCCGGCCCAAACCCCGGTTTTCAGGGTTACGGAAAACTCTACGGTCTTTATTACAGACTTTAAAACAACTTTAAGTCGTTGGGGGTGGATGAGGGAGTAAGGGGAGAATGGAGAGGGGGGGAAAGGGGAAAAAGGGGGGGGCGGGGGGGGGGGAAAAACGGGGAGGGGGGGGGGGATGGTATGACCAGGAAAGAGGGGGGGGGGTGAATTTTTCAGGGGGGAGGGGTGTTCAGGGGGGAAAGGATGGGGGGGAAGAGGGGTGGTGGGGGGGGGGGAGAGTTGGAGGGGAAAAGGGGGGGGAAGGGGGAGAGTGAGGAGGGGGGAGGGATGGGAAAGGGGGATGAGAGGAGACAATAAAACTAACAATCTATGACTCTCTTTTATTAATAATATTTATGAATGACAAACATATTCCATCACTGTCACCAATCTCATTACACCATTCTTATCACCATTACTACACCACTATCACCAACCCCTATCCTTACTATCCCCACTATCACACTACCACCATCACCACTTGACCATCACCACATCACCTCCCTTCACCTTTACTATCACCCAAACATCCCCATTTTCCCCCCTATCACCTCCCTATCATCATTACTTCCCCTACACATGACTATCACCATCACCCATACCACCCCTATCATCTTTGCTATCCCACTGCCATCACCCTATACCATCACCACTATCACCATCCCTATCACTTTACACACCACTACACATGACTATCAAAATCACCCCCATCACCACCCCTATCATCATTACTACACCACGTCATCACCACTATCACCATAAAAAAAACCCCACTATCACCACCCCAAATCATCATTACTATCACCACTATCATCACCATATACCATCCCCACTAATCACCATCCCTTCACTTTTCTTCACCACTTATCAGACTATCACCACACCACTATCCCATCCCTATCATCTTTAAATATCACCGCTTCCCCCACATCACCATCACCCTATCCCATTCTATCATCTTACTATCACCACTTTATAAACCACTACCCACACCACTTCACCACCCCCTATCATCTTTACATCACCACTTCATCAAAATATCACCATCCCACTATCACCATCCCTTCATATTAAACACCACTGTCATCACCCTATCCCCAAACCCCCTATCCCATCCTATCATCTTACTACACCCTATCACTCCACTTTTTCACCATCACCGCTATCACCACCCTTTATCATAAATTACGTCACCACGTCATCACCCTATCACCACCCCTATCATCATTATTTTCACCACTACATCATACTATCGCCACACCACTATCACCACCCCTATCACATTACTATCCCACTGTCACACCACTATCACCTCACCATTTTATCCCATCCCACATCTTTACTTCACCACTATCATCTGACATCACCATCTCTACTATCACCATCCCTACTCATTACTTCACCACTGTCATCACCATATCCCATCCCTATCATCATTACTATCACCACATCACATGACTTCACCACCAATATCCCCACCCCTTCATCATTACTATACCACTGTCTCACCACTATCACCATCACCACTATCACCATCCTATCACCCCCCTTTAAATTCACCCCCCTCTCACCACAACACCATCCCACTTCACCACCCACACCCTCCCATCTCATTACTACACCCCCTACATCACCACTATCACCATCCACTATCACCACCCCTTCTCTTTTACTACACCACGTCATCACCACTATCACCATCACCACTATCACCATCCCTTTCACTTACTATCACCACTTCATCCCATTTTCCCATCGCACTATTCCCATCCCTACATCTTTACTATCACCACACATCACCACTTATCATCACCACACACCATCCCTACAATTACTACACCACAAAAATCACCACTACACCATCACCACTATCACGATCCAAACGTCATTCTATCACCACTATCACCCCTATACCTTCCCATATCCCCACCCCATCTCATTACAAATACCCTACACACCCCTACACCATCCCATCAATTACTATCACCACTATCATCCCCACTATACCATCCCCCTTCACCATCACCACTAAGACCATACTATCACCTCACCACTACACCACCCCTATAACTTTACTATCACCACTATCATCCCACTATCACATCCCATTTTCACCATCACCACTTCCCATCCCCACTACACCACACCACATGACCATCACTATGCCCATCACCACATCACCCCCCCTGTATCATTCATCACCACTATCATCACCACTATAAACCATCACCATTTTGACCATCACCACTATGCCCATCACTATGCCCATCCCCAACCCCCCACCCTACATCTTTACATCACCACTATCATCATGATTTCACCATCACCACTATCACCATCACCCCTATCACCATCACCAAAAAAAATCACCATCACCACTATACCATCCCATCATTTTTCTATCACCCATCATCACCACTATCACCACCCCATCATCTTACTATCCCACTCCATCATGACTATCACCTCACCACATCCCCCATCCTATCATCTTTACATCACCACTGTCATCCCCTATCCCATCACCATATCCCCATCCTATCATCTTTATATCACCACATCATACCACCACCTCCCCTACACCATCCTTTCATCATTACTGTCACCACTGTCACACCACTATCACCATCCCTATCATCATTACTATCCCCCACTATCATCAGACTATGCCATCCCCACTATCACCACCCTATTCATTTATCACAATTTCATCCCCTATCACCATCACCACTATCACCATCCCTATCATTTTTACTATCACCACTATCTCAGACTATCACCTCACTACTACACCACCCTATCTCTTACATCACCACTATCATCACCACTATCACCATCACCACTATCACAATCCCTATCATTTACTACCCCACTATATCACCACTATCACCATCGCCATATTACCATCCAACCCATTATATCACCACTATCTCCCCACTACCCCATCACCACTATCCCCATCCCTATCATCTTACATCACCACTACATCACCACAATACCACACCACATACCAAACCCTATCGTCTTTACTATCCCCACTACACACCACATCACCTCACCACATCACCACCCTACATCTTTATTTTCCCCCCCTTCATCCCCTACACCACACCCAATCACCACCCACCTTTAACACCACATCTCCCACTATGACCTCCCCACTATGCCCACACTATCCCCATCACCACTACACCATCACCACTTCACCACCCCCTATCCTTACACAACACATCATCACCACTATCACCATCACCACTACACCATCCTTCACATTATATACCACTATCATCCCCACTATCACCTCACCACTACACCATCCCACATACCACCTGTACCATCACCACTATCACCATCCCTGTCACATTACATCACCACTATCATAACCACTTCACCTCACCACTGTCACCATCACCACACCCACCATCCCACTATCACCTCCCATATCCCACACATGACCATCACCACTATCACCACCCCTATCCATTACTATCACCACTATCTATGACTATCACCTCACCACTATCACCATCACCACTATCACCCCCTATCACCATTACATCACCCACTATCCACCACTATCACCATCCCACTAAAAACCATCCTACGTCTTTACTACACCACATCATCAAAATATAAAACCGTCACCACTACACCATCCCTATCATCATTACTTTCACCCTATCCCCACTATACCATCCCATATCACCTCCCTATATCATTACTATCACCAATATCACACCATATGACCATCACCACAAATGACCATCACTATCACCATCACCACTACACCTCACCATACACCACCCCTACCCTCATTACATCAACATATCATCCCCCCATTCCCCATCACCATTTCCCCATCCTATCATCATTACTATCACCACTATCATCACCAACATCACCTCACCACTATCACCATCCCCACTATTGACCATCACTGTGACCATCACCACTATCACCACCCTGTCATCTTTACTATCCCCACTATCATCCCCACTTCCCATCACCACTGTCACCACACCACTATCCCATACCACTATCACCTCCCCACTAACCACACCACTATCACCATCACTATGACCATCACCACATCCCCACCCTATCCATTACTATCACCACTATCATCTGACTATCACCTCCCATACACCTCCCAATCCCTTTTACTACCCCACTATCATCCACTGTCACCATCACCACAATCACCTCACCCTATCACCATACCTATCCCATTACTATCACCACTATCATTGACTACACCATCCCCACATACCACCCCTATCACATTACTTCCCCACTACCATCATATATCCCCACACCACATCACCACCCTATCCCCCTTACTATCCCCACTATCATCATGACTATCACTACACCATTTCACCGTCCCTATCATCATTACTATCCCCTATCATCACCACTTCACCACCCCACTATCCCCACACTATGATCATCCCACATCACCATCCCTTCACTTTACATCACCAATCATCACCATATCACCAAAACCACTATCACCATACTATGCCATCCCCACTTTCACCACCCCGTCACCATTACAATCCCCACTACACACCCTATCCCGTCACCCTACACCATCCTTGTCACCTTTACTATCACCACTCATCACCACTATCACATCCCCACTATCACCATACTATACCATCACCACTTTCACAACCCCTTTTCACCATTACAATCACCCTATCATCCCCCTATCACCGTCCCCACTATCACCATCCTTGTCACCATTACTATCACCACTATCATACCACTGTCACCTCACCATATCACCATCACCACTAGACCACACTATCACCACCCACAACCCCCATCCCTGTCACCATTACAATCACCACTATCATCACCACTACCCTCCCCATACCCCATCCCTGTCACCATTACTATCACCACTATCACCATCACCACTATCACCATCCCTATCATCATTACTATCACCACTATCATCATGACTATCACCATCACCACTATCACCATACCTGTCATCATTATTATAACCACTATCAACCCCACTATCACCATCACCCCTATCACCACCCTGTCACCATTCTTAAACCATATCATCCCCACTTTCCTACCCACTATCCATCACACAAAAAAAAGTGCCGGGGGACCCCCTTATCCAGACCGTAATTTTTTTTTGGATGTTTTTAGGGACGGCATGGGATAAGCTTTTTTATTCCCTTAAAATGGTCATAAAAAAATTTGAGTTAATCTTGCCAAAAAGGGTTTTTTTTAGTGAGGGGGACACTTCCATCCGCAAGTGTCTTTAACCCACGCTAGTCTACCCCTCTGTTGTCCGCTCTAATGTTTGTCTGACTTAAAGTTTCTTGGGGTTGAACAAATTGCCGGATTTTGAAGTAAAAAGGAGTTCCATTGTATTTATCCCCTGGGGATCCCCATCCTGATTTAGGACTTTTGGGGTGGGGATGTGGGTTGGCTAAAGTATTTATCTTTTGTTTTGAATATGTCCACACCCCCAAGACATGTCTCCCGAGCAATGAACGAGGTGCTAAGGTTTAACTAAAAGGGGGTCCTCTTTTTACCTGACCTTGGTCAACCACCACACAAGGGAAACACACCAAAACTGTGAATGTGTGGTACACTTGTGCAGCACTTTGGCAGAAATTAAATGCTGATCGTTTTGTTCTTACCGTGTTTTGTGCTTGCATATTTTCCTCATGTACTTTGCTGTAAATACTGCACAGGCTCTCTCTCTCTCCTTCTCCCCCTTTCTCTCTTTATTATATATATATATATATATATATAATATATATATATATATATATAATATTAAAATATAAAATATATATTTAATATAATATAATATATTATATGGTGTTACTGGTTTTGGTGCGAGGGGCTTGGACTTCAGAGGGGGTGCGTGAGCGTGTTTTTTAAAGGGGTGAAAGGAGACGAATGGTTTTTAATACTTTACGTGCTGTTGAGTGTGAGCAAAGTAACTTTATAAGGATACAGGGGAAAACCCGGCAGGCCGGACTGGGTCCTGGAAGTGGGAAGTACAGTACCTCACTCTGAAGGAGGGTGTTAAAGTTGCAGTTTAAAAAATGAGTGTAAAACACCCTTTGGCAAGACAGTGATGGGTGAATGATGGGGAAAGTTTTTCTTTTTCGGGCCCCCCTGCCTTGGGGAATCGGCCAGTGTGTTAATAAAAATATATATATTATAATATATATATATATATATATAAAATATATATATTTATATATATATATAAAATTAAAAATTAAAATATATATATTATATATATTAAAAATATAATATATTAAATTATATTAATATAATTATATATATAATTTTTAATATAAATTTTTTTATAATTATATATATATATAATATATTATATAATTTATATATATATATATAAATATATATATTAATAAATATATATAATATATATATAAAATATATATATATATATATTGTGTGTTTGTGTGTGTGTGGGTGTGTCGTGCCGAATATGTAAAACTGGTAATTAGCAAGAACTCATTTAAAATTAAGTCTTTCTGAAATTTCTCTTAATTTTTAAAGATATATTTTTTTAATAAAGTAAGCAAAAAAATTTTTTTAAATTTTGCACCAAAAGAACTTAAAAACTTACCCAACCCTTTTTATAACAAGAACAATTTTTTTAGCCTAACCTAACTAAAATAATTTTCGATTTGTTTACAAAAATTTAATACTAAACCAAAACACAGTGAAATATATTTTTTTTCGTTAGGTTCAGAATGATTTTGGTGAAATTATTGCATACACAAACTTTCGCTTGTCCTATATGGCAAGATGAGCGTTGCTATTTAAGCCAAGATCGCAAGTTCTGCCTATTCGGCACGACATATATATATATATATATATATATATATATATATTATATATATATATATATATATATATATATATATATATATTATATATATAACTCATATATAATGTTGCAAATACTAGCTTGTTTTGGTGAAGGAAACAGTCATACTCGTTCCTGAGTGGTTATCATACTATGGCAAGTGTGTGTGGCAAGTGAAGACCACAGTTTTGAGAGCATATACATGTATTCCAGCTAAGTATAGGAAAAACTTCAAGTTAGGCAGACGACAACTTGGTCAATCCCTGGTTGATTTTGTGCGACAGCAGACTAAAGCTTTTACCAGCTGGTTTAATAAAGCAATTGGTGTTGCTACCTTCGATGATCTTGTGCAGCTTATTCTGGTTGACAACCTGCTGGAGTCTGTATTGGAGGCAGCCAGATTGGCTGATACCTTTGAAACTAACCGCTCCTTGTCCGAGCGGTCCCATCTCTCTTTTCAACAGCCTGGCATGAGCAGAGATCGTCAACCTTGGAGGATGAAGTGCCAGCCGGAGGGAGAACGTCTACGTCAGCCAACTAAGTCACCTGGTGAGCCACGCTTCTCAACTTATGGTCCACCTGGTGAGAGACAAACCACTCAACATGGTGTAACTCGACAACAGTATCCAGAGAGACACCAGCCAGAGCGACACCAGTTGCAACGTCAGCAGGGAGTAAAGGGCAAGCCTGTCGTCTGCTTCCTGTGTAACAAAGTAGGTCACATCCGTCCCAACTGCCCCCACAAACCCCAACCTATTGGGAAAATCTCTAATATCCCTAGTAACATGTCCCTGAAAGAAGTAGAGAAAGGGATGGCCCCTTAATACTGTCAGAGTCTTATTTCCCTTCAGGAAAACTCCAAAACAACTGAAGTCAAAACCTTTAGAGATACTGGAGCATATTGCTCACTTATAAGAGAGGGTATATTACCCCTTTCAAAGAATACCTCCTTAAATTCCTCTGTTTTGGTGGAAGCATTTGGAGGAGCTATATATTCTGTCCCCTTGCATAGAATTTATGTACAGTGCAAATATTACACTGGATACTTGACTGTGGGTGTATCCGAGGGATTCCCCATGAAAGATGCCATACACAAATAGCCCGCACATAAAAGAGAGAAGCTTACGACGACGTTTCGGTCCGACTTGGACCATTTACAAAGTCACACTAACCAGAAATGGAGCAGGACGGCTATATAAAGGCAGGAAGATGTGGTGGTGGTAGTAGCAGTAGTAGTAGTTTCTCCTTATACCTACTGATGTCTTTCTTGATCTTATCCGCCTCTGTGTGGACTCTAATTCCTTTTCCTTCCAAGGGAAATATTATTCTCAAACCTTCGGTGTCGCTATGGGCTCTCCTCTCTCTCCTGTCCTTGCTAATCTTTACATGGAATACTTCGAGACTGTTCTTCTTTCTACCCTCGATGTGCAACCTTCACTCTGGCTCCGCTATGTGGATGACATCTTTGCTCTGTGGCCTCATGACTCCAGTCTCTTCCAACCTTTTCTTGAAGCTCTTAATAATCTTGCCCCTTCCATTAAGTTTAAAGCTGAATGGGAATCTAATTCCTTGCTTCCTTTCCTTGATTTTCCATGTCCACCGCTCAGATACAGGTTTTTCCTTTTCCGTTTACCGAAAACCTATGCACAGTGGCATGTACATTCACTACTTTTCCTATCATGCTTTCCCTGTCAAGAAAAGTGTTCTTATCTCCCTCTTTCTCCGTGCCCTCCACATCTGTGATCCTCAGTTCCTTCCAGCAGAAATTTCCACTCTTCATAATTCGTTTCCGTCTGGCTACCCTTCCCATTTCATAGACTCTGCCCTCTCACGTGCTAAACGTAATTTCTTCTCTCCCAAACTCTCTACTCCTGGGAACTCTTCTATCCTCTGCCTTCCCTACATTTCCGGTCTTTCTAATCTCAACAATTCTCTCCGTCCCTTAGACATCAAGCTTACCTTCCGCCAGACTAACACTCTTCACACTAATCTCGTTCATACCTCTCCTCCCTCTACAGATGTTCCTGGTGTCTACTCTATTTCTTGCTCCTCCTGTCCTCTTCAATACTTCGGAGAAACTGGTCGATCTCTTTCTGACAGACTTAGGGAGCACAAAAATAGTGTTAGGCTTGCCGACACTAACAATGCTCTTTTCTGTCACGTCAGAGATCATAGCCATCCTATTGACTGGTCTTCTGCTAAAACTGTCTTCCCTACTTCCAACTCGAACAGTCGCCGTCTAGTTGAATCCTTTCTAATGCACAACTTTCCTTGTATGAATCTTAGCCCTGGCTTCGTCTCTGTAGATGCCTTCCTCTCCCACAACATTGTAAAATGCTCCGAACTTCAGAACACCCGTGACTTAATTAACCTGACTCCTCATTTTTTCTTTTTCTTATTTCTTCTTCTCCCTCTTCTCTCCCCTTTCCTCTTTCCTGTTTTCTCCCGGGGTTCGTCTTTCTCTTCTATCCGTGTTTCTGTTCCTTCTCATTTATTTACCACGTTCCCCTTTACACGCACCTCTGTGCACTTGCTTCCCTCTGTGGGCACCTAGACTCCCTTGCAGTGCTCCCTTCCTTTGTAATTTGAACTGGCTCGTCTCCTTATTCCCCACTTTCTCCTCACTCCACTACTACTATCCTCTTCTACACTACTACTACTGATGCAAATTAAGACGCATGTGCGGGCGGATAACAGGTCTGGGTGTCTTTGTTGTGGACGTTTCGCCATCCAGTGGCTGGCTGGATGGCGAAACGTCTACGATAGAGATGCCCGGGTGTTGCGCATGTGTTTAATTTCATCTTGTCGGTATTATATACCATTCTTGTACTACTACTACTACTACCACCACCACCACCACCACCTCTTCCTGCCTATATATAGCCGTCCTGCTCTACTTCTGGTTAGTGTGACTTTTGTAAATGGTTCAAGTCGGATCGAAACTTCGTCGTAAGCTTCTCCCTTTTATGTTCGGGTTATTTGTGTATCGTTCCAGTCAGGGTATTGTGCCTTTTTTGTTATTTAAAGATGCCATGTTATTACTGGGTAATAACATTACTACTGCTAGTGTATGTCCTGAACCCATAATGATTAATTCTTCTCCGGTGTTGGCCATAACTCGGGCAACATCTCAAGGGTTGTCTGGCGAGAATGTTGACTTATCCTTGGACGACTCCGATCTCGAAATAGCCAATTTGTTTTACGAGGAAAACTGGCCAGGGCCTCCTCGTAGATCAAGTGAACAGACCCAGATCAAGTCTTCCTATTCCAAGGTTGCAGGATTGCCAGATATCTGTTTCCATGCCCGAGGGACTGTCCTTCCGGGAGGAACAACGAAAGGACCCTTCTTTGAATTTCGCTTTTCAGACAGCCATGGGTAAATCCTTTTTGGATTATCCGTCAAGTATAATCTTAAAAACGACTATTTGATCTGCACTGAGATTCGTAAGGAGATAGAGGGCCGGCAACTGTCAGACAGGTTAGTAGTTCCAACAAAGTTTAGACCTCAAATATTGAATATAGCTCATAATACTTCATTAGGAGGTCACTTAGGAATTACTAAAACATTATATAGAATCACAAAAGAATTTTATTGGCCAAAATTAAAGCAGGACGTGAAGAATCATATCCGGTGTTGCTGAGAATGTCAGCAAGTAGGGAAACCTAGACATTCTATTAAACCTGCACCTCTCCACCCTATACCTGCTGATGGAGAACCTTTTGCAGAATTAATCATAGACTGTGTAGGTCCACTACCTAAGTCAAAGTCTGGAAATCAGTATTTATTTACCATTATGGATAGAGTAACTAGATACCCTGAAGCAATTCCCATGCGCAGTATTAATACTAAAGCTATTCTCAAAGCTTCAACCAGATTTATTTCTTGTTTTGGCATTCCTAAAACTATTCAAAATGATCAAGGTACTAACTTCACTGCCAAAGCATTTAGGGAAGCATTAACTAGGTTAGGGATAATCCACAACTTTTCCACTGCTATCATCCTCAGTCCCAAGGCGCCTTGGAAAGATTCCATCAGACGTTAAAAACCATGATGAGAACTTTTTGTATGCATTTTCCTACAGACTGGGATGAATCACTACCTTTGTTGCTGTTTTTAATAAGAGAAACTGTGCAAGAGTCTACCGGGTATAGTCCGTTTGAGCTGATCTTTGGGCACAATGTACGAGGTCCTCTTCGGGTGCTCAAAGGATGGATGGGAGAAGACGTTAGCTCAACACTCTACAACCCGTCTTCAAGGTTGCAGGTGGCACGTCAGTTAGCCAAGGCTAACTTGAAGGCAGCTCAAAATAAGATGAAACAGAGGTATGACAGAAATGCACAATTCCGCTCCTTCCATCCAGGAGACAAGGTGTTGGTGCAGGAACCTATACCTGGCCACACCTTGAAAGCTAGATTTACGGGACCTATGCAAATTGTAAGTAAATTATCTGATGTAAATTATGTGGTAGCTCCCCTTGATAAGACCTCAAAAACTAAAACTTACCACATTAATCAATTAAAATCTTTTCATACACCAGATCAAGTCCCAGTAATGACTCTGTCCTCTACCTCTGAGGACGACTCTGACTCTTTGCACTCTATTTCTGAAATTAATGTCAAACTTCCAAACTCTGTCCTCCTCAAGGACCCTAGCCTTTTAAGGGTGGGGCTTCTAAAACTAAAGGGAACAATTTTAAAACTGCGTTCTACAGTAAACCCAGATATTTTTTGGGGATGTCCCAAAAAAAATTTTACTTTTGGTTATCAGACGAAGATGGGGAAAAACTCAAAAACCTATTAAACTCTCCCCCTACAGAGCTAACCCTGAAAACAGAGGCAGTTCAGCGGGAAAGGTAGAATTTCTTTTTTGGCAGGGTTAGGGGGGGTATCTAGTCCAGGGGCTTCCCCGGGTGCATCCTTGTTAAAAAAGCTGATGGGGGGGTTTTCGTAGTTACTAAATACAGAAAGGTGATGGGGTCAAAATCACCCAGTGCTTACCCTTTTCCTGTTTTGGGTGACTTTAAATTGTTTTTTGGGGGGAAAGGGTTTAAATTTTGGGGTGTAAAGTTAGATCTTTTAAAAGGTTACTATCAGGCCCCTTTGACGGAAAAGGGCAAGGAAACTCTCCCTTTCGAAATTTCCCGGGGGGGTTATTATCAATTTTTAAGTTACCCCCTTCGGGAAAAAAAAAAATTTCCCCTCTTCTTTCCCCAGAAATTTAAACCCAAATCGGGCTTTTAAAAGGACTTGAAGGCACAGCAGCCTACCTGGTTGATTTGTAGTGGTGTCTGATATTTGGGATCAACACCTATTTAGACTTAAGGCTTCTTTGAGACCTTTCAGAGTTCCCATTTAACTATTAATTTATCTAAGTTTCCTTTGGCCGGGCCCACTTTTAATTTTTTAGGCTATGAAGTGGGGTAGGGGCAAAGTTGCCCTAAATTGCTAAAGTTTTTGCCATTTAAAGATTTCCAGTTCCACAGATAGGAAATCTCTTCAACGTTTCCTGGAAGATAGGATTTTCAAAGATTTTGTAGAATTTTCAGTATTTTGCCCCTTTTTACCTCTCTTAAGTCAAAAATTTTCCCTTTTAAACTGGACCCCAGGTGTCGGGTGCTTTTGTAAAGCAAAAAGATTTTGTTTATGCCCCATTTTTTTGTCTCCAATTCCCCCAAACCTTTTTTATTACGGCGATGCTTGGGGTCTGGGGTTGGGGAGTACTGTTGAAAAAGGGGGGGAAGGGGACCTGTGCTTCTTTTTGAAATTTCCAGCCCATAAAGGGGGCTTACTTCCATTAAAAAAGAACCCCCTCGCGCTGTACTGGTTTTGGGCACTTCATTTTACGTGGGCCAACTTCAAGTGGCATGTTATAGGGGACCAAAACCCCGGGTTTAATCTCAAGCCTAAAAACCCCACAATACGGGCTCTAAATTTGGAGTCTATGCTGCACCCTATTCTCTCAAATTTTCAATTGCCGGGGCAAAAAAAATATTTTGGGCAGATCTTTATCTAAGTCTAAAAAATTTTATCTATATTATATTATAATTATATATTAGGTTAGGTGGTTAGGTTACCTTGGTAACCCTTCCCAAACTCTTTTTTTTTTTTCCCCCGGGGGGTGGTTTTTTTTTTTGTGAGGGGACGCGGGTAACGTCGCCCGGTCTTGGCCTATTTAGCCCCATGTTGCGTCTCGCTCTGAGTTTGGGTTTGGTTTTTTGTCACGAGAAAAGTGAGCTCTTCTAAGATTGGATGGTGGAGGAAAAGGCGGTCCCCTTTTTTGTGCCATCCGGCACGGTTAACACTGGGGGGTGGGGGCTAATCCTGGCCTTCTCGGGGTGGGGGTGTGGCAGCAAAGAGTAGAACATCTTTTGCGCATGTACAACTCTCATTTAAAGGCTATTCCCCCAACCACGAACCAAACTAAGGGTTGTGATGGGGCCCCCTCATCAATCAGTAACCCCCGGTTTCCCGCCAATGAAAGTGGTTTTTTTCAAACGCAGAGGGGATGTGGGGACCATCTCCTGTCTGCCTTTTCATTCCCATTCTAAACTGGGTGAAGCACGGTCTTCTCAGTGGTTTATTCTGCCCTTTTTTACCCTGGAGTGCACTAAACCAATTTCTGTACTAGTGTATATAGTTCAACTTCTTTTAAATTGGTGAAGGATTATAAGTCAAAAGTTTTTTGCGTTTTTATTTTGCTCCCGTTACACCCAGGATAACAAGCCTTTGGGACTCCTGGGTTGTAATAGCAAGGCGTACAGACCAAGGTCTAAACTTGTGTTCGTAATATTCCATATCCAGCAATGACAATTATAGGATATTTGATATTTCTATTAACATAGTTAACGAATATCTAGTAGAGTCGATTGCAGCATCACATGGCCATACAAGTGGTCAGCAGCGCAGGCCATGCGCCTCCTGCTGTCTTAAATGCGTTACCTCAACGAAGGTCGAACAGCTCACGTATAGATACGTCTACAGTGTCCTGTACCGATTACAATTTATTCCTGTTCATCAGATATCCACTTCTTGTGTTGACTTTGCAGCAGTCAGACTGGCTGATGTGTTGATGTGGTTGTGATTCACTGATGTTTTGGTGTGGTTGTAGGGGCCACAAGCCACGCTGATTCAATGTTGTGTTGGTGTGGTTGTAGGGGCCCCCAGCAACGCTGATTCACTGTTGTGTTGGTGTGGTTGTAGGCGTCCCCAGCCATACTGACTCACTGTTGTACTGGTGAGGTTGTAGGGGTCCCCAGCCACTCTGATTCACTTTTGTGTTGGTGTGGGTGTGGTTGTAGGGGTCCCCAGCAATTCTGATTCACTGTTGTGTTAGTGTGGTTGTAGGGGCCCCCTGCCACGCTGATTCACTGTTGTGTTGGTGTGGTTGTAGGGGCTCCCAGCCACGTTGATTCACTGTTGTGTTGGTGTGGTCGTAGGGGCCCCAGCCACGCTGATTCACTGTTGTGTTGGTGTGGTCGTAGGGGCCCCCAGTCACGCTGATTCACTGTTGTGTTGGTGTGGTTGTAGGGGCTCCCAGCCACGTTGATTCACTGTTGTGTTGGTGTGGTCGTAGGGGCCCCCTGCCACCTGTTTCCCACTGTTGTGTTGGTGTGGTTGTAGGGGCTCCCAGCCAGGGTTGATTCACTGTTGTGTTGGTGTGGTCGTAGGGGCCCCAGCCACGCTGATTCACTGTTGTGTTGGTGTGGTCGTAGGGGCCCCCTGCCACGCTGATTCACTGTTGTGTTGGTGGGGTTTTGTAGGGGCTCCCAGCCACGCTGATTCACTGTTGTGTTGGTGTGGTCGTAGGGGCCTCCAGTCACGCTGATTCACTGTTGTGTTGGTGTGGTCGTAGGGGCCTCCAGTCACGCTGATTCACTGTTGTGTTGGTGTGGTCGTAGGGGCTCCCAGCCACGTTGATTCACTGTTGTTTTGGGTTTGTGGTCGTAGGGGCCCTGCCACGCTGATTCACTGTTGTGTTGGTGTGGTTGTAGGGGCTCCCAGCCACGTTGATTCACTGTTGTGTTGGTGTGGTCGTAGGGGCCCCCAGCCACGCTGATTCACTGTTGTGTTGGTGTGGTCGTAGGGGCCCCCAGCCACGCTGATTCACTGTTGTGTTGGTGTGGTTGTAGGGGCTCCCAGCCACGTTGATTCACTGTTGTGTTGGTGTGGTCGTAGGGGCCTCCAGTCACGCTGATTCGCTGTCTGGTTTATACGTCAACCAATTGGGAGAGAGGTTACCTCTAGCTGAATTGATGTTATGTTTACCTCCCTGATCAGAGTCAGATTCTCACTAGCAGGCGGAGGCGGTGGGCGGGGCAGTGGGTAGGCAGTGGGTGGGACAATGGGCAAGGAAGTGGGCGGGACAGAGGGCGGGTCAGTGGGCGGGACATTGTGAGGGACAGTTGGTGGGGAAGTGGGAGGGAGAGTGGGCAGGGCAGTGGGAGGGACAGAGGGCGGGGCATTGGGGGAAAAAGGACAGTGGGCGGGGCAGTGGGAGGGAAGTGGGGGGGCAGTGGGGAGGGACGAGGGCGGGGGAGTGGGGGAAATGGACAGTGGGGGGGACAGTGGGAGAAATATTCGGGGGGCAGTGGGAGGGGCCCGGGCGGGGCCCGGGAGGGACAGTGGCGGGGGCATGGAGGACAGTGGGCGGGGCATGGGAGGACAGAGGGGGGGCAGTGGGAGAATAGTATGCGGGGCAGTTTGGGAGGGACAGAGGGCGGGGCGTTGGAGAAATAGTGGCGGGGAGTGGGCGGGAGAGTTAATGATTAAAAAATATTATAATTAATACTCATCAGTGGTTAAAGATGAGATGTGTCTGATGGTGACGTTTAAAGATGATGGGTGGTGATAGTGATGATGGTGATGATGATGACGGTGAATGTGGGTGGTGGTGATGGTGAGTTTATGATGATGATGGGTGGTGGTGGTGGTGGTGGTGGTAGATAGTGGTTTATGGTGATGTTGATGATGACAGTGGTTTTAGGTGGTGGTTGATGGTGACGTGATGATGATGGTGGTGGTGGTGTGGTGGTGGTGGTGGTGGTGGTGGTGGTGTGGTTTAAGTTTGGTGATGGTGTGTTGATTTATGTGACAAGTGGTGTAGGTGGTGGTGATGGTGACGTGATGATGATGATGGTGGTGGTGGTGGTGGTGGTGGTGGTGATTTGTGGGGGGATGGTGAGTTGATGATGCAGTGGTGTAGGTGGTGGTGATGGTGACGTTGATGTGATGGTGGTGGTGGTGGTGGTGGTGGTGGTGGTGGTGGTGGTGGTGATAGTGGTGATGGTGATGATGACGGTGATGTAGGTGGTGGTGATGGGGACGTTGATGATGATGATTGGTGGTGGTGTGGTGGTGGATAGTGGTGTGGTTTATTTATGATGACGGTGGTGTAGGGGGGGTGATGGTGACGTTGATGATGATGTGGGGGTGGTGGTGGTGGTGATAGTGGGATGGTGAGATGATGACGGTGGTGTAGGTGGTGGTGGTGATAGTGGTGATGGTGATGTTGATGATGACGGTGGTGTAGGTGGGGGTGATGGTGACGTTGATGATGATGTGATGGTGGTGGTGGTGGGGTGATAGTGGTGGGTGGTGATGATGACGGTGGTGTAGGTGGTGGTGATGGTGACGCTGATGATGATGGTGGTGGTGATAGTGATGATGGTGATGATGACGGTGATGTAGGTGGTGGTGATGGTGACGTTGATGATGATGATGGTGGTGGTGGTGGTGGTGATAGTGATGATGATGACGGTGATGTAGGTGGTGGTGATGGTGACGTTGATGATGATGGGTGGTGGTGGTGGTGTGGTGGTGGGTGATAGGTGGGTGATGGTGAGTTGATGATGAGGTGGTGGTAGGTGGTGGTGATGGTGACGTTGATGATGGGTGGTGGGTGGTGATGAATGGTTACGTTGGTGATGATGGTGATCGTGGTGGTAGTGGTGATGGTGACGTTGATGATGATAGTGATGGAGGTGGTGATGGTGACGTTGATGGTGATGATGGTGGTGATAGTGATAGTGGTGATGGTGACGTTGATGATTGTGGCGGTGGTGATGGTGGTAGTGGTGATGGTGACATTGATGATGATGGTGGTGGTTGTGATAATGGTGATGATGGTGGTGATGGTGACGTTGATGTCGGTGATGGTGATGGTGGTGATGATGGTGGCGGTGGTGATGGTGGTGGTGGTGGTGGTGGTGGTGGTGGTGGTGGTGGTGTGTGGTGGTGGTGGTAGTGATGGTGATTGTGGTGATAGTGGTGGTTGTGATGGTGGTGATTGTGGTGGTGATAGTTGTGGTGATGGTGATGGTGGTAATGGTGATGGTGGTGATGGTGGTAATGGTGATGGTGGTAATGGTGATTCTGGTGATGGTGGCGATGGTGGTTATTACAACCCAGGATTCCAAATTGCCTGTTATCCTGGGTGTAAAGGGAGCAAAATAAACACTGCAGAAAAGTTTTGACTTATATTATCCTTCACCAATTTAGAACAGAAGTATGTACACTATATACACTATGTACAACAATAGGTATTAGTGCACTCCACGGTAAACAAGGCTGAATAGAAGCCACTAGAGAGCAGACCGTGCTTCAACCAGCTCTAGAATGGGAATGACAAGAGTAGACAGGAGAGTGGTACCCACATAACCTCTGCGATTGGCAAAACCATCTTCTTATTGGCTGGAACCTGGTTACTGTTGAACGACGGGGCCCCATCGTCAACTCTTAGTTCCCTGGTTCGCTGGTTGGGGGAGATAGCCTGTAAATGAGGGTGTGTACATGCGCCGAATAAAGGTTACGTGCTCTTTGCATGCCACAGTGGTGATGATGGTAATAATGATGGTGGTAATGGTGATGGTGGTGGTTGGAAGCGAACAATCTCAAACTGTCCTGATATTCTTACAGTACCAGTTAAAGATGCTGGCAGCATTATGTACAGATCACACAACACAGATGTGGCGCGCTAAGAGTTTGTTACATTTTATTCGGTGTATGTCACACACCCATATAGGCTGCCTCCCGACCAGCCAACCAGGTGCTAAGGGTTTAAAACCCTTAAGGCGCCCCGTCGTCAGTCCAACACTTTGAATCAACCAGCCAATCACAAGGAATCCCGCCAAAGCTGTGAAGCGATGTGGTACACTTGTAAAGCAGCTTTGGAAGACCCACCTTCCCAGCGGTTGCTCCGGTTTTTACCGTGTCTTGTACTTGCAGTTGTCTCATTGTACAAATTGTAAATACTGTACATAGACTATACATATACTGTAAACACCAACTAATTTTGGTGAAGGAAACACGATAATTTACTCTGCTGCCTTTTTGCTCGTTTTTAAGTGTTTATCGTGCTGCTGTAATGTGTGCAGGCCTATAGTCTTCACTTGTACCCGTAATAACAGAGGTCACATAACACAAATCACATAACACAGATCACATAACAGATAATGTAACATCATTGTTTTTTGGACTGGGACAGAGTCCAGTCACAACACTCGGGACACATACACCGCCGTGTATGTCCCTCAGAATACAGTGCAAATGCTTAGAACTAACTTTATTCCCTGCTCTAGGGATTTAAGTATTTTTGACTTGCGGTGAACAAGTGACGTGTAGTCTATATGACCCTTATGTAGTTATTAAGCATTAACAACCATTAACCAACCAACCATATCATAACACTATCATTCCCTGCAGATGATACTATATTGTGTGTGACAGTGACAGCCACGAGGATACAGCAGATCTCCAAGCTGATATACACCAGATGAATCCAGTGGGACACAGAAAACAATATGATGTTCAACGAGGATGAATTTTAGTTATTCCGCTATGGACATATTGAGGAAATGACCACCGGAACGGCGCAGCAAGTCCAACTCAAACCAGAGAAAAGATCTTGACAGGAATAATAATAATAATAATAATAATAATAATAATAATAATAATAATAATACATCTTTATTTCTACAAGTACATGTACAAGGTATACAGTTCTAGCTGACATCAGTGACATACTACTACCATACAGAAAGCCGCTTGTTATGCAGAACATTTCGGGCAAATTAGATCAGTTTTGTACCAGGATGCGACCCACACCAGTCAACTAACACCCAGGTACCCATTTAAAAATCGCTGATGGGTAACATAGACAACCGGTGTAAAGAAACACGCCCAATATTTCTACCCTCGCCAGGAATCGAACCTGGACCTTGTCGTGTGAATCGACAGCTTTAGCCACCAGGCCACGGGGCACCGTGAGGGACTTTGGATGGAGGTGGAAATAAATGGTATAAAATACCGACACAATGAAAAAATAAACACATAAGCAGTATAATGTGATCCTTTATCGACAACGTTTCGCCCACACCATGGGTTTTATCAAGTCATGGATTAGTAGGGTCATCAAAGGAAACACTGTTCTGAGAGAAGGTCGAACACATACTTGACTGAGAAAAACTTGGCAGGTATGGGCCAGTAGGCCTGATGCAGTGCTCTTCGGTTCTTATGTTGTTGCGTAACCATGTTGTAGATTTTCACTTACATGGATCAGAACAGCGTTACTATCACAGCTGCAAATATAACAGGTACCATAAAATATGGATATTAATAGGCTGTATAACAAGTACCATCAAACAATGTTAAATTTCTGGACATGTTCCGTGAGGTTCTTATTTTCTCTAGGCTGCAGTACTGTTGCATGCTAGCAACACCTGTTGAATTTCTCCCAAGCGCCACCTCAAACTCTTTTTGTATATAGAGAAGCATTGCTCTGTGTATTACACTTAATAAAGTCGTACACTGAGCCAAATGTCGTCGCTATAAAAACTTGTGTTTGCATAAATGTCTTTGACTCTATGTGAGGACGAACGAAGAGCCGGGGGGGGGGGGAAGAGGGATTATAATATTTTCCTTCATATTAGCACAAGTGAGGTCACAGTTGGTGCATCTAGGAGGATACCTTTGTTCTTCTTCTTGATCTTTGGCACCTTCAGTGATTGCATCTTGTAGAAGTCTGCTCCTGGTATCTAGATCTTTAATAGTGGGTGTTGTCTGGCTTGCAACACAACAGTGGGTGCTGTCTGGCTTGCAACACAACAGTGGGTGCTGTCTGGCTTGCAACACAACAGTGGGTGTTGTCTGGCTTGCAACACAACAGTGGGTGTTGTCTGGCTTGCAACACAACAGTTGGTGCTGTCTGGCTTGCAACACAACAGTGGGTGTGTCTGGCTTGCAAACAACAACAGTGGGTGCTGTCTGGCTTGCAACACAACAGTGGGTGTTGTCTGGCTTGCAACACAACAGTGGGTGCTGTCTGGCTTGCAACACAACAGTGGGTGCTGTCTGGCTTGCAACACAACAGTGGGTGCTGTCTGGCTTGCAACACAACAGTGGGTGCTGTCTGGCTTGCAACACAACAGTGGGTGCTGTCTGGCTTGCAACACAACAATGGGTGCGGTCTGGCTTGCAACACAACAGTGGGTGCGGTCTGGCTTGCAACACAACAGGCATTATTCCTGACGAACCAAAAGAAACTGGAAGAAGTGTAGAGCCAGCAGCTATTGAAAGGTCAAGGGTCATATAGAAGGCACAAAGGTGTTTACACAATGCGCTCTCTCTGATCTCACTGGTGCAGGGACTGATTATCAGCACCTGACCTCGCATGACATGATATGACCCAAATATTGAAGCAAATCATCCTTATTAATATAATGGTCTCCCCATAAACCATATTCATCATGAAAGCATCTTCAACCCGGTGGGATCACTGTGTGCTCGTGTGTCTTAACATACCTGAGAGAGAGAACATGTATACCATAACTACCGTAAATCATCGAAAAATAAGAGATACAAGGAATAGTGCTTAATAAGATGAATTCTGTTATTCGCTAAGATGAGACAAAAGCGATATGAATCTGCAGGTTACACAGTCTTAGAATACTGGAATGTCTTAGAGACGGCCGCCCACCAGAGAATAATATAATAATCTAGATATAAAGTTGAAGATACTGAAATATTACAAGTGATGAAAGAACGTTAAAGATGACAACAGTTTCTCCGGGTTTAGCGCTTCCCTCTTGATTATAATAATAATAATAATCTCCAAGACTGGAGTGGGGGTATGGAAACAGTCTCTCCAAGACTGGAGGTGTGGGTATGGAAACAGTCTCTCCAAGACTGGAGGTGGAGGTATGGAAACAGTCTCTCCAAGACTGGAGGTGGGTATGGAAACAGTCTCTCCAAGACTGGAGGTGGGGTATGGAAACAGTCTCTCCAAGACTGCAAGTGTGGGTATGGAAACAGTCTCTCCAAGACTGGAGTGTGGGTATGGAAACAGTCTCTCCAAGACTGGAGGTGGGGGTATGGAAACAGTCTCTCCAAGACTGGAGGTGGGGGTAATGGAAACAGTCTCTCCAAGACTGGAGGTGGGGTATGGAAACAGTCTCTCCAAGACTGGAGGTGGGGGATGGAAACAGTCTCTCCAAGACTGGAGGTGGGGTATGGAAACAGTCTCTCCAAGACTGGAGGTGGGGGTATGGAAACAGTCTCTCCAAGACTGGAGGTGGGGGATGGAAACAGTCTCTCCAAGACTGGAGGTGCGGGGTTTGGATAACAGTCTATCCCAAGGACTGGAGGTGGGGTATGGAAAACAAGTTCTTCTCCCAAGACTGGAAGGTGGGGGTATGCGAAACTGTCCTCTCCAAGACTGGAGGTGGGGTTTGGAAACAGTCTCTCCTTGAATGGGGAGGTTTGTGGGATTGGAAACAGTCTTCCAAGGATGGTAGGTGGGGGGTTGGAAACAGGTCTCTACAAGACTGGAAGGGTGTGTGGGAATGGAAACAGTCTTCAAGAATTGGAGGTGGGGGGGTCATGGAAAAACAGTCTTCTCCTAGACTGGAGGGTGGGGGTTTATGGAAACAGTCTCTCCAAGATGGAGGTGTGGGAATGGAAATGGAAACAGTTCTCCAAGACTGGAGGTGGGGGTATGGAACACGTCTCTCCTGGACTGGAGGTGTAGGGGGTATGGAAACAGGTCTCTCCAAGACTGGAGGTGGGGGTATTGAAACGTCTCTACCAAGACTGGAGGTGGGGAGGTATGGAAACAGGTCTCTCCAAGACTAGAGGTGGGGGTAGGTAAACAGTCTCTCCAGATGGAGGTGGAGGTATGGAAACAGTCTTACAAGAATGGAGGTGGAGGGCTTGAGAAACAGTATTCAAAGATGGAGTTGGAGGTATGGATAAACAGTCCTCTCCAAAGACTGGAGGTGGAGGTATGGATAACAGTCTCTCCAAGACTGGAGGTGGAGAGGTGAGGTATGGAAAACAGTTTCCACCAAGAATGGTGGTGGAGGTATGGAAACAGTCTCTCCAAGACTGGGTGGTGGGAGGTATGGAAACCAGTATATTCCAAGACTGAGGTGGAGGGTATGGGAAAAACAGTCTCTCCAAGACTGGAGGTGGGAGAGGTTGGAAACAGTCTCTCCAAGACTGGAGGTGGAGAGGTTATGGAAAACAGTTCTCCAAGGATGGAGGTGGAGGTATGGAAAACAGTCTCTCCTAGACTGGTGGTGGAGTGTAGGGAAAGTCTATCCATGACTGGGAGGTGGAGGTTTTATGGGAAACAGTCTCTCCAAGAACTGGAGGGATGGAGGTATGGAAAGGAAACAGTCTCTCCAAGACCTGGGAGGTGGAGGTATGGGAAACAGTATCTTCCAAGACTGGAGGTGGGGGTATGGAAAACAGTCTCTCCAAGGACTAGAGGTGGGGGTATGGATAAAAACCAGTCTCTCCAATACTCGGGTGGTCGTGTGGGTATGGAATCAGTCTATCCAAGGGACTGGAGGTGGGGGTATATGGGAAACAGTCTCTCCAAGACTGGAGGTGGGGGCATGAACAGTCTCTCCATAGACTGGAGGTGGGGGTAGGGGAAAAAATCAGTCTCTCCAAGACTGGAGGTGGGGGTATGGCAAAACAGTCTATCAAGATGGAGGTGGGGGCATGGAAACAGTCTCTCCATGAATGGAGGTGGGGTGCTATGGAAACAGTCTCTCCAAGACTGGAGGGGGGGGACGTGTGGGTATGGAAGACAGTCTCTCCAAGACTGGAGGTGGGGGTATGGAAACAGTCTCTCCATGACTGGAGGTGGGGGTTTGGTAACAGTCTCTCCCAAGACTGGAGGTGGAGGTATGGATACAGTCTCATCCAAGATGGAGGTGGAGGTATGGAAACAAGTCTCGCCAAGACTGGAGGTGTGGGGTATGAGACAGTCTCTCCAAGACTGGTGTGGAGGTTATGGAAGTCAGTCTCTCAAGGACTGGAGGTGGAGTGGAGGTATGGAAAAACAGTCTCTCCAAGACTGGAGGGTGTGGTATGGAACAGGTCTCTCCATGACTGGGAGGTGGGGGTATGGAAACAGTCTCTCCAAGACGGGTGGTGTGGTTTGTATGGAAAAGTATCTCCAGACTGGTGGTGGGGGTATGGAAAAGTCTCCTCCAAGCACTGGTGGTGAGGGGTATGTAAAGAGTATGGTGACAGTCTCTCCAAGTCTGGAAGGTGGGGGTATGCGCAGAACAGTCTCTACCAAGACTGAGGCGGGGGGTATTGGAACAAAACGTCTATCCAGACTAGAGGGGTGGGTAAGTGGATAACAGGTCTCTCAAGAATGGAGGCGGGGGGTTATGGAGACAGTCTCTCCAAGGACTGGAGGTGGGGGTTATGGAAACAGTCTCTCCAAGGACTGGAGGCGGGGGGGTATGGAAACAGTCTCTCCGAGAATAGAGGTTGTGGGTATGGACAAACAGTATCTCCAAGACTAGGAAGGTGGGGGTTATGGAAACAGTCTCTCCAAGACTGGAGGTGGCGGTATGGATAAACAGTCTCTCCAAGACTGGAGGTGGGGGTATGGAAACCAGTCTCTCACAAGATCCTGGAGGTCGGGGGTTTGGAAACAGTCTCTCCAAGACTGGATGGTGGGGTATGGGGAAACAGTCTCTCCGAGACTGGAGAGTGGGCGGATGGAAACAGTCGCTCCATGTATGGAGGGGGGGTATGGAAACAGTCTCTCCAGACTGGAGGTGGGGGTATGGAAAAAGTCTCTCCAAGACCTGGAGGTGGGCGTATGGAAACAGTCTATCCAAGATGGAGGTGGGGTATGGAAACAGTCTCTCCCAAGACTGGAGGTGGGGGTATGGAAACAGTCTCTCCCAGACTGGAGGTGGAGGTATGGAAAAAAGTCGCTACAAGACTGGAGGTAGGGTGGTATGGAAACAGTCTTCCAAGGACTGGAGGTGGGGGTATATGGAAACAGTCTCTCATGAAGGAGGTGGGGAGGTTATGGAAATCAGATCTCTCCAAGACTGGAGTGGAGGGTATGGAAACAGTCTCTCCCAAGACTGGAGGTGGATGGTATGGAAACAGTTCTCGCCCAAAGGACTTGGAAGGTGGGGGATGGAAACAGTCTCTCCAAGACTGGAGGTGGCGGAGTATGGAATCAGTCCTTCACAAGTATGGGAGGTGGGGGATGGAAAACAGTCTCTCCAAGACTGGGGTGGGAATGGGGAAACAGTTCTCCAAGACTGGAGAGTGGGGCCTATGAAAAACAGTCTCTCCAAGGACTGGAGGTGGGGGTATGGAAACAGTCTCTCCAAGACTGGAGGTGGGGTATGGAAACAGTCTCTCCAAGACTGGAGGTGTGGGATGGAAACAGTCTCTCCAAGACTGGAGGTTGTAGGTATGGAAACAGTCTCTCCAAGAATGGGGGTGTGGGAATGGAAAACAAGTCTCTCCAAGACTGGATATGGTGTGGGAATGGCAAACAGTCTCTCAAGGTCTGGAGGTGAGGGAAATGGAAAACACCGTCTCTCCAAGGACTGGAGGTGTGGGAATGTGAAAACAGTCTCTCAAGACAGGACGGGTGTGGGGAATGGAAACAGTCTCTCCAAGGACTGGAGGTGGTTCGGGAATAATGAAACAGTCTCTACAAGAATGGAGGTGGGGGGAGGGGATGGAAACAGTCTCTCCAAGACTGGAGGTGTGGGAATGGAAACAGTCTCTCCAAGACTGGAGGTGTGGGCATGGAAACAGTCTCTCCAAGACTGGAGGTGGGGGTATGGAAACAGTCTCTCCAAGACTGGTGGTTGTGGGAATGGAACAGTTCTCCATGACTGGAGGGGGGGGTATGGAAACAGGTCTCTCCAAGATGGAGGCTGTGTGGGGATGGAAAAACAGTACTCTCCAAGAATGGAGGTGTGGGAATGGAAACAGTCTCTCAAGAATGGAGGTTGTGCGGCATGGAAACAGTCTCTCCATGACTGGAGGTGGGGGGGTAGGGAAACGCAGTTCTCTCCAAAGATGGTGGGTGTGGGGATGGAAACAGTCTCCCAAGACTGGAGGTGGTGGGAATGGAAACAGTCCTCTCCAAAGACTGGAGGTGGGGGTATGGAAACAGTCTCTCATGAATGGAGGTGTGGGGATGGAAACAGTCTCTCCATGTCTGGGGAGTGTGGTGGAATGGAAAATCAGTCACTACAAGACTGGAGGTGTGGGCTATGGAAAACAGTATCTCAAGACTGGAGGTGGGGGTATTGGAAAAACAGTCTCTCAAGACTGGTGGTGTCGGGAATGGAAACAGTCTCTCAAGATGGAGGTGGGGGCCATGGAAACAGTCTCTCACAAGACTGGAGGGGTCGGGGGTATGGAACACAGTCTCTCCAAGACTGGAGGTGGGGGTATGGAAAAAAGTCTCTCCAAGACTGGAGGTGGGGGTATGGAAACAGTCTCTCCAAGACTGGAGGTGGGGGTATGGAAACAGTCTCTCCAAGACTGGAGGTGTGGGAATGGAAACAGTCTCTCCAAGACTGGAGGTGTGGGAATGGAAACAGTCTCTCCAAGACTGGAGGTGGGGGTATGGAAACAGACTCTCCAAGACTGGATGGTTGTGGAATGGAAAAAACCAGTCTCTACAAAGACTGGAGGTGGGGGTATGGAAACAGTCTCTCCAGACTGGAGGTGTGGGTATGGAAACTGTCTCCCAAGAACTGGAGGTGGGCGGTATGGAAAAAGTCTCTCCAAGACTGGAGGGTGTGGGAATGAGAAAAAAGTCTCCTCCAAGACTGGAGGTGGTGGTACGTTTGGGAAACAGTCTCTCCAAGACTGGAAGGTGGGGCGGTTATGGAAACACGGTCTTAAGAACTGGAGGTTGGGGTGTTTAGGGTTGGAAACTGCTTCTCAAGGACTGGAGGTGTCTGGGAATGGAAACTGGTTCTCAAGACTGTGGTGGGGGGGTATGGAAAACAGTCTCTCAAGACTGGAACGGTGGGGGTATGGAAACAGTCTCTCCATGACTGGGTGGTCGGGGGGGGTATGGAAACAGTGTCTCCATGACTGAGAGGTGTGGGTGGTTAGCCGCTTCCCTATTGATTATAATTATAATAATATATCTTCAACAGACTGGAGGTGGTGGGAAATGGAGGTAACAGTCTCTCAAGACTGGAGGTGGGGGTATGGTAACAGTCTCTCCCCCATGGTCTGGGGTGGGGGTATGGAACAGTCTCTCAAGTACTGGAGGTGGGGGTATGGAAAACAGTCATCTCAAGAATGAGGTGGGGGAATGGAAACAGTCTCTCCATGACTGGAGGTGGTGGTATGGAAAAACAATCTCTCCAAAAACCTGGAGGTGAGGAATGGAAAGAGTCTCTCCAAGACTGGAGCGTGAGGGGAATGGAAACTGTCTCCAAGACTGGTGGTGGGGGGTTATGGTAACACAGTCTCTCCAAATGACTGGAGGTGTGGAATGGAACAGTCTCTCCAAGACTGGAGGTGGGGGTTTTGGAAACAGTCTCTCCAAGGTCTGGAGGTGGGGGTATGGCAAATGTCTCTCCAAGACCTGGAGTGGGGGGGAATGGAAAAGTCTCTCCAAGACTGGACAGGTGGGGGTATGGAAAACTGTCTCTCCAAAGAATGGAGGTGGGGGTATGGATAATTGTCTACCTCCAAGACTGGAGGTGATTGAATGGAAAACAGTCTCTCAAAGCTGGAGGTGAGGGAATGGAAACAAGTCTCTCCAAGACTGGTGGTGGGGGTATGGAAAACTGTCTCTCCAAGAAGGGAGGTGAGGGAATGGAAACAGTCCTCCAAGCTGGAGGTGGGGGTATGAAAAACTGTCTCTCCAGTATGGAGGGTGTGGGTTATGGAATAAAGTCTCTCCAAGATGCGAGGTGGGGTATGGAAACAATCTCTCCACAGGAATGGAGGTGGGGGTTCTTATGGAAACAGTCATCTCCAAGACTGGAGGTGAGGGGGGAATGGAAACAGTCTCTCCAAGACTGGAGGTGTAGGGTATGGAAACAGTCTCTCCTAGACTGGAGGTGAATTGAATGGGAAACAGTCTCTCCAGATGGAGTTGAGGGGAATGGAAACGTCTCTCAAGAATGGAGGGTGAGGGAATGGAACAGTCTCTCCAAGACTGGAGGTGAAGATTGAATGGAAACAGTCTCTCCATGACTGGAGGTGACGGGAATGGTAACAGTCTCTCCAAGACTGGAGGTGGGGGGTTGGAAACTGTCTACTCCAAGACTGAGAGGGTGTGGGTTTGGAAACAATCTCTACCCAAGACTGGGGTGGGGGTTTGGAAAACAATCTATCCAAGATTGGAGGTGTGGGGTGTATGGAAAAAACTGTCTCTCCAAGATGGAGGTGTTGGATGGAAAAGGAAACAGTCTCTCCATGACTGGAGGTGATTGGAATGGAAAAAGTCTTCCCAAAAGACTGGAGGTGAGGGGGGGGGGGGGGGGTGGGTGGGGGGGGGGGGGGGCACAACATGGGGGGGGGGGGGGGGGGAATGGAAACTGCCTCTCTCCAAGACTGGAGGTGGGGTATGGACAAACTGTCTCTCAAGATGGTGGTGTGGGTATGAACTGTCTCTCCAAGACTGGAGGATGGGGGTATGGCACAATCTCTCCAAGGACTGGTGGTGGGGTATGGAAACAGGTCTCTCCAAGATGGAGGTGAGGGAATTGGAAAAGTGCTATCCAAGACTGGAGTGAGGGAATGGAAAACAGTCTCCCAAGACTGGAGGTGATTGAATGGAAAACTGTCTCTTCCAAAAGACTGGAGGGAGTGTGAGGAAATGGAAACAGTCTCTCCAAGACTGGAAGGATGGGGGTTATTATGGAAACTGTCTCTCAAGGACTGGAGGAGTGGGTTTTGGAAAACAGTTCTCCAAGACTGGAGGTGGGGGTTATCGGAAACAATCTCTCAAGAATGGACGGTGGGGGTTTGGAAACAGTCTCTCCAAGACTGGAGGGGGGGGTATGGAAAACAGTATCTCCAAGACTGGAGGTGGGGGGTGAGAAACAGTCTCTCCAAGAATGGAGGGTGGGGCATGGAAACAGTCCTCTCCAAAGGACTGAGGTGGGGGTATGGAAACTGTACTCTCCATGATTGGTAGGTGAAGGAATGGAATAACAGTCTCTCCAAGACTGGAGGTTGGGGGTATGGAAACAGTCTCTCCAGACTGGAGGAGGGGGGATGGAAAACCGGTCTCTCCTAGACTGGAGGTGGGGGGGGGGAGGTGTGGGCATGAAACTCAGTCTCTCCAAGCTGGAGGTGGTGGGGCGGCGGGGGTATGGAAACTGTCTCTCCAAGACTGGGGGAAGGAAATAGGATAAACTGTATCTCCAAGTCTGGAGGTGGGGGTATGGAAACTGTCTCTCCAAGACTGGAGGTGGGGGGATGGAAATAGCTCTCCAAGACTGGAGGGTTGGGAAATGGAACAGTCTCTCCATACTGGAGGTGGGGGTATGGAAACGTCTATCACAAGGACTGGAGGTGGGGGTATGGAAACTGTCCTCCAAGACTGAGGTGGGGGCATGGAAAACAGTCTCTCACAAGACTGGAGGGTGGGAATGGAAGGCAATCTCTCCAAGGACTGGATGCGTGGGGGTATGGAAAACAGTCTCTCACTCAAGACGGAGTTGTGGGGCTGGAAACTGCTCTCCAAGACTGGAGGTGGGCGTATGGAGAAACAGTCTCTCCAAAAGGACTGGAGGTGGGGGTATGGAAACAGTCTCCCAAGATGGAGGTGTGGGGATTCGGAAACATGTCTCTCCAAGACTGAGTGTGGGTATGGAAACAGTCCTCTCCAGACTGGAGTGTGGGCATGGGAAACAGTCTCTCCAGGGACTGGAGGTGGGGGGTTTATGGAACAGTCTTCCTAGATGGAGGTGTGGGAATGGAAAACAGTCTCTCCAAGGAATGGAGGTGGGGTATGGAAACAGTCTCTCCAGACTGGAGGTGGGGGTATGGATACAGTCTCTCCATGAATGGAGGTGGGGTATGGGAAACAGTCTCTCCTTGACAGGAGGTGGGGGTATGGAACAGTCTCTCCAAGACTGGAGGTGGGGGTATGGAAACAGTCTCTACTTGGATCTGGTGGTTGGGGTATGGATCAGTCTCTCCAAAGACTGGACCGTGGTGGGGGTCTATTTTTGGAAACAGTCTCTCCAAGGAAGGAGGTGGGGGAATGGTGAAACAGTCTCTCCAAGAATGGAGGTGTGGGAATGGCAACAGTCTCTCCAAGGACTAGGAGGTGGGGGGGTAGGGAAACACAGTCTCTCAAAGGACTGGAGTGGGGTGGGGGCATGGGGTATGGAATACAGTCTCTCAAGGGACTGGAAGGTTGGGGTATGGAAACAGTCTATCATTGACTGGAGGTGGGGGGGTATGGAAACAGTCTCTCCAAGACATGGAGGTGGGGGTATGGAAAAGGTATCATCTCACAAGGACTGGAGGTGTGGGAATGGAAACAGTCTTCTACTCAAGACTGGAGGTGGGGGTATGGAAACAGTTCTCCAAGAATGGAAGGTGGGGTGGGGTATGGTAACTCAGTCTCTCCAAGACTGGAGGTGTGGGAATGGAAAAAACAGTCTCTCCAAGACTGGAGGTGGGGGTATGGAAACAGTCTCTACACGACTGGAGGGGGGTATGGAAACAGTCTTCACTTGACTGGAGGTGGGGTGGTATGGAAAACTGTTCTCTCCATAGACTGGTGGTGGGGGTAATGAGAAAACTGTCTCTCCACTTGTCTGGAGAGTGGGGGTTGGAAAACAGTCTCTCAAGATGGACGGTCGGGGGGTATGGAAACGTCTTCTCCATGATGGAGGGTGGGGGTAGGAAACAGTTACTCCAAGACTGCGAGGTGGGGGTATGGAAACAGTCATCTCCAAGATGGACGGCCCCCCCCCCCCCCCCGCTGTTGGGAATGGAAACGTCTCTCAAGACTGGAGGTGGGGTGTATGGAAACAGTCTCTCCTAGACTGGAGGTGGGGGTATGGAAACAGTATTCCTTGACTGGAGGTGGGGAGGGATATGGAAACAGCTCTCCAAGACTGGAGGTGGGGGTATGGATACAGTCTCTCCTTGACTGGAGGTGGGGGGGTATGGAAAACTGTCTCTCCAAGGGGACTGGAGGTGCGGGGTATGGAAAAACAGTCTCTCAAGACTGGAGGTGGGGGTAGGAAATGTGATATCTCCATGATGGAGCGTGGGGAGTTTTATGGAAACAGTTCTCGCAAAGACTGGAGCAGGGGGTATGGAAACAGTTCTCGCCAGACTGGAGGTGGGGGTATGGAAACAGTCTCTCAAGGATATGGAGGTGGGTGTATGGAAACAGTCTCGCCAAGACTGGGAGGTGGAGGGTATGGAAACAGTCTCTCCAAGATGGAGGTGGGGGTATGTAACAGTCTCTCGAAGACTGGAGGTGGGGGTATGGAAAACAGTCTCTCAACCAGACTGGGGTGGGGGTTATGGAAACAGTCTCGCCATGACTGGGCGGTGGTGGTAGGGATTCTGGGTCCTCTCCAAGACTGGAGGTGGTGGGGTATGGATACAGTTCTCTCACCAATACTGGTGGTGGGGGAGGGATGGATTACAAGTTCCTCTCCTAAGGGACTGGAGGTGGAGGTTATGGAAACAGTCTCTCCAAGACTGGTGGTGGGGGTATGGAAACAGTCTATCCAAGACTGAGAGGTGGGGGATGGAAACAATCTCTCCAAGTCTGGAGGTGGGGGTATGGAAACATTCTCGCTCAAGTATGGAGGTGGGGTATGGAAAACAGTCTCATCCATGGAATGGAGGTGGGGGGGGTTGGAAACAGTCTCTCCAGACTGGTGGTGGGGGTATGGATACAATCTCTCCAAGTGGGAGGTGTGAGCGGGGTATGGAAACAGTCTCTCCAAAGACCTGGAGGTGGGGGTATGGAAACTATATCTCCAAGATGGAGGTGGGGGTATGGAAAACAAGTCTCTCCAGGCTGGAGGTGGGGGTATGGAAACAGTCTCTCCAAGGACGGGAGGTGGAGGTTTGGAAACAGTCTCTCCAAGACTGGAATGTGGTTTGGACTACAGTCTCTCCAAGATGGAGGGTGGGTGTTATGGAAACGTCCTCCAAGACTGGAGGTGTGTGGGGAATGGAAATCAGTCTCTCCAAGACTGGAATGTGTGAGTATGGCCTAACAGTCTCTCATGTCTGGAATGTGGGTCCGGTATGGAACAGTCCTCTCCAAGACTCGTTGGTGTGAGGGAATGGAATACAGTCTCCAAAGACTGGTGGTAGGGGTTATGGAAAAAGTTCTCGCAAGATGGTGGTTGTGGGAATGGAAAAAGTCTCTCCAAGATGGAGGTGGGGGTATGGAAACAGCTCTCCCTAAGACTGGAGGTGTGGGAATGGAAAAAAGTCTCTCAGACTGGAGCGTGAGTATGGAAACAGTCTCTCCAAGATGGAGGTGGGGGTTAGGATAACAGTCTCTTCAAGAAGGGAGGTGGGGGAATGGAATCAGTCTCTCCAAATCTGGAGGGGTGGGGTTTATGGAAACAAGTCTCTCCAACGAATGGAGGTGTGGGAATGGAAAAACAGTCTTCCAAGAATGGCAGTTGGGGCAGGTACGGGAAACAGTCATCTCCAAGACTGGAGGTGGAGGGTATTTATAACAGTCTCTCAAGAATGGACTGGGTGGGGGGGTATGGAAACTCTCTACACAAGTCTGGATTGTGGGTATGGAAACAGTCTCTCCAATGACTGGACGGTGGAGTATGAGTAACAGTCTCTTCAAGCCTGGAGGTGTGGGAATGGAATCAGTCTCTCCAAGACTGGAGCGGTGGGGGTATGGAAAACAGTCTATCCAAGACTGGAGGTGGGGGTAGAAACAGTCTCATCCATAGATCGTCTTCAGGACTTAGTGTAGGTGTAGGGAATGGAAACAGTTCTCAACGATGGAGCGGTGGGGCGGGTATGGAAAACAGTCTCCCCCCCCCCCCCCCACTCCAAGACTGGAGGGCGGGGGTATGGAAAACAATCTCTCCAAGACTGGAGTATGGGGGTATGGAAACCTAAATCTTCCAAGAATGCGAGGTGGGGGTATGGGAAACAGTCTCTCCAAGACTGGAGGTTTGGGGGTATGGAAAACGTCTCTCCAAGACTGGAGGGTGGGAATGGAAACAGTCTCTCAAGACTGGAGGTGGGGGTATGGAAACAGTCTCTCCAAGATCGGAGGTTGGGGGTATGGATAACAATCTCTCCAAGATGGAGGTGGGGGTTATGGAAAACAGTCTCTCCAAGACTGGAGGGTGGGGTATGGAAACAATCTCTACAATGACTGGAGGATGGGGGGTATGGGGAAAACAATCTCTCCATGACTGGCGGTGGGGGTATGGAAAAACTGTCTCTCCAAGACTGGTAGGTGGGGGTGTATGGAAACAGTCTCCAAGACTGGAGGTGGCAGGGCGGGGGTTTGGAAACAGTCTCTCCAAGGACTGGAGGGTGGGGTATGAAACAGTCTCTACAAGACTGGAATTGTGGGTATGGAAACAAGTCTCTCCAAGGGACTGGAGGTGAGGGAATGGAAATCAAGTCTCTCCAAAAGACTGGAGGTGGGGGGGTATGGAAACAGTCTCTCCAAGACTGGAGGTGTGGGAATGGAAACAGTCTCTCCAAGACTGGAGGTGGGGGTATGGAAACAGTCTCTCCAAGACTGGAGGTGTGGGAATGGAACTCATGTCTCTCATGACTGGAGGTGGGGGTCATAGTATGAAAAAAACATGTCTCTCCAAGACTGGAGGTGGGGTTATGGTAACTGTCTCTCCATGCACTGGAAGGTGTGGAATGGGAATCAGTCCTCCAAGATTGGAGGTGGGGGGTATGGGAAACAGTCTCTCCAAGACTGGAGGTGTGGGAATGGAAACAGTCTCCTACAAGGACTGGAGGTGGGGGTATGAAAAAACTGTTCTCTCCAGGATGGAGGTTGGTGGGGGTATGAAAATGTCTCTACAAAGAATGGGAGGTGGGCGGTATGGGAAACTGTCTCTCCAAGATGGAGTGTGGGAATGGAAACAGTACTCTCCAAGACTGGAGGTGGGGGTATGAAAAACTGTCTCTCCACATGACTGGAGGCTGGGGGGGGTATGGAAATACAGTCTCTCCAAGAATGGTAGTGTGGGATTTGGAAAACAGTCTCTCCAAGACTTGGAGGTGGGGGTATGGGAAAACTGTCTCTCCATGACTGGAGGTGGGGGGTATGGAACAGTCTCTCCAAGACTGGAGGTGTGGATGGAATCAGTCTCTCCATGGACTGGAGGTTGGGGGTATGAAAAACTGTCTCTCCAAGACTGGTCAGGTGGCGGGGGTATGAAAACTGTCTCTCCAAGGACTGGAGGGGGGGTATGAAAACAGTCTCTCAAAGACTGAGGTGGGGGTATGGATAAACAATCTCTACTAAGACTGGTTCGGTGTGGGAATGGAAGCAATCTCTCCAAGACTGGAGGTGGGGGGGTATGGAAACAGTTCTTCAAGATGGAGGTGGGGTATGGAAACAGTCTCTCCAAGAGGTGGTGTGGGAATGGAACAGTCTCTCAAAGACTGGAGGTGCGGGGGGTTATGGGGAAAACAGTCTCTTAAAGACTGGAGGTGTTGGGAATGGAAACAGTATCTCCAAGATGGAGCTGGGGGTATGAAACAGTCTCTCCTAGACTGGAGGTGTGGCGAATGGAAACAGTCTCTCCAAGACTGGAGGTGGGGGTGGGTATGGAACAGTCTCTCCAAAGACTGTAGTGGGGGTATGGAAACAGTCTCTCCATAGACTGGAGGTGGGGGGGGTTGGAAACCAGTCTCTCCAGAATGGATGGTGGGGGTTATGGAACACACAAGTCTCTCCAAGTGGAGGTGGGGGTATGGAAACTGTCCTCTCCAAGACTGGAGGTGGGGGGGTATGGAATACAGTCTCTCCAAAACTGGAGGTCGGGGGTTATGGAAACACAGTATCTCCAAGAATGGAGGTGGGGGTATGGAAACGTCCTCCAAGACTGGAGGTGTGGTGGGAATGGAAACAGTCTCTCCAAGACTGGGAGGTCGGGGGTATGGAATCAGTCTCTCCAAGACTGAAGGTGGGGGGTATGGAAACAGTCTCTCCAAGACTGGAGGTGGGGTTATGGAAACAGTCTCTCCAATGACTGGAGGTGGGGGTATGGCAATGTCTCTCCAAAATGGAGGTGGGGGTTATGGAAACAGTCTCTCCAAGGAATGGAGGTGGGGGTATGGAACAGTTTCCTCCAAGACTGGAGGTGGGGGTATGGAAAAAAACAGTCTCTCCAAGACTGGAGGTGGGGGGATGGTATTGGAAACAGTCCTCTCCAAGACTGGGGTACGGGGGTTATGGAAACAGTCTCTCAAGACTGGAGGTTGGGGGTATGAAAACAGTCTCTCCAAGATGGAGGTGGGGGTATGGAAAATAGTCTCTCAAGACTGGAGGTGGGGGTATGGAAACAGTCTCTCCAAGGACTGGAGGTGGGGGGTTATGGAAACAGTCTCTCCAAAACTGGAGGTGGGGGTATGGACAACAGTCTCTCCAAGACTCGGATTTGCTGGGTTGGAAACAGTTCTCAAGACTGGAGGTGTGTGGGTATGGAACACAGTTCTCCAAGGAATGGAGGTGGGGGTATGAAAACAGCTCTCCAAGACTGGAGGTGGGGGTATGGAAAATTTGTCTCTCAGACGGGGTGGGGGGTATGGACAGTCTCTCCAAAACTGGAGGTGGGGGGGGTATGGAAAAAACAGTCTCTCCAAAACTGGTGGTGGGCGGTATGGAAAAACAGGTTCTCTCCATGACTGGAATTGTGGGTATGGAAACAGTCTCTCCAAGACTGGAGGCATGTGGGTATGGAAACGGTCTCATCCAGTCTGGAAGGTGGGGGTATGAAAACAGTCTCTCCAAGAATGGAGGTGGGGGTATGGAATTAGTCTATCCAAGACTGGAGGTGGGGGTATGGAAACAGTCTCTCCAAGACTGGAGGTGGGGGTTATATGGAAACAATCTCTCACAAGATGGAGGTGGGGGTGGGGGTATGGAAACAGTCTCTCCAAGAACTGGAGGTTGGGGGGTATGGGTATCAGGAAACAGTCTCTCCAAGACGAAGGTGGGGGTATGGAATGTCTCTCCAAAGATGGAGGTGGGCGGTATGGAAAAGTCTCTCCAAGGACTGGAGGTGGAGGGTATGGAAACAGTCTCTCCAACAACTGGAGGTGGGGGTTATGGAAACAGTCTCCTTCCATGACCTGGAATTGTGGGTTTGGAAAACAGTCTCTCCAAGACTGGAGGTGGGGGTATGGAAATAGTCTCTCCAAGGACTGGAAGGTGGGGGTATGGTAACAGTCTCTCCAAGACTGGTGGTGGGGGGGTATGGAAACAGTCTGCTCCAAAACCTGGATGGTTGGGGGGGTATGGAAACAGTCTCTCCATGGACTGGAATTTGTTGGGTTATGGGAAACAGGTCTCTCCAAGACTGGAAGGTGGGGGTATGGAAACAGTCTCTCCAAGACGGAGGTGGGTTGTATGGAAACAGTCTCTCCAAGACTGGAGGTGGGGGTATGGAAACAGTCTCTCCAAGACTGGAGGTGGGGGTATGGAAACAGTCTCTCCAAGACTGGAGGTGGGGGTATGGAAACAGTCTCTCCAAGACTGGAGGTGGGGGTATGGAAACAGTCTCTCCATGACTGGAATTGTGGGAATGGAAACAGTCTCTCCATGACTGGAGGTGGGGGTATGGAAACAGTCTCTCCAAGACTGGAGGTGGGGGTATGGAAACAGTCTCTCCAAGACTGGAGGTGGGGGTATGGAAAAACAGTCTCTCCAAGATGGAGGTGGGGGTTTATGGAAACAGTCTCTCCATGACTGGAATTGTGGGAATGGAAACAGTCTCTCCATGACTGGAGGTGGGGGTATGGAAACAGTCTCTCCATGACTGGAGGTGGGGGTATGGAAACAGTCTCTCCAAGACTGGAGGTCATGACCCGCACCGGGTCAAGCACGTTAAGAAATTAGAGAAAGTGGAAAGATTTACGACAAGGTTAGTTCCAGAGCTAAGGGAAATGTTCTATGAAGAAATGTTGAGGGAAATCGGACTGACAACACTGGAGGACAGGACGGATAGGGAAGACATGATAACAACATACAAAATACTGCGTGGAATAGACAAGGTGGACAGAGACAAGTTGTGTCAGAGAGGGGAAACAGAGAGAAGGGGTCATTCTTGGAAGTTGAAGACTCAGATGAGCCACAGAGATGTTAGGAAGCATTTCTTCAGTCATAGAGTGGTCAGGAAGTGGAATAGTCTGCCGAGCGATGTAGTGGAGGCAGGAACCATACATAGCTTTAAGACAAGGTATGATAAAGTTCATGGAGCAGGGAGAGAGAGAAACTAGTAGCGTTCAGTGAAGAGGCGGGGCCAGGAGCTGAGTCTCGACCCCTGCAATTACAATTTTGTGAGTACAATTAGGTGATGTCACCGTGGTTGTTTAATATATTTATAGATGGGGTTGTAAGAGAAGTAAATGCGAGGGTCTTGGCAAGAGGCGTGGAGTTAAAAGATAAAGAATCACACACAAAGTGGGAGTTGTCACAGCTGCTCTTTGCTGATGACACTGTGCTCTTGGGAGATTCTGAAGAGAAGCTGCAGAGATTGGTAGATGAATTTGGTAGGGTGTGCAAAAAAAAGAAAATTAAAGGTGAATACAGGAAAGAGTAAGGTTATGAGGATAAAAAAAGTTAGGTGATGAAAGATTTGAATATCAGATTGGAGGGAGAGTGTATGGAGGAGGTGAAAGTATTCAGATATTTGGGAGTGGACGTGTCAGCGGATGGGTCTATAAAAGATGAGGTAAAATAATAGAATTGATGGGGGAAAAAAAGAGTGAGGGGTGCAATTAAAGGATTTGTGGAGACAAGAACTTTGCCCCTTTGGAGGAAAAAGGGGGAATGTAGGGAGAGTATAGTTTTACCAACGCTTTTTTTATGGGTGTGAAGCATGGGTGGAATTTTTGCAGCGAGGGGGAAGGCTGGCCGGCGGGGGAGATGTCATGTTTTGAGGGAAATTGTGGGGGTGTGAATATTATGCGGAAATTTCCCGTAGTTTGGAAGTTAGGAGGGGGGGCGGGTTTTCCCAAAAAACTTGTTTTTCCGGGGCCCTTGGGAAGGGTTGTTGAGGTGGTTCGGAATGTAGAGAGAATGGAGCAAACCCCAAAAAATGCCCTTCAAGATTTGAAACAGTCGGGAATTTGGAAGGAAGGGGGGGGGTAGAGGTGGGCCCTTTACGAAGGTTGGAGAGGGGGGGTTTAAAGGGGGTTTTTTTGTGCGGGGGGCGGGACTTCCAGCGGTATGCGGGGAGCGTGTTTTGGATGGGAGTGAATGGAGACAAAGGGGTTTTTAAATATTTAAAAAGGGTGTTTTGGGGAGTGTGAGAAAAGTAAATTTTGAAGGGGTTCAGGGAAACCGGAAAGCCGGACTTGAGTCCTGGAGATGGGAAGTACAGTCCCTTTGCACTTAAAGGAGGGGTGTTAAGGGGTTGCAGTTTAAAAAACCTTTTTAGGGAAAAAGGCCCCTTCTGGCGGCGTGATGGAGGTAAAATTGATGGTTGAAAGTTTTTTTTTTTTGGGGGACCCCCTGCCTTGGTGGGAATCGGCCATTTGTGATAAAAAAAAAAAAAAATTAATTGGTGAGTACAAACCACAGAAAAACCCACACCTACCCAAAGGGGCAGTACAAAAAACTAGAGAAAGTCTAAAGGGTTTTTGCAACAAGACTAGTCCCAAAAGCTGAGTGGTTTGCCCTACGAAGAGGGGTTTAAAGGAAAATAAACCTGACGCATTGGAGGGACAGGAGAGTTTGGGGAGACTTTGTTAAACGACATAAAAAATTTTACTGAGGGGGGAATTGAAAGGGGGGAAAAGACAGGATGTCCCAGGGAGGGGACCCCGCAAAAAAGGGGACCCCCCCAAGTTGGAAGTTAAAGACACAGATGAATTAAGGGATTTTAGGAAAGAAATTTTTTTAAACCCACAGAGAAAGTCAGAAAGTGGAATATTTTGGGGGAAAGGGGATGTAGTGGAGGGGGGATCCATACAAGCTTTAAGCGAGGTATGAAAAAAGTTCACGGTTCGGGGGAGATTTGACCTATAGCAAACCAGTAAAGAGGCAAAGGGATCGCCCCCTCCCAACCTCAACTAGGTGAGTAATCTAGGGGGGAGTACCAAAACAACACACAGTACAGGTAGTGGGCCCAAAAAATGAAAAACCCCCACTAAAGGAAGGATTTTGGGGAAAATGAGTAAAATACCGAGCACATCTGAGTCGCACTTTCAACCAAAAATTGTTTGCAGTAAATGGGCGCCGGGAAAACCCCAAAGAATGGGCGTTTCCCCACCTTAAAAGGGAAAATTCTTCAAAGACTGTATCCCGTGTTTTTGTCAGGCCCATTTTGGAGTTTTCCCAGCCCCATTTTGGGAAAAACCTAACCTGGTCCCCAGGTAAAAGAAATTAGAAAAAGGGCCAAACCCGGTAAAGGTGGGGCCCCCAATTTCATGGAAAGTAAAGTCAAATTTTTTTTTTACCTTTTTGTGGGAAAGAAAGTGCAAAGGTTTCCAACAAGACTGGGGTTGTGGTTTGGCCAAAGGGAAGTTAAAAATTTTTGGCATATTTTACATGTCCCTAAAAGGCCCTACCCCCCAAACCCAGTGACGGGGGGTTGCTAAGAGTTGAACAAATTTTTGGGGAACCTGTCATTAAATCAGTCCCTTGTTCATTTTTCCAGTCACAGGCGACCCTCCCAAAATTTGCGAGGCCCAACAGGTTCTCCCCACAGTCAGCTTTTATCAGATTTGGCCAAAGGCTACTGGTTGTTACAGTGCCTCTCTCTTCTCTTTTTTGGGTTTCCTTTTTTGCCTTTCTTCGTCATATTTTTGGTTTACACTTTTTTAGCTCCTGTAAATTAGTGTACATAAGTTTAAAAAAAATTGAATTTATTATGGTAAAGGAAAAGGGGGGGAAAAATTTTTTCCCCCAGGAGGGGGTATCAGCCCCCTTAAAGCCCCTTTCAGCCCTCTAAAAGGGGGTTCACCCCTCCAGAGGGTTGATGTCATTTGCTTCAGCATCCAAAATCAAAAATTTTAAATTTGGGTTCTAGATGCGGGTAATGGTGTGTCTGGTCATGAAACCCTCCTCCCAAGGGGGCCATTTGTTGAAATTTGTGTAGTTTAATGAGAAAACTCAATCTTTCCCTTGCAGGAAAATTTAAAGGGAAAAACCCTGCCCCAAATTTTTATTCCCATTTTTAAAAGATAGTTTTACATTGTTGTCTATGCCCAGACAGAAAAGAAGCATTTTGCTTTGTTTCCCGGGTTAAAAAGTTTGGCAAGGAAGGGAAATTTCCCTATATCAGTTTTTTTCCTTTTTGTGTCGGGGGGCAAGTGAAGTTTCGGGAGAGGTTTTTCTTAGCTTAGATTGCTTTTAACCCTACCAAAAGGGGCACCCTTGAACTGGAATAGAATAAAGAACACGGGTCTGTACGTTTTGTGGGATAAAAAAATCTAAAAAGGGAAAACAAACAAAGCACTTACAGAGAAAGTGTTTATCGTTTCTTTAGTGAAAATTATTGTTAATTTTTTAAAAAAATTTTTGATGAAAAAGTGTTTACCAGCGAGTTTTTTAAATGTCCAGTCTGAGTGGAAAACGTGGACAAATTTTCAAAGATACTTTTTTTTTCAAACAAGACACCAATACCCGATGCAAGGGGCCGAACACAAACCCAGGTAAGTCTGTTTTGACGTATGGCAGTTCAACTGACTGCGCAAATTGAGAACTTTAAGTCCATCAGGCAGATTACCATAAACCCTGGTTATGGGCAGGTTTTTTTTTTTGCCCAAATTTTTTTCAGCAAAACAATTTCTTTGGGGTTTTGGTGACCCCAAAAAACTCCCAAGGGATAATTGCATCCCCATTTTTTTTTTACACAGCCCTTAGGGAGTGCACAGAACCTTTCAAGACATCCCTACGGGGGGGCTGTTTTGGCGGGGAAAGCTGTCTTTCAAGATAAGTCCCCTTACAGTCCATTATTTAAATTTTGAATTTGCTTGTAGCATTTCCCTGAAAAGGGGAAAAACAAGTTAAATATTTCTCTGTATTTTTGGGTCCAAAAAATTTCCCTTTTGACCAAAGGTTAAAGGGCCTTTATTATCTGTGTTCGTAAATTGGGGGGCCCGTTTCCCCCTTTTGGAGTGGGGCCCTTTGTATCGTTGGGAGCTGGAGCTGGTCTTAGCTTCATTCAGATTGTGGGTCAGCCTTGCTATTACTTTCGTTATTGGATGCCAGTCTTGATAATGTGTGTGTATATGCCACAAGTTGTACTGTGCTATTGCTGCTTGCTGTGTGCATTGCAAACAGCATGTTGAGTTAATGCCACCTACACGGGTCAGGCGGTTGGTGTCTGAATATATTCTACTAAATCTGCCTAATCATCGCTTCTCGGCCTTTTGGTAAGATCAAAGTGTAGTATCTGTTCTTATCAGCTTAATATCTGATATGATCCCCAGGTGGGATCTTCGATATTAATCTGATTTTTGAATCATGGCTAAGTGCTAGGGGCTTGCTCCACCTTTGCCGCGGATCGGCCCGGTATTGCAGTACCTCTGGGATTGGTCCACTCCCTTTGGGGAGATTTTTTTTTCCACTGTCTGCATCGTTCTTGGGCCGTGTAGACCTCCTGCGCAAACGCACTTCAGTTCCCTGACTGCAGTAGTGTGAGGTGGTGCTTGTCGCGCCTCTGTCGTCAGCCCAGGAGAACTACCATTAGTCAACATGGCGTTCAGTTACAGACGCAGGATCAACACTGTCGGCGTTGAACTTCTCAGTGGGGCAATAACGCCAGCTTCAGCCCAGGTTTTACTACCTAAAATCATCAGAGACACGTATGGCATTCAGGTTGGCGAGTTGTACGGGTAATGCATTTAACGGAGCACGTTTGATTTTTGTGAAATGCTCTCAGCAACGGTTTATGAGTCAGTCAACCGTTTTCAAGACGTAAGTCTTGATGCAACACCAGCTGTGCGTGTGAGGATGATCGATGTATCCAGACATTATACATGGATTAAACTGCGTAATGTCCCCTTTGAGGCTGATGAGACAGATATCAGAAAAGTTTTTGAGGAATACGGAACTGTTCATTTGGCCCAGCATGGTAAGTGGGTGACGGGGTGCCTACACAGGTATGCCGGAGGGCACTTTTAACCTAAAAATACATTGCGGGCACCCCATACCGTCTTACGTGTACCTAAAGGAATTCAGGACACAGGTCATGGTGTCATACGCCGGGCAAAGGCGACATGCCGACTATGTGGGGAATATGATCACATAGCGGCGGAGTGTGGGAAGCGGCAACGAGCTCCTGGCCCAGGGGCGGAGACATCAGCTTCTACACCGGAGGGAGCAGGTGATGTTCAACGACGTGAAGGAGGGCGGGGTTGGGGGGGGGAGGAACATTTCATGAGAGGGGGGAGGACAGTCTCGCCCCTGAACTTTTGGAACAATTTGATGAGTGGGGGTTTAAATTTATAGATGGGGTTTGAAAGGAAAAACGGGGGTCTTCAAGAGGGGGGGTTTAAAAGGAAAAGTCCCAAAAGTGGGGGTTGACAGTCTTTTTCAGACAGGTTTTGGGGGTTTTGGAAAGCTCAAGATTGGGGTGTTTTTGGGGGTTGAAAAAAGAAAATTTAAAGGTGAAACGGGAAGATAAGGTTATGGGAAACAAAAAGTTTAGGTGATGAAAAGTATCAGATTGGAAGGTGGGGGGGTGAATTTTTAGATTTTGGGGTGGACTTCAGCGGTGGGTTATGAAAATGATTTCAAAAATTGAGGGGGGAAAAAAGTATTGGATTTGGAGTGTGGAGAAAAACTTTTCCCTTTTGGAGGGGGGGGTAGGGAAATTTATTTTCCAAGATGGGGTGGGGGTGGAATTTCCAAGAATGGGGTGGGGGATGAGTCACAAATGGGGGGGTGTGAAATTTAAAGGTTTTGGAGTTTGGAAGTTAGAGGGGTGGGGGGTTAAAAAACTTTTTTCCAGGGGTGAGGAAAAGGGTTTGTTGAGGTGGTTGGACATTAGAAGAATGGGGGAAAAAAATGACTTCAAGAGTGTATCAGTCTAAGGGGAAGGAAAGGGGGGGGTAGAGGGCCCTCGGGGTTTGGGAGAAGGGGGTTAAAATTTTGGTGGGAGGGCGGGATTCAGCAGGATGCTGGGGGTTTTGAAGGGAATGGAGAAAAATTTTTAAAACGACGGTGGGAGTGTCAAAAAACATTTTTTGGGGGTTCAGGGAAAGGGGGACTTGGGCCCGGAGAGGGAAGACATGGCACTTGAAGGAGGGGTTTAATGTTCAGTTTAAAAATGGGGGAAAGCCCCTTTGGAAGGGCAGGATAAAGTAAGATGGTTTAAAAAGTTTTTTTTTTTCGGGGAACCCCCTCCCTTGGGGAATCGGCCAGGTGATAATTAAAAAAAAAATAATTGGTGAGTACACACACCACAGAAAAACCCCACCCCTACCCAAAGGTACAAAAAATAGAGAAAGTGAAAGGTTTGCAACAAGACTGTCCCAGAGCTGAGTGGTATGTCTACGAAGAGGGTTTAAGGAAAAAAACCCTGACGCTTTGGGAGGACAGGAGAATGGGGGAGACAGTTAACGACATACAAAATACTGAGAGGAATTGAAAGGTGGAAAAGACAGGATGTCCGGGAAGGGGACACGCAAAAGGGGGAACAAGTTGGAAGTTAAAGCCAGAGAATTAAGGGATTTTTAGGAAGTATTTCTTCAGCACAGAGTAGTCAAAAGGGGATATTTTGGGAAAGCGTGTAGTGGGGGCAGGATCCTAAAAGCTTTAAGCGAGGTATGTAAAAGTCAGGTTCAGGGAGAGTGCCTATGGACCAGTGAGAGGCTAGACTCGACCCCTGCAACCTCAACTAGGTGGTAATCTAGGTGAGTACCACAACAACACACAGTACAGGTAGTGGGCCCAAAAGACTGAAAACCCTCATAAAGGAAGGATCTTGGGTTGTATAATACCGAACTTGAGTCCCCACGTAAACCAATAGTTGCAGTATTGGGCGCCTGGCAAACCCAAGAATAGCGTTTCCACCCCTTAGCAAGGAAAATCGTTTCAAGACTGTAACGTTTTTGTCAGGCCCATATTGGAGTATGCAGCACCAGTTTGGAACCTACACCTGGTCAGCGGGTCAAGAAATTGGGAAAAAGTGCAAACCCGGAAAAGGGGGGGTCAACTCATGGAAAGGAGTCAAATTTTTTATTTTTTGTGGTCAAAAAGTGCAAAGGTTCCAACAAGATGTTGTGGCAGCCAAAGAGAATTTTAAAAAATTTTTTCGGCATATGTCATGCCCCCATATAGATACCTCCCAACCAGTAAACTGGGTGCTAAGAGTTGAACGTTTTTTTGGGGGAACCTGTCATAAATAGTACCTTGTCATTGTCCATCCCAGGCGAGCTCCCAAATGGAGGCAACATGGTTCTCTCACAGTCAGTTTTTATCAGACTTGCCAGCTACTGGTTGTTACAGTGTCTCTCTCTCTCTTCTTTGGGCTTTGTTTGCCATTCTTGTCATAGGGGTACATTTTTTAGCTCCTGTCTAGTTACATAATTTTACAAAATTGAATTATTTGGTGAAGGAAATTTTGAAAATTTTTTTGGGGGGCCCCCTTTCCCCCAGCCCTCTGAGGGGTTCAGCCCCCCCAGGGGGGTTGATGTCATTTGCTTCGCATCTCACATAACACTTTAATTTTAGGCAGTACTGGTGTGTCTGGTCATGCAACCCCTTGCAAGAGCCAGTGTTGAAATAGTGTAGTTTAATGAGAGAACTCAATCTTTATTTTAGCAGGAAAATTAAAGGGAAAACCCTGCACCACTTTATTACATGTTAAAGTATGTACATTTTTGTCTATCCCCAGCCAAGAAGCATTTTGCATTGTTTGGGTTAGAAGTTTGGAAAGGGAAAGGGAAATTTATGCTTATCAGTTTTCCTTTATGTGTCGGGGGACAATGAAGGCGGGAGGGTTCTTAGCTTAGATTGTTTTTAAACCCCTCAAGGGACACATTGAACATGGAATAAAATAAAGAACATGATCTGTACGTTTTGTGCAAAAAAGAATCTAAAAGAACACAAAAAAGCATTACGGAAGTGTGATCGTTTCTTTAGTGTTTATTGTTAAAAAAATCTTGATGAACAGTGGCCCAGGAGTGTTTTAAATGTCCAGTCTGAGGAAGCGTGGCTTCCAAAGATATTCTCTTCTAAAGCACCAATACCCGTGAAAGGGGTCCATACACAAACCCAGGTAAGTTGTTTTGAGTTGGATTCAACTGACTGCGCAGTTGAGAACAAATGCCCATCTGGGCAGATTACCAAAAACCCTGGTTATGGGCGGTTTTTTTTCCCCCAATTCTTCAGAAAATCAATTTCTGGATATGTGACACAACACCCCAAGGGGGTAATTGCATCACTTTTTTTTTCACACACCCCTTAGGGAGGACAAAAAAGCTTCTCAAGACTCACACGGGGAGGTGTTTAGGCGAAAGCTGTCTTTAAAGAAAAGCCCCATTACAGTCCATTATTTACTCTTTGACTTGCTTGTAGCATTTCCCTAAAGGAATTTTTACAAGTTAAAATTTTTCTGCTAAATTTTTTTGCTCCAAAAAATCCTTTTATGACCAGGTATGGCCTTCTATTATCTTTTTTCGAAACATTGGGGTGTCCGTATCTGGAGTGGTCTTAGTTCGTTGGGAGCTGGAGTGGTTTTAGCTTCTTTCAGTTGGGGTCACCCTTGTATACTTTCGTTATTGGAGCAGTCTTGATAATGTGTGTGTATATGACAAGTTGTACTGTGCTATTGCTGTTGCTGTGTGCTTGCAAAAGCTGTTGAGTTAATGCCCCTACACGGGTCAGGCGGTTGGTGTCTGAATATATTCTACTAAATCTGCTTCATGTTTCGGCCTTTTGGAAAGTCAAATTTAGTATTTTTGTTCTTATCAGTTAATATTGATATGATCCCCAGGTGGGTCTTCGATTTAATCTGTTTTTTTGAATCATGGCTAAGTGCTAGGGGTTGCTCCACCTTTCCCGCGGTCGGCCCGGTATTGCAGTACTCTGGGATTGGTCCACTCCCTTTTGGGGTTTTTTTTCCACTGTCTGCATCGTTTGGGGGGTTTTTGAACCCCTGCGCAAACGCATTTCTTTCCCTGACTGCGAGTGGGGGGTGGTGCTTGTCGCCCCTTGTCGTCAGCCCGGGAGAACTCCCTTTAGAAACATGGCGTTCAGTTACAGCGCGGATCAAACTGTCGGCTTAAACTTCTCAGTGGGGCAATACCCCAGCTTCAGCCCGGGTTTTTTCAAAAAATCTTTCAGAGCCCCGTATGGCTTTTCGGTGGCGAGTTGTACGGTAGCTTTAAAGGGCACGTGATTTTTTGTGAAATGCTCTCAGAAACGGTTTTGAGCCCAGTCAACCTTTTTTAAAGACGAAAGTTTGATGCAACACCAGCTGTGCGTGTGGGATGTGATGTTCCGACATTTACATGGATTAACTGCGTAACCCCCTTTGAGGCGATGAGCAGATATCAAAAAAATTTTTGAGGAATACGGAAACGTTCTTTGGGCCCAGCATGGAAGTGGGTGAGGGTCCCTACACAGGTATGCGGGGGGGCATTTTTAAACCTAAAAATTACATTGCGCCCCCCCCATACCGTTTTACTTACCTAAAGGATTCAGGAAAGGGTCATGGTGTCATACCCCGGGCAAAGGGAATGCGACTATGGGGGAATATGATCACTAGCGGGGGAGTGGGGGAAAGGGGCCCAAAACGAGCCTGGCCCAGGGCGGAGACATCAGCTTCTACACCGGAGGGGAGGTGTGAAAAACACGTGAAGGGGGCGTGGTGTTATGGAGCGGATAGGGGATGAGGCGCATAAGGCGGGGGGAGAGGGTGAGGCCCTTGCCCGTTTCCTGGCCCAGAGAATTCCAGTGGATCGGGGGCAAAAAGTAAGGAGGAAGTGTTGGAAAATTGAGGGGGAAATTAGCCGAGGTTTAAAGCCCTTGTCACCGCCTGAGGAGGTGGCTGCCCCTGGAAAGTGGTGAAGACGAGTTGAAGGTGTGGTGCATCAAAAACCAAAAAATATTCGGCGACGGAAGTGAAGCGTGATGAGGTGTCCCCAGATCATTGCCACTGTGTACAGTGAAGGCATCCCCCGACCAAAACCCTGGAGGATGCGCCCCTGTCACAAAAAAAGAGAGGCTGCGTCAGATTCAGATGATGTCCCAACCCAGCGCAGCGGACTGGGGAAACAAATATGGGGAGAAGGGGAAAAGGGAGTGGTGGGGCCCTGAAGGAGGCACCGAAAGAAAGGGGGGGAGGAGGGGGAAATGTGAGGTGACAAGTGGTCCCAAGTCTGGTGCCCCTAGGAAGAGTGAGAGGGGGGGGGTGGGAAAATTTTTAAAAGGCCTCCCGGTTTTATGACGTAAAAAGTTAAAGGTTTGTGTAATAGTGTAAAGGAGAATGGTTTGAATGTTTCTGAAAAAATTTTAGAGGGTGTTGTGTTTTCGGGCATAATTTTAAAGGGGGTGGGGGTTGGAGATGGAGGGGTTTCGAGTGGTAACCCTGCCATTGCCCCTTTGAAAGGAGGGGTGGGTATATTAATCAGGGAGGAAACCCCTTTGTTTTGCAGAGAGTGAGGGGGGGAGGGGGAAAGGGGTTGGGTAGATGGGTTTTTGGATGGGAAAACGTGTGGCCTTTATTAGGTTTTGCGCCCCCAGAGAAAAACGTACAGGTGAAGCGGAGTTTTTGTGTGGGCCTTGTGTTTTTTTTCGTGCTTACCGGAGGTTGGCAATGTAGGAGGTGATTGGGAAAATGCTCATTGGGGGGCTGTGTGGAACCCAAAGGGGAGGTTATGTGCGGTGGCCCCACGAGTTTTTTTGGGGAATTGGTTAAGGGACGCATTCGAGGGGGGACGTGGGAGACAGAGTAATTTTTTGGGAGGGGATGCGCGAGGTTAGAAAGAGGGTTTTTTTCTCACGGGGTTGTAGTGGATTTTCAAAAAAGTTGAAGTAGCTGGTCGGTCATGAGCAGTGTTGGTGGGGTTGGGTGGGGGGGTTGCGGAAATTACAGGGTTACTGGAAAATTTAAAAGTAAATGATTGAGTGTGAGGGGGGGTTAGTGGGGGTTTTTTGTCCTTGGAAGGAGCTTAGCGAGGAGGCACAGGGGGTGGGAAAATGTCGTACAATGGTGGGATTGTTAGCCAGGAAAGGAAATTGGTATTTTTTTGGGGGTGGGCAAAAAAGTATAAAAGATTTAAATATGGGCCCTTTTAAACTATTTAGGGGACGGTTTAAGGGGTGTTATGGGGAAGGGGGGTGGGGGGGAATATTTTATGGGTGAAATTGTCGAGGGCAAGGGGGGCTGGGGGTTACAAAAGGGGTTTCAAGGGTAAGGGTGCAGGCGGGGTAGAGGAGGTGTTTGGGGGGACAAACCATCGGGTCTGTGTTTGGGCGTCAAAAACAAAGACAGCAGGTTTTTCAGCTATTCCAGGTTAGAGGTACATGAGTGGCGAGGGGTTAAAAAAAAGAAAGGAATGTGTGCGATGGGATAAATGGTATGAAGGGATTGGACAAAGGGGAAGGTGGAGAATTTTTGGGTTTAGAGAAGTGTGTGAGTATGTGGGCGTGTAAATTTTGGGGAATAGTGATAGAAAGGGTTTAGGGGGGGTAATAAGGAAAAGGGGAAAAAAAAGGGTTGCTTTAAGGGGAATGAGGAAAGGGGAAAAAACCCGGGGAAAAGACCCGGGCTCCCCGGGTGAATTTTACCTTCAACATGGGAGGTTGATAAAGGGGGTTCTGGGTAGGTTATTTAATCAGGAAGGAGAAGGGTGTGATGGGGGGGAAGCAAGCAACAGCAGTTGTAGTGTTGGGCCAGAAAGGGTAAGGGCAGCACACCCCCCAAAGGAGACCGTGCCATATCTTGTTATGTGCGATTTAAGTTGTTTGCTAAAGTTTGGGTAATGGTTTAAAGTGTGGTGGGAGATGGGTTTTGAAAAACGCAGTTGGTTTGCCCGGAAGGTCGAGCTGAGGGTCAGGAATATGAGAAGTTTTGTGGAGTCAAAGGGGGGGGAGGGGGGGGGCGTTGTTGGTCTTAGACTGCAGGGGGCTTGGGGGGGGTGGGGGGTTTTGGGGGGGGGGTTTGGGGGGTGTTTGAGTGTTGGGGCTAAAATGGGGGTTTTTTGAGTTTGGGGGGGGGAGTTGAAGGGTTAATTAGGAGGGGGTTTGTAAAAAATTTTTTTTGATTAACCCTTTATGAAGTAAAGGGGTACAATGGGGTTGGGGGAGGGGGAAAAAGGGGGGGAAATAGGAAAGGGTTCCCATTGGTTTTAAAGGGGGGGTTTTTTTTGGGTGCCCTCGGAAATAAAAGGGGGGGGTTGAAAAGTTTGTTTTGGGGAGGGGGGGAGGGGGGGGGGGGGAAGTTTTGGGGGAAAAAAATTTTTTAAAAAATTTTTGGTTTTAATAAAAACGGTTGTCGAGGGAAAAACGTTTTTTTTGGAAAAATTGGGGGGTTGGGTTTTCAACAGTTGGTGCAACGGGATTTTTATAAAAATTTTAAGAAGGGTTTTCCCCCCCCCCCCCCCCCCCCCCCCCCCCCCCCCCCCCCCCCCCTTCAGGGGGGGGATTTTGGGTTTGGGGGGGGGGTTAACTTTTTTTGGGGGCAAGGTGTTTTAAAAAATTTTTGTTTCCTTAAAGGTTTTTGATTTTCGAGAAGGGGAAAAAAGTGGTTTTTAAAAAGGGAAAAATTTTTGGGGGTTTGGGGGCATGGAAAATCTGATGGTTGGGAAGTTTTTATGTTTTGTTTTAGGGGGTAAAGTTTTGAGGGGGATGTTTTAAGAAACCCAGGGAAATTCGGAGGGTTTTTGTGGGGTTAAAAAGGGTTTTTTTTCCAGGAGGGTTGTTCCCCCGTCGCAGGGGGTTTTGGGGATGGTTTTTAAGGATTAAAAATGGGTAAGGGGGGAGTTTTCGCAGGTTATGGGGGAGGCTAAAAAGGGGGAATTGTGGGGGAAGTTGTTGGTTGGGGGAGGTGGGGGGGATGGAAACTTTTTGGGGGTTTTAGGGTTTTTTTAAAAGGGGGCAGGGGGTGGGGGGGAGGGGTTGGTTTTGGTGTACCAGTTGGGGGTTCATGGATGGAAAAAGTTTGGTTTTTTTTAGGGGTTAATTAAACTGGGTTAGGGGGGGGGGGGGTTTATGCAGGGCTACTATGGGGAAGGTTTAAGACGGGGGTAATTGTTGGGGAAAGGGGGGGGAAATTTTTGGGGAAAAGGATGAAGACGGGGTTTTTCCCTGAATTACCTTGGGTGGGATGGGGGGAGGGGGTTTGGGGGTTTAGGGGGAAGGGGGTTGGGGGGCCGGGGGGGTCGCCCCGGGGGAGGGGGGGGAGTTTAAGGTTTGGGGTAAAAAAGGGGGATTTATAAATTTTTGTGGGAGAGGGGGAAAAAAGGGGGAAATTGTTTAAAATAGAAGGGGGTTTTTTGGGGGGGTTGGTTCTTCATGGTTTAATGGAATGGTTTTTGGGAAAAGGTGGAGAAAAGGTTTTTTCGAAAGGGGGTTTTTAAATTTAAATTTTTTTTTGGTTTCTTTCCCCTGAGATTAAAATTTGGGTTTTGGTTTTTGGGGGGGGGGAGGGGTTTGAAATTTTTTTTTAAAAGGGAAAACAGGGGGGGAACGCTGCTTCCCCAAAGTAAGCTGTTAAAAAATTTTTTTTTGGGGAGATGGGTTTTTTTTTTATTATATAATGTGCCACCTGGAAGAGGTGGTTTTTAATATTTTTTAAAATTAAATTTTTTTGATGTGTGGGCTAGGATTTTTTTTATTAAAAGTTAAAGGGGATTTTGAGGGGAAGAGTTTTGTTTTTGGTTTCTTATTTTATGGGTTTTTTGGGAAGGCATGATTTTTTTTTTTTTTTTTTTGAGTTTTTGGGGTTTTTTTTTAGGAAAGGGTTTTGGAAAAATTTTTAAATTCTATATGTCTTTCAAAACAAAAATTTTAAAAGGAATAAGTTTTTAAAAGTTTTATTTAATTGTTTTTTTAAAATTTGTTTTAAAGGGGAAGGTTTTGGTTTTTCCTTTTTTATGTAAGCCGGTTGGAAAATTTTTATTATTTTGGATTTTTTTTATTTTAATTTTAGTTTGTTGGGGGTTTGGGTTTTTGATGTTTGGAGGATTGTTTGTGTATGTTGTTAGGGAAAATTTTTTTTTTTAGGGGATTTTGGGAACTTAATTTTTTTTTTTTTTTTTTTAAAAAGTTTGTGATTTAGGATTTTGGGAAATTTTATTATTTTTGGAAGGTTTTAAATTAGGTTTTTATTGTATTAAAAATTTTTTTGAAAATGTATGGAGAAATTTAGGTTTTTTTGTAAAATGTTTAATTGTTTTTTTTGTGAGGTTAGGAAAAATTTTTGTTGGGGGGATTTTTTAAAAAATGGTTTGTGTGTTAAAATTTTGGGGGTTTTAGGATTTTATGAGTTTTGGGGATTTGGTTATGTATTTTTAAATTTTTTTTTTGAATTTTAAATTTGTTTTTGGGTTTTAAAAATTAACCCTAAAAATTTCCATTTTTAATCTTTTTTTTTTAAAAAAAAGTGTATTTTTTAAAAAAATTTTAAAAAAAAAAAGGGTTTGCCGGGGTTAAATTTCCCACTGCCGGTTTTTTTTATTTAGGGGCAAGAACAAAATCCGTCTGTTCGGTTTGGGGGGAATTTTTCAAAAAGTTTTTTGAAGAAACTTTACCATAGGAACCCGCTCGGAAATTTTTAAAAGGGTGGGGGTTTAAAAAGGGGGGGCCCAAAACTTGTTAGTGTATGTTGTGTAGGTTTTAGTGTATGTTGTGTAGGATTGAGGATCCTACTGTACCTATTTTATATCTTTTTATTTAATAGTAAGCTGTAAAGTTTTTAAATAAAATATAAAAAAAAAATCTGCCTAAACTATATTTGCAGCATTGCCTGCGAATTGCTCATTCTATTGGCACAGAATATCAACGAACTCTCACTGCTGTGCAGCTTCGCGACATTATTCAAATAAAGTTAGGGTTGAAGCAACTATGGCTCACCAAACTGAGGTATCTCCCGCTACAGGAGCTGTTAATCGCTGATCTCCGCTTAGTTCCTTTGTAATGTGGGAGGGATAGCACCAGAACAATCAGATCAGCAGTCTTGTGAAGCAGGTGGTGCACCTGGTTTATCTAAGAGCGAGTCCGCTTCATTGACGCTTGAGTTAGCCAAACTCAATCTTGAAACAACCAGGGAGCAGCGAGCATTTGCAAGAGAGAAGTTTGATAGAGAGAAGATGAGGAGGCAATTTAAGCAGACTGTGGATGACTACTTTAGTGTGCAAGAGGTAGTTCCTCGTTTTGTTGAAGCCGAGCCTGAACGATTTTTCGAGGCATTTGAAAACCAGGCTCGAGCATTAAGGTGGCTTGAGAAGCATTGGGCAGCATTAATGCATACAGCATTGTATGGTAAGCGCAAGAGTTCATAGCTGTTTTAAATAATAAAAATTTTGTTAATTATCGGGTTGTTAAAACAACGGTTTTTGGAACATATAAGTGTATTCCCGCCAAGTACAGGAGGGAATTCAAATTGTGCAAGCGTCAGCTGGGTCAGTCTCATGTAGACTTTGTAAGACAGCAGTCATAAGCCTTTACCAAGTGGTACAAGGCGAATAGTGTCATCAATTTCTCAGACTTGGTGCAGTTACTTTTGGTGGATAACCTGCTGGAATCTGTTGGACCAGAGGTTAGAGTCTTTCTTGAAGATCATTCGTTGACCACTGCATTGGAAGCAGCCAGACTAGCTGACACTTTTGAGACTAACCGCTCCTTGTCCGAGTGGTTTAATCTTTGTTCCCAACAGTTTGGCATGAGTAGAGATCGACAGAGACGAGTTCCTGATTGGAGGACGAAGTGCCAAGACGAAAGTGAACAATGACACCAACCAAGTCGTCTGGTGAGCCACAACATGAAACACACGGTCAACTTGGTGAACGGCAACATTAAACTCAACTCATGCTCAACCCGGTGAATAACAATGCCACACAGAGTGGCACCAACCCCATAATCAGCAGGGAGCCAAATTAAAAAAACGAGTTAACATGTTTTGTTGCCATAAACCTGGCCATGTGAAATCAAACTCCCAGTTAAGCCCCAACCTTTAGGTAAAATAAATATCCTCCCTTTTGAGATGAACCAGCAAGAAGTAAAGTGTGGTATGGCCCCATACTACAGTACTTGTCATACCTCTCTTAAGGAGAATTCTAAGAAAACTGAAGTAAGAACATTTAGGGATGCTGGGGCTTATTGTTCCCTTATAAGTGAGGGAATACTTCCCCTCTCCGAAAAAACGTCATTGCACACCTCAGTTCTTTTAGAAGCATTTGGTGGAGCTGTATATTCTCTCTCTTTACATAGAATATATGTGCAGAGTAAATATTACACTGGATATTTGACTGTAGGTGTTTCTGAGGGATTTCCTATGAAAGTTGCCGTGTTATTACTGGGTAATAACATTCTTAATTCCACAAAATGTCCGGAACCTATAGTGATTAATTCTTCTCCGATGTTAGCCATAACTTGGGCAAAATCCCAAGGGATGTCTGTTGAGAATGCTGACCCATCCTTGGACGATTCTGATCTAGGACTAGAGGAAAACTGGCCAGAGCCTTGTAAATTTAGTGAACAGACCCAGATCAAGCCTTTCTATTCCAGGGTTGCAGGATTACCAGATATCTCTGTTTCCATGCACGAAGGACCGTCCTTTCAGAAAGAACAGCGAAAAGGTCCTTCCTTGAATTTCGCTTTTCAGATCCCACTCAGTTCACCCATCAAATATAAAATTAAAAACAATTTATTGATCTGCACAGAGACTGGTAAGGAGGTAAAGGGAAGGCAAAACACAGATAGATTAGTAGTTCCTAAAACGTTTAGATCACAAATATTAAATATAGCCCACAATTCTTCATTAGGAGGACACTTACTGTCCAAAAATAAGGCAAAATATGAAGAATCAAATCCGCTGTTGTAGGGAATGTCAGAAAGTAGGAAAACCTGGACACCCCATTAAACCTGCACCTCTCCATCCCATACCTACAGATGGAAAACCATTTGCAGAGTTGATCATTGTGTGGGTCCATTACCTAAGTCCAAGTCTGGAAACAAGTACTTGTTCACTATTATGGACAAAGCTACTAAGTATCCATTCTTAAAGCCCTAACTAAATTTATATTCTTTTTTGGCATTCCTAAGTCTATCCAGAGTGACCAGGGTACTAATTTTACCGTCAAAGCGTTTAGGGAAGCATTAACTAGGCTAGGAATAACTCATAAATTGCCCACTGCTTATCATCCTCAGTCCCAAGGCGCCTTGGAAAGATGTCATCAAACATTAAAAACCATGATGAGAACTTATTGTATGCATTTTCCTACAGACTGGCATGAATCACGTCCTCTGTTGCTGTTCACAATGAGAGAAACTGTACAGGAGTCCACAGAGTACAGTCCGCTTGAGCTAATCTTTGGGCACAACGTACGAGGTCCTCTGGGAGTGCTCAAGGAAGGATGGATGGGAGAAGACGCCTGCATAACACACTACAATCCTTCTTCAAGGTTGCAGGTGGCACGTCAGTTGACTAAGGTTAACTTAAAAACTGCTCAAAACACTATGAAACAGAGGTATGACAGAAACTCAAAGTTTCGCTCCATCAATCCAGGAAACAAGGTGCTGGTGCAGGAGCCTATACCTGGCCACACCTTAAATGCTAGATTTATGGGACCTATGCAAATTATAAGCAAACTATCTGATGTAAATTATGTGGTAGGTACCCTTGATAAGCCCTCAAAGAGCAAAACATACCATATAAATCAGATTAAAGCATTTAATGATCCAAATAAAGTCCCGGTAATGACTCTGTCCTCTGCCTCAGTAGACGACCCTGACTCCTTACACCCTATTCCCGAAATTCAAGTAAAGTTTCCCAATTCTGTCCTCCTTAAGGACCCTAGCCCTTTAATGATGTGGCTGTCTAAGAAATAAGCAACAAGTTTAACTGCACTCTTGCAATCTTGCCTGACAAATTTTCGGATGTCCCATTAAAATGTACACTAGGATATCATGATGTAGATATTGGAAAATCTAAACCTATTATATTCTCCCGCTACAGAGTTAATCCTGAAAAACAGAGGCTACTTCAGCAGGAAGTAACATTTTTGTTAGATAATAGATTAGTGGAGGAGTCATCTACTCCATGGGCTTCACCGTGTATCCTTGTTAAGAAGTCTGATGGAGGTTTTTGAATGTGTACAGACTACCGAAAGGTGAATGAGGTCACTATTCCAGATGCTTACTCTCTGCCACATTTGGATGATATAGTGGACTTTGTGGGTAAGGCTACTTTTGTGCCTAAACTCGACATCCATAAAGGTAAGATAAGATAAGATAAGATTTCGTTCGGATTTTTAACCCCGGAGGGTTAGCCGCCCAGGATAACCCAAGAAAGTCAGTGCGTCATCGAGGACTGTCTAACTTATTTCCATTGGGGTCCTTAATCTTGTCCCCCAGGATGCGACCCACACCAGTCGACTAACACCCAGGTACCTATTTGCTGCTAGTTGAGCAGGACAACAGGTGTAAGGAAACGTGTCGAAATGTTTCCACTCGCCGGGAATCGAACCCGGGCCCTCCGTGTGTGAAGCGGGAGCTCTAGCCACCAGGCCACCGTTACTATCAGGTACCTCTGACAGACAAGGCAAAGGAAATCTCTGCCTTCATAATTCCAGGTCATTATCAATACACAGTAACCCCATTCGAGGTGCGGAACTCGCCAGCATCGTTCCAAAAGCTGATCCATCAAGCTATTAAAGGACTTGAAGGTACGGCAGCTTATCTAAATGATAATGTAGTGGTGTCCAATACATGGGACCAACATATATCCAGACTTAAAGTTTGCTTTGAGAAATTTCAGAGTTGCCAGTTAACTGTTAATTTGTGTAAGTCACCTTTGGGCCAATCTACTATTACTTTTTTGGGCCATGAAGTAGGGAGTAGTAAAGTGCCCCCTAAATTTGCTAAAATCCTTGCCATTAAAAATTACCCAGTACCTCATGATTGGAAATCCCTCCAACTTTTCTTAGGGATGGTAGGGTTTTACAGACGATTTTTTAAGAACTTTGCAGATGTTGTAGTCCCCCTAACCTCACTTACCAGTCAGAAAAACAAATTTCAATGGACCCTAGAGTGCCACGACTCTTTTAACACAGCCAAGTGGCTACTTTGTATTGCACCCATTCTCCTGTCTCCTGATTTTTCAGAATTCTTTACATTACAGGTTGATGCATGTGAGTCAGGGGTAGGGGCAGTACTCCTACAAAAATCTGGGGAAGAATGCTTGCAGCCTGTGGCTTACTTCTCAGCCAAGTATCAACCTCACCAGAGGGCCTACTCCACAGTTGAAAAAGAAGCCCTCGCTCTGATACTGGCATTAGAACATTTCGAGGTCTATGTGGGGCAGTCGTCCTAAGTGGTCACAATCTACAGTGATCACAACACACATCTGATGAGATGGAGTCTCAGGCTGTAACCATACAGTATTTATATTATACATATTGCCAGCAGGGATAATAAGCTGGCTGATTCCCTTTCCCATATTTAAATTTAGGTTAGTATGTGTTAGGGACTATATGGGTAGCCTCTCTTTTTTTTCCCTTTTGCTTATATAAAATGTGTTTTAATGCTGTTTTTTTTTTTTGGTGAGGGGACATTCTGCTACCATCAGCAGGTGTCTTGAACCAACATTAGCCCCACTGTCCACTGTCTCGCTCTAGGATAGAGTTTGACTTGATGTCTGGAGAAAAGTTGAGCTCTATCTAATGAATTGGATGGTTGAGAGGAAAGGCAGTTCCACTATTGTTCAGTGCCATGGAGGTGGACACCTAGTCCTGGATAATAGAGCCCTTCTGGGGTGGAGGTGTGGCTTGCAAAGAGTATATTACAATTTATTCGGCATATGTATACATTCCCATATAGGCTGCCTCCCGACCAACAAACTAGGTGCTAAGGGTTTAACGATTTTTTAGGGTACCCTTCGTTAAATCAGTACCTTGGTTCATTGTCCAATCACAGTCGAGCCTGCCAAATCCTGAGGCGACGTAGTTCACTCGGGGTCAGCATTTGTCAAACTTGCCAAGATGCTAGTTGATTACAGTGTTCTCTCTTTCTCTTTGGCTTCTGTTTTGCCATTCTTTGTCACCGTGTGTCCTACGAGGAGACGTTAAATGAAATCGACGTGACGACACTGGAGAACAGGAGGGACGGGGGGACATGATAACGACATACAAAATACAGAGATGAATTGACAGGGTGGATAGAGACAGAATGTTCCAGAGATGGAATACAGCAACAAGGAGTCACACCTGGAAGTTGAAGACTATGATGGGTCTTAGAGATGTTAGAAAGTTTTTCTTCAGCCACAGAGTTGTCAGGAAGTGGAATAATGTGGAGGTAGCTTTAAGAAGAGATACGACAAAGCTCATGGAGCAGGAGAGAGTAGACCTAGTAGTGACCAGCGAAGAGGCGGGGCCTGGAGCTGTGATTCGACTCCTGCAACCACAAATAGGTAAGTACAAATAGGTAAGTATGCACACACACACACACACACACACACAGGTACTCACCCAGAGCGATGGGAATGGTGATAAAGCGTAGTTTTTCTAAGGGATTCGTGACTACTGGCACGGCAGGAGTCACATCTGTGGGAGAGACAGTGTGTTACTGGAGGCATGTTAGAGGAGGAGGAGGAGGAGGAGGAGGTACAATATATAGAACAGGATAGCATCAATATTTTGAAGGAAAAAAACTACCTTTTTAATGTTAATGCATTTTGTGATGTTTTTGTTATCAACTCAAGGGGTAACACCTTATAATATTGCTGTATAATGTTGTCCTGAGATGTATGATGAAATAATTAAACATATTAAAAAAAGCATCAAATTAGTTTTCCAAGACCGTGGTCCATTTTCCCCAGACACTGAATTAATACTGATCTACATGCGATGATACTTATGTCACGTGATTTAATATTCAAGATGTTAGAATTTTTATGATGTGACTTTTTCAGTGGTATCTAATTGTCATGTATTAATTATGGTTTGTCTCATGGCATGGCTTCTCAGGCAGAGGCTGATCTCAGCCTCAGCCATCATGGAACCAGTGTTATAACAGTGTATTAAGACGTTATTCGCATGTCTGTATGTAATTATATATTGAAGCCAACCGGTCAAGTGTCGTCTCATATACATTATGATCAGGACATTCGTAATGTTGTTAGGTAATTATTATACTATGTAACAAAATTTCACTTTCGTCGTGTTCCTGGGAAATAAGCATCATTTCCCCAAATTTTTTATAACTAAACAAAATTAAAAAAAAATTGATCCCAGACTTTTGCTTTTGTGGACAGGACACTTTGGAAATACTTTCAAGAAAGACTGATGTAAAACTATTATGTTCTAGGGTTTTGCTGACAAATATTAAAACAGGGGCTCACAAACCAGCATTCAATACAACTCTGGCTGCCTGAGAAGACACATCAGCAGAAAAGAAATGGCATCAAGAGGCTGCAGTTATTCTCCAAATGCATTCTGCTACATATGTGGTCAATTCATTGAGACAAGGGGCAAAGAAGTTCTCTGTAACAGATTAAAAAAATGTGTGAAGCTTACAAAGCATGTTTTGTCATGCCAGTTGTGGGCCAAGACAAGACCTGGGCGCCTCATGTAGCTTGTGAACATTGTAAGAAAAACATTGGAAGGTAAGAAAGTCATTAGTTATATGAAGGGTAAAATCTTGAATACGAACATTTTTTAAATGAAATGTATGTAACAAAAACTAATTCTTTTGTTCTTTTACAGGATGATATAGAGGAGAAAAAAGAGTCATGAAGTTTGAGGTTCCTAGAATATAGTGTGAACTCACTGATCACTCAACCAACTGCTGCTTCTGCCTGGTGGATCCTTCCAAACACCGAACTGGGAAAAATGCACCTGCTATATCTTATCCAGGCCTTCCTCTTCTATTGCACAGTACCACACAGTGCTGATCTTCCTGTCCCTACACCTCCAGAAAGAAGTCAACCGTAAGAAATAAGCAGCAAATCAGAGAAAATGAAGAGCACAGTGAACAAGACTATGATCTCCCAGATGCAGCTGATGGGAGGACTCCTTACTACCTAAATCAAACAGATCTCAATAACCTTATCAGAGATCTTGGTTTGACAAAGTCAAATGCTGAGCTTTTGATTTCAAGGCTAAAGGAATGGGACTTTGTGGATGAATGTGTGCAAGGGGACAAGCCAAAGAAAACGTCTCCAACATTTCTCAAGCTTCTTCACTGATGAAGACAGGTTGTGCTACTGTAATGGTATATCAGGCCTGTTTGATACAATTGCAACTGCATGCAATCCAGATGAGTGGAGACTCTTCATTGACAGCTCCTCCAGAAGCCTAAAAGCTGTACTTCTGCACAATGTGAACAAGTAGCCATCTCTTCCCTTGGCTCATTCAGTGCATCTTAAGGAGGATTATAACAGTGTCAAGCTTCTGGAAGCTTTGAGCTAATGTAAGTATGGCTTGGACGTTATTGGAGACTTCAAAATGGCGGCATTTTTGATGGGACTCCGAGGAGGTTTTTACCAAGTTTCTCTATTATCTCTGTCACTGGGATAAGAGTGACAGAGTAGCACATTACCAGAGGAAGCACTGGCCTAAAAGGACGGAGATCTCAGTAGGAAGACGTAATATCAAATATAAACCATTGGTGGATCCTCAAAAAGGTTCTGTTTTCCCCCATTACACATCAAACTAGGGATAAAAAACAGTTTGTTACAGCTCTTGACAAAGAGTCTGCAGCCTTCAAGTATCTTCAAGACTTCTTTCCCCAGCTTTCAGAGGCAAAGGTGAAGGTTGGCATCTTCACTGAACCACAAGTCAGAAAAATCATAGAGTGCTCAGAATTTCCAAAGATACTCACAGAGAAGAAAAAGAAAGCCTGGGAGAATTTTGTTGCTGTAGCACAGGACTTTCTGGACAACAACAAGGCTGACAATTATGTGGAACTTGTTGAGACCTTGATAAAAAGCTATGGTCAGATAGGCTGTGGGATGTCCTTTAAGGTCCATATCCTTGATGTTCATCTTGACAGTTTTCAGAGAGAATATAGGAGCATACTCAGAGGAGCAAGGGCGCGCTTCCACCAAGATAAAATAAATTTTGAACACAGATATCAAGGATCTTATAATGAAAACATGTTGCAGACTAAAATTTGGGGGGCTTAAAGGGGAAAATGATTTTTTTGCTGCTCGAAGTCTGAAAAACTGTCTTTTTTAATTTTTTGTAAAATATGTTTTCAAAAAGTTAAATTTTTTTTTTATATATGTAAATTTTTGTTTATTTTTTTAAGTTCATGTTTTACATCCAAAACAAAAAAAATATTAAAATTTGCCTTTTTAAATGTAAAAAATTTCATCCATAAGCCACAAAAAAAAAAATTAAAAAAGAAAAAAAGGCTTTTTTAGTTTGTAGAAAAGGAGTTGGAAAAATTACTGACTTGCCAAAAAAAACTGTTTTACGTAGGGGGGTTTTTATTCAGAATTACGAAGAATTGTGGACGATATTAGAAAAAGCTAAAATACAAGGTAGAGAGAAAAAGAGAGGAAGATCTAATTATGGGTGTAAGTTGTCAGTGATTATGAAAAGTTACCCCTTTTACACGAGAAGTTGAACAAAAGGGCAGCGGGGCGTGAAGAATCCCCAAATGGTCAAGACGCTGAATATTCAAACTTGAGGGTTTTCCTTTTAAAACCCCCCAGGGGGAAATCAGGCATCCTTTAATTTATTCTCTGTCCCAAACAAGCCCACAAGGAAAACAGAAAAGACTTTGTTATTCCCCGGCGAGGGTATTTTAAAAAATCTTTAGGGACACATGTTCAGAACATATGCGACTTTGTGGAAAGTTGTGGATGACGTATTGTGTTTTAAACATTGGTAAAACAACCGCAGGAGAAATTACCCTCCTGTAGTAGTAGGTTTGTAGTCAGCAACCCTCAGGGAGAAACTACCGTCCTGTAGAGTAGGTTGGTATCACAACTACCCAGGACCGCTGAGTAGAGGTTTGGGAGCAGGAACTACCCAGGGAGGGGAAATACGTCCCCGTATAGTAGGCTGGGATCAGGGAAATATTCCCGGGAGGGAATACCGTCCTGTAAAATAGGTTGGGAGTCGGCAACCCCCCAGGGAGAAACTTCCCTCCCGTATTGTAGGTTAGTAGTCAGCAAAAACCCAGGAAGGAAATAAACCGCCTGTAGTAGTATTGGTAGTCACCCAAATACCCAGGGGGGGAAAAACCGCCCGTTATAGGTTAGTAGTCAGGAACCACCCCGGAAGGAACACCCTCCTGTAGTAGTAGGTTTTTGTCAGCAATACCCCGGGGGAACTACCGTCTTGAGAAGTAGGTTGGTAGCAAACAACTACCCAGGAGGAACTACCGCCTGTAGTAGTGTTGGTAGTCAGCAACCCCGGGAAACTACCCCCTGTAGTAGTAGGTTGGTAGTCAGCAATACCCAGGGAGGAAATACCGCTTAGTAGTAGGTGGGTCCAATACCCCGGGAGGAACTACCGTCCTGTGATAGGTTTTGGGGTTCACAACTACCCAGGGGGGAATACCGCCTGTAGTATAGGTTTGGAGTCCCGCAACTACCCAGGGAAACACGCCCCCGTTTTAGGTGGTAGTCAGCAAAATCCCAGGGGGAACTAAACCCTCCGTAGTAAATAGGGGTTGGAAAATGCAACTACCCAGGGAAAGGGAATACCGTCCGTGTTGTAGGTTGGGACAGCAACTACCCCGGAGGAACTACCCTCCCGTTAAATAGGAGGGTTTGGGAGCAGCAAATACCCAGGGAGGAACACCGCCGTATTAGTTAGGTGGATCCAACTTCCCAGGGAGGGAACTATGTCCTTAATAGGGGTAGCCCCGGGGAACTACCCATGGGTAAACCCTCCTGCAGTGTAGGTTGGTAGCCCCAACTACCCAGGGGGAACAAGCCCTTTTTAGCTGGTAGTCACAATCCGGAGGAACTACCGCCTTTGTATAGGTTGGTATCACCTCCCAGGGGGAAATCCTCCGTGTAGTGGGTGGAAATCAGCAACTACCCCGGGAGGAAAAATACGTCCTGTAGTAGTAGGTTTGGGATCACAAAAACCAGGGGGAACTCCCCTCCTGTAGTAGTAGGCTGTAGTCCGCAAAACCCGGGGGAACTACCGTCCTTAGTAGAGTTTGGTAATCAGCAATACCCCAAAGGAGGAACTACCGTCCTGTAGTGTAGGTTGGGATTTTCCCAAATACCAAAAGGGACCGTCCCGAGTAGTAGGGTTGGAGTCCCAACTACCCAGGGAGGAACACCTCCTTGTAAAGGGTGGTTGTCAGCAACTACCCCGGGGAACTCCGTCCCGTGTAGTAGGTTGGTAGTCGAACTCCCAGGGGGCGAACTACCGTCCTGTAGTAGTAGGTTGGTATCAGCAAAAACCCCGGGAGGAATACCTTCCTGTAGTAGTAGGTTGGTAGCAACAACTACCCCGGGAGGAACTACCCTCCTTGGTAGTGGTGGAGTCAGCAACTACCCGGGAGGGGAAATACCGTCCTTGTATAGGTTGGTAGCAGCACTTTAAAAGGAAGGCTACCCCCTGTAGTAAAGGGTTTGGGGTCACCACTACCCAGGGGGGAACTTTCCGTCCTGTGGGATAGGTTGGGAGTCAAAACTACCAGGGAAAGACTCCGTCCTGTTAGTGGTGGTTTGTCAGCAACAACCCGGGGGAAAATACCGTCCTTTATAGTGGGGATCAGCAACTACCCCCGGGGCGAATACCCCCTGTGTATAGGGTGGTAGTCAGCAAACCAGGGGGGAAATACCGCCTGAATAGTAGGGGTAGTCAGCAACCACCCAGGGAAGAACACCTCCCTTGAAATAGGTTTTTAGTCGCAAATCCCCCGGAGGAGCTACCGTCCGTAGAGTAGGTTGGGTCAGCAACTACCCAGGGGGAACTACCCCCTGGTAGTGGTTGGTGCAAACAACTACCCAGGGGGGAGTACCGTCCCGTAAATATATTGTAGCACAACTACCCAGGGGGGGAACTACCGTCCTTAGTAGTAGGTTTGGGAGTCAGCAACTACCAGGGAGGGGCTCCGTCCTGGTTGGGTTGGTATCCCTACCCGGAGGAAACCCGTCCCCTATGTAGGTTTGGAGTCACAACTACCCAGGGGGAAAAACCGTCCGTAGTATAGGTTTTTTAGTCAGCAACTACCCAGGGGGGAACACGTCCTGTAGTTAGGTGGTAGTCAGCAACTACCCAGGGAGGAACAAACCCTCCTGTAGTAGTAGGTGGATTCAGCAACTACCCAGGAGAACTACGTCCTGTATATAGGTTGGTAGCACAACTTACCCAGGGAGAACACCGTCCTTTTTGGGATGGGGTGGTACACAACTACCAGGGGAACTACGTCCGTAGTAGTAGGTTTGGGAGTCGCAACTACCCAGGGGGGAACTACCGTCCGTAGTATAGGTGGTAGCCGCAACACCCCGGAGGGAAATACTCCTGAGTAGTAGGTTTGGGGAGTCCAACTACCCCAGGGAGGGAACTCCCTCCTGTAGTAGTGGGTGGGTCAGCAATACCCAGGGGAACTACCGTCCCCGTAGTAGTAGGTTTGGAGTCAGCAACTACCCCGGGCGAACTACTCCGAGTAGTGGTGGTATCAGCAAAACCCAGGGGGGAACTACCGCCCTTTGTAGTAGGTGGAGTCAGCAACTACCCAGGGGGAAAACCCTCCGTAGTAGTAGGCGGAGTCAGAACTACCCCGGGAGAAATCCCCTGTAGTTTAAAATTGGTAGTCAGCAAAACCCAGGGGGGAATACCGTCCTGTGTAGTGGTGGAGTCAGCAATACCCAGGAGAACTACCGCCTGTGTTAGTGGTACAGCAATACCCAGGGGGGAACTACCCTCCCTGAAAGTGAATGTGAAACGGAAACCTGTAATTGTTTTACACAATGATAGTATTGCTGGTGTCATTTCTTTCTGTCTCATAAACATGCGAGGTTTCAGGTACGTCTTGCTACTTCTACTTACACTTAGGTCACACTACACCTGCACCTACACGTATATGTGTATACACACACACCCATCCGATTCTTTTCTCTTTTCATAATAGTTCTTGTTCTTATTTATTTCCTTTCATCTCCGTGGGGAAGCGAAAAGAATTTTTTCTCGGTAGTCATGCGTGTGGTAAAAGGCGACCAAAATGCCGGAAGCAATGGGGTAGTAACCCCCTTCTCCTGTATATATTACTACTTGTAAATAGTAAAACTTTCATTTTTGTTGATAGGTCACCCTGCCTCGGTGGGAGACGGCCGGTGTGTTGACAACATCCATGTCTGTCTAAAACTGGACACAATAATCATCAATTTACTCGGTAAAATTCTCATCAACTTTCCAGTTGAACCTTTTATACAGACCACTGACTTATTCTCACTAATTATGTTCACTTATAGTGTAACTCTTTACACCTGAGTGAGGTGAGCATCATGTTTAATATTCCTGAGTGAGGTGAGTATCATGTTTAATATTCCTGAGTGAGGTGAGTAACATGTTTAATATTCCTGAGTGAGGTGAGTAACATGTTTAATATTCCTGAGTGAGGTGAGTAACATGTTTAATATTCCTGAGTGAGGTGAGTAACATGTTTAATATTCCTGAGTGAGGTGAGTAACATGTTTAATATTCTGAGTGAGGTGAGTAACATGTTTAATATTCCTGAGTGAGGTGAGTAACATTTTTTTAAATTCCTGATTGAGGTGAGTAACATGTTAATATTCCTGAGTGAGGGAGTAACATGTTTAATATTCCTGAGTGAGGTGAGAACATGTTTAATATTCCTGAGTGAGGTGGAGTAACATGTTTAATATTCCTGAGTGAGGTGAGTAACATGTTTAATATTCCTGGAGTGAGGTGAGTAACAAGTTTTAACATCCTAAAGTGAGGTGATGTAACATGTTTAACATTCCTGAGTGAGGTGAGTAAACATGTTTAACATTCCTGAGTGAGGTGAGTAACATGTTTAACATTCCTGAGTGGGTGAGTAACATGTTTAAGATTCCTGAGTGAGGTGAGTAAACATGTTTAACATTCCTGAGTGAGGTGAGTAACATGTTTAAAAATTCCCAGAGTGAGGTGAGTAACATGTTTAACATTCCTGAGTGAGGTGAGTAACATGTTTAACATTCCTGAGTGAGGTGAGTAACATGTTTAATATTCCTGAGTGAGGTGAGTAACATGTTTAACATTCCTGAGTGAGGTGAGTAACATGTTTAATATTCCTGAGTGAGGTGAGTAACATGTTTAATATTCCTGAGTGAGGTGAGTAACATGTTTAACATTCCTGAGTGAGGTGAGTAACATGTTTAATATTCCTGAGTGAGGTGAGTAACTTGTTTAACATTCCTGAGTGGGTGAGTAACATGTTTAATATTCCTGAGTGAGGTGAGTAACATGTTTAATATTCCTGAGTGAGGTGAGTAACATGTTTAATATTCCTGAGTGAGGTGAGTAACATGTTTAACATTGCTGAGTGAGGTGAGTAACATGTTTAACATTTCTGAGTGAGGTGAGTATCAGATTTAACACAGTTCTGAGTGAGGTGAGTATCAGGTTTAACACAGTCCCGAGTGAGGTGAGTATCAGGTTTAACACAGTCCTGAGTGAGGTGAGTATCATGTTTAACACAGTCCTGAGTGAGGTGAGTATCAGATTTAACACAGTCCGAGTGGGTGAGTATCGGGTTTTTAACACAGTCCTGAGTGAGGTGAGTTATCAGGTTTAACACAGTCCGAGTGAGGTGAGTATCAGGTTTACACAGTCCCGAGTGAGGTGAGTATCAGGTTTAACACAGTCCTGAGTGAGGTGAGTATCAGGTTTAACACAGTCCTGAGTGAGGTGAGTATCAGGTTTAACACAGTCCTGAGTGAGGTGAGTATCAGGTTTAACACAGTCCTGAGTGAGGTGAGAAATCAGGTTTAACACAGTCCTGAGTGAGGTGAGTTTTCAGGTTTAACACAGTCCCGAGTGAGGTGAGTATCAGGTTTAACACAGTCCTGAGTGAGGTGAGTATCAGGTTTAACACAGTCCCGAGTGAGGTGAGTATCGGGTTTTAACACAGTCCCGAGTTGAGGTGGTATCAGGTTTTAAACCCACGTCCTGAGTGAGGTGAGTATCGGTTTAACACAGTCCTGAGTGAGGTGAGTATCAGGTTTAACACAGTCCTGAGTGAGGTGAGTATCAGGTTTAACACAGTCCTGAGTGAGGTGAGTATCAGATAAGCAGAGCAGCAACAGTCTCAGGGGGGATAAAGGGAGGAGAATAAGACCACTCTGGGAGGTGAGTACAACTTAACTATACTCTGAGAGATGAGTACAACTTTATTCTGGCAAGTGAGTACAACTTAACTCTACTCTGAGATATGAGTACAACTTAATTTCAACGATCTTCCCAACAGATAATAAAAATAAATATTCTTATGAAAATAACGAGGAAGAAGAAGGCAAAAAAAGAAGGTGAGAGAGAAGAAGAAGAAGAAGAAGAAGAAGAAGAAGAAGAAGAAGAAGAAGAAGAAGAAGAAGAAGAAGAAGAAGAAGAAGAAGAAGAAGAAGAAGAAGAGGAAATAACAATGTAGGAGATAAAACAATACAAAGAATATTTCGAGTAAACATTTACATTAGGGGTCCCTTTCTGGTGTCCCAGCGGCCCAGCAACGATAACAAGTGACAGTATAAATATCTTGACTCAGCCTTGATAATACTCTTGTTTCTACCTTGATAATTCTCTTGTTTCTACCTTGATAATACTCTTGTTTCTACCTTGATAATACTCTTGCTTCTACCTTGATAATACTCTTGCTTCTACTTTAATAATATTCTTGCTTCTACCTTGATAATACTCTTGCTTCTACCTTGATATATCTTTGCTTCTACCCTTTATTTAATAAATCTTGCTTCTACCTTGATAATACTCTTGCTTCTACCTTAATAATACTCTTGCTTCTACCTTGATAATACTCTTGCTTCTACCTTGATAATACTCTTGCTTCTACCTTGATAATACTCTTGCTTCTACCTTGATAATACTCTTGCTTCTACTTTAATAATACTCTTTGCTTTTACCTTTATAATACTCTTGCTTCTACCTTGATAATACTCTTGTTCTACCTTGATAATAAATCTTGCTTCTACCTTGATAATACTCTTGCTTCTATTTAATAATATTCTTGCTCTAACTTTGATAATATTCTTGCTTCTAACTTGATAATACCTCTTTCTTCTTCTTGATAATACTCTTGCTTCTACCTTTTATAATACTCTTGCTTCTACCTTGATAATACTCTTGCTTCTACTTAATAATATTCTTGCTTCTTAACTTGATAATACTCTTGCTTCTACCTTGATAATACTCTTGCTTCTAACTTGATAATTACTCTTGCTTCTACCTTGATAATAACTCTTGCTTCTACTTTTAAAAATACTCAAGCTTTACCACTTGATAATTAACTCTTGCTTCTACCCTTTATAATATTTTCTTGCTTCTACCTTGATAATACTCTTGCTTCTACTTTAATAATACTCAAGCTTCTACCTTGATAATACTCTTGCTTCTACCTTGATAACACTCTTGCTTCTACCTTGATAATACTCTTGCTTCTACCCTGATAATACTCTTGCTTCTACCTTGATAATACTCTTGCTTCTACTTTAATAATACTCAAGCTTCTACCTTGATAATACTCTTGCTTTCTACCTTGATAATACTCTTGCTTCTTACTTTAAAAATACTCTTGCTTCTACCTTGATAAATACTCTTGCTTCTACTTTAATAAACTCAAGCTTCTACCTTGATAATTTCTCTTGCTTCTACCTTGATAATACTCTTGCTTCTACCTAGATAAAAATCTTGCTTCTACCTTGATAATACTCTTGCTTCTTCCTTTTAAAAATTTCTTTGCTTCTACCTGATTAATACTCTTGCTTCTACCTTGAAATAGTCTTTCTTCTACCTTGAAAAAATACCTTGCTTCTACCTTGATAATACTCTTGCTTTACCTTGATAATACTCTTGCTACTACCTTGAAAATACTCTGCTACTACCTTGGATAATAGTCTTGCTACTACCTTGATAATAGTTTTTGCTACTACCTTTTATAATAGTTCTTGCTAACCCACCTTGAAAAGTCTTGCTATTACCTTTATGATAGTCTTGCTACTACCTTGATATAATAGTCTTGCTACTACCTTGATAATGTCTTGCTAATACCTTGATAATAGTCTTGCTACTTCCTTGATAATATGTCTTGCTACTACCTGATAATAGTCTTGCTACTACCTTGCTAATACTCTTGCTACTACCTTGATAATACTCTTGCTACTAACTTTGATAATTGTCTCGCTACTACCTTGATAAAAAGTCTTGCTACTACCCCTTTATAATAGTCTTGCTACATCCTTGATAATAGTACTTGTAAATACCTTGATAATAGTCTTGCTACTACCTTGATAATAGTCTTGCTACTTATCTTATAAAGTCATTGCTACTACCTTGATTAAATGTCCCTTTCTACTACCCTTTATAATAGTCTTGCTACTACCTTGTTAATAGTCTTGCTACTACCTTGGATAATAGTCTTGCTACTACCTTGATAATAGTCTTTGCATACTACCTTGATAATAGTCTTGTACTACCTTGAAAATAGTCTTGCTTACTAAACTTGAAAAATAGTCTTGCTACTAACCTTGATAATAGTCTTTCTACTACCCTTTGATAATAGTCTTGCTACTACCTTGATAAAGTCTAGTGCTACTACCTTTGATAATTAGTCTTTACTACCCTTGATAAATAGTCTTGCTACTACCTTGATAATAGTCTTGCTACTACCTTGATAATAGTCTTGCTACTACCTTGATAAATAGCTTGCTACTACCTTGATAATGTCTTGCTATACCTTGATAATTAGTCTTGCTACCACCTTTGATAATAGTCTTGCTACTACCTTAATAAAAGTCTTACTCTACCTTTATAATAGTCTTTGCTACTACCTTGATAATAGTCTTGCTACTACCTTGATAATAGTCTTGCACTACCTTGATAATATTTTTGCTACTACCTTGATAATAGTCTTGCTACTACCTTGATAATAGTCTTGCTACTACCTTGATAATAGTCTTGCTACTACCTTGATAATAGTCTTGCTACTACCTTGATAATAGTCTTGCTACTTACCTTGATAATAGTCCCCTTGCTTTCTTACCTTGATAATAGTTCTTGCTACTACCTTGATAATAAGTCTTGCTAAACCTTGATAATACTCTTTGTACTACTTGATAATATCTTGCTACTAACCCCTTTATAATAGTCTTGCTACTACCTTGATAATACTCCCTTTCTACTTACCTTGATAAATGTCTTGCTACTATCTTGATAATAGTCTTGCTGCTACCTTTATAATAGTCTTGTCTACTATCTTGATTAGTTAATAGTCTTGCTACTACCTTGATAATAGTCTTGCTACTATCTTGATAAATACTCTTGCTACTACCTTGATAAAAGTCCCTTTCTACTATCTTGATAATAGTCTTGCTACTACCTTGATAATTTGTCTTGCTACTACCTTGATAAAAGTTTGCTACTATCTTGATAATAACTCTTGCTACTACCTTGATAATAGTCTTGCTACTATCTTGATAATAGTCTTGCTCTACCTTGAATAATAGTCTTGTACTATCTTGATAATAGTCTTGCTACTATCTTGATAATAGTCTTGCTACTTACCCTTGATAATAGTCTTGCTACTACCTTTATAATAGTCTTGCTACTATCTTGATAATGTCTTGCTACTATCTTTATAATAGTCTTGCTACTACCCTTTATAATAGTCTTGCTACTACCTTGATAATAGTCTTGCTACTACCTTGATAATAGTCTTGCTACTAACCCTTTATAATAGTCTTGCTACTACCTTGATAATAGTCTTGCTACTTTCCTGATAAAAGTCTTTCTACTTCTTGATAATAGTCTTGCTACTAACTTGATAATAGTCCCTTTCTACTACTTGATAATAGTCTTGCTACTACCTTGATAATAGTCTTGCTACTACCTTGATAATAGTCTTGCTACTATCTTGATAATAGTCTTTGCTACTACCTTGATAATAGTCTTGCTACTAACCTTGATAAAAAGTCTTGCAATACCTTGATAAATAGTCTTGCTACTACCTTGATAATAGTCTTGCTACTATCTTGATAATAGTCTTGCTACTACCTTGATAATAGTCTTGCTACTACCATGATAATACTCTTGCTACTACCTTGATAATAGTCTTGCTACTATCTTGATAATAGTCTTGCTACTACCATGATAATAGTCTTGCTACTACCATGATAATAGTCTTGCTACTATCTTGATAATAGTCTTGCTACTACCTTGATAATAGTCTTGCTACTACCTTGATAATACTCTTGCTACTACCTTGATAATAGTCTTGCTACTACCATGATAATAGTCTTGCTACTACCTTGATAATAGTCTTGCTACTACCTTGATAATACTCTTGCTACTACCTTGATAATAGTCTTGCTACTACCATGATAATAGTCTTGCTACTACCTTGATAATAGTCTTGCTACTATCTTGATAATAGTCTTGCTACTACCTTGATAATAGTCTTGCTACTACCATGATAATACTCTTGCTACTACCTTGATAATAGTCTTGCTACTACCTTGATAATAGTCCCTTGCTACTACCTTGATAATAGTCTTTTCTAACTACCATTATAATTTGTCTTGCTACTACCTTGATAATAGTCTTGCCCACTTCCTTGTAATACTCTTTCTACTTTCCTTGATTACTGAACGATAACAATATATCGATTATATAAATTCACCATCACAATATACATGGATCTCCTCGCCTCGACCTATATTGTTTTCAGGCATCAGGATGGAAACTTTTAAACAAATACCACTAGATAAAAAATCATTTGTTAGGCGTAACCATTAACACCACCAACACCAACCACCACCAAACCCCACCACCACCACCACCACCAACCACCCACCACCACCACCATCACTAAACCCTCACCATCACAACCGACCATCACTACCATCACCACTTTCGTCACCATCACTACCCTCAAAAACACCAAAACCCTCACCATCCAGTTCCCCCCTCAAATAATAATCCTAGCTCGGGTTTCCTTCCTGTCCCGAGCGTTAAAGGAGATAGGGAAAGGATAAAGGGGTGAGGGAAAGGAACATGAAGGGTAGGGCGCCGAAACCCGACCGAAATCGCTTCGTTTACCGTTTTCCTCTACCTCTCTTCCTCCCAGTCGTCCGTTGGTTCGCTTGTGACCCTCTCCCTCTTTCTTCCTTCTGCCGTACAAATCCCACTTTTATCTAGAAATGTTGTCAGGAAGGAATTTCAGCAGCGAAATTAAATCCCTACATTTCCCGGTCTTTTTTTTTCTCTCTTCTCATGAATCTCGGGACTTGGAGGCCCGGGACGTCCGCTGCCCACCCTACACACTGGCCTCCAAATGTTTTCTTACTTTATTTTCAACTGGGGACGGTATGTCAGAGTCTTCCCTAGGGTAATCACCTCTGTGGGTTTGGGAACACGTAGAGTTTTGGGATGTTCGGTTGGACGTCTGTTTACGTCATGTGGGGCGTCTGTGTTGAGATGTCTGTTTAACATCGAGTTGTTATCTGTGTCCAACGTCTTTTTTAACATTTGTGTTGTAACATTGTGATGTAACATCTGGGTGCAACATTTGTGCTGTAACACTGTGTTGTAAACATGTTAAAATGGTTGTCTTAACTGTATTTTAACTTAGGGTGAAATACAGCAGGTCACTGTTCAAGAATTTGAAGAGTCACGCTAATTATGACCCAGTGTGAAGTGACCAGCGTGTTCACACTGAAGTGGACCCCAATGGAAGTGACCAGCGTTGCAACTAAGAGTGACAGTGTGAGGTGATCAGTGGGACACGATACAAGAACTGGTACATTTGAGCGGGACACTGATGCAAGAACACTGGTACGGTGACAACATGTGCGACACTGGTACGTGTGACACTGATACATAAGACAGTTGTACAGTGACAACTGATTACAAACACTGGTAGAAGGTGACAAAGATACAAAGACACTGATACAAAAAGACACTGATATAAAAGATAATGGGCACAGAAGCACCGGGTTTCAAATTTGACACTACATACAGAATGGTACCAAAACAGTGGTTCAGTGATCTGATACAAAGACCTAGTACGGAACACATTCACATGGACAGTGAAGTGACTTAAATCGTTGTGTACCGGGGAGGGATGTGTAAGTGGTAGGTGAATCAGCCGTGAGCCAGTGCTTTTAGGGAACAAGAAAAAGGGCCAGGACAGAGGTTGGTCTACAGTTGCCTGGGGTTGGGTGACAACGTCAGCATGGAGGTGCTGGTAAAAGGCAGGTAATGGGTAACAAGCCCGATTATCTGTCTTAATGCTGGTGGAAAATGACAATGGGAAGGGAGGAGACAGGAGCTGTGGATAAATACAGATCACCATAGAAGTAGTTAGGATCAAGGGAGGATCCAAAACATTGTAGCATCCAGCCTGAAAAGGGAGTGGGACCAATGAATGGGATGTCTAGGGCAATTGGTATAAAATGCTGGCTAGACAGGTACCACAAGGAACTTGCAATCCCATTCATTGATAACTGGCAAACGTGATATGTATGCAAGGGATGAGGTTCATCTCTCTGGGGCTGGAGTGGTTGCATTAGCCAATTCGATGAGGGGTAGTTGATGACTTGTCTGGGACTTTAAACTGATAGATTACAGAGGTATGGGTGTTTGTGGGAAACAATCAGGCTGCAGTAGTAGGGTTGGAAACAGCAGACATTACCAGGATACTTCAGTGATATGTTTAAAAGACAATATTAAAAATAAAGTTGCTAGTAAAGGCAAAGTAATTGATCAACAAACAAAGAGAGACAGTAGAGGGCAACAAGTGACTAGCTCCCTTAAGATTTACTATACAAATAGTAAGAGTCTAAGAAATAAGATAGATGAGCTAAAATTGGTAGGCAAGACACATAGGCAACAGTTGGGTAACTTTATTCCGAATAAAGTTGCCTAACTGCTGCCTACGTGTCTTACTTACCAACCTGTCGGTATCTTATACCATTATGATATTCATGAGCTAAGATTACAAGCAAGAACAGGTAATATAGATATTATTGCTATAACAGAGACCTGGTTCAACCTAAAAGATAGAGAAATGCCTTCTGAATGCAACATACAGGGTTGTAAACTATTCCACACTGATAGGGTGAACAGGAAGGGTGGTGGAGTGGCGATGCATGTTAGAGATAATTTAAATTGTTGTGTTAGACTGATGTAAGATTAGCAACATCGAACAAGAATTTTGTTTGGGCTGCAGTTTTATCGAGGGGCGTGAAAAATTAATTGGGGTGTGATTTATAGGTCCACAAACCTTGACAAGTAGTGCAGTAAGCTGCCATGGGACGATATGGAAAATGTTGTGATAATGGGAATTTTTAACTTTAGACAAATTGATCGTAACAATGTGACAGGCAATCTTGAGTCTTAGTGACTTTCTTGATACGGTTCAGGATTGATTTTTTAAAACAGTTTGTGACAGAAACCAACTAGAGGAAACAATCTGCTTGACTTGTTTCTTGCCAACAAACAATCACTAATTAATTATCTTAGGTTATGATGAGCTTGGGGAAAAGCGATCAAAAATCACTTAGTTTCATATAATTCATGGTATTACCCAGATAATTGCAATCAAGTCTCTGTCCCAGACCCCCGCTTGGCCAATTTCATGGGAGTGAGAAATTACCTGGGTGGGCTAAATTGGGTATGACCAGACTTGGGTCAGGTTGTGGTGTTGGTTGCCAATATGGACGTTTTTCCAGAGCATAGTTCTAGCTGTCCCAACAACATTTGTTCCGTAGTAGGGAAATTAGATCAAAAACAAAAATGATCCCAGATGGTTGAACAATAGATAAAAAAACATCTCATTGGTCAAAAGAGAGGCATATATAGGTGTATCAAAAGAGGGGATGGGCAGTTCAGAAATCAATATTTTTCAATTAAAGAGAGAAAAAAAAAATGGAATAAGAAAAGCAAAGGGATTATGAGGCTAAGGTCGCAAGGGATTCGAAGACAAACCCCAAAAGGGGGTTCTTTCAGGTATACAGAAGTAAGATTAGGGAAAAGGGATAGGCCCACTTAAGAGTAATTCAGGTCAGATCACCGACAGTGATAAGGATATATATGAAATTCTCAATACTTACTTCCACTCAGTTTTTACTCAGGAAGATACTAGTGAAATTCCAGAAATAATAAATTATGTAGAACAGGACCATAATAAACTATGCACAATTGGGGTAACTGGTGACATGGTCCTCAGACAAATATAGATAAAAACCTAACAAATCCCCAGGTCCTGATGAACTGTTTGCAAGGGTTTTAAAGGAATATAAAGAGGAACTTAGCAAGCTTTTGGCTAATCTTTTCAATATATTACTACAAACTGGCATAGTGACTGACGAGTGGAAAATGGCAAATGTAATACTTAATTGTAAGGCAGGTGACAGGTCCTTAGCTTCGAACTATAGACCAATAAGCCTTACCTCCATAGTGGAAATTTGGGAAATTCAAAAATTTGCCGGAAAATTTCGTGGCCCCCTTTGAAAGGCGAAAATTGTTTAAATGAATTTCAACACGGTTTTACTAAGGGGGTTCCTTCTTACAATTTTATTTCTTCACTAAGGTATTTGAGAAGGTAGATCGAAATAAATATTAATTTTTGTATATGGACTTCAAAAGGGGTTTCTAGAGTTCCACATCAATGCTATTTAGGAAACTTTGGGGACACGGAAAAAAGGAGGAAAATTTTTTTTCCCGGGTAGAGGATGGGGACAAAAAGGGAGCAGAGAGTTTGCAAAAAAAGGGAAAACAGAATGGGGGCACGTCACAAGCGGGTTTTCCCCAGGGGCATGTTGGGGCCCTTGTCTTACAATTCCCGTTAACGATGTTGTGATTGAATAAATAGTGCTTAAAACCCAAAATTTTCTGATGACACGAAAAAAGCCGCCCAATTCATTTTAACGAGGGTATTTAAACACTCCAGGGTGATTTTAATAGACTGAGAGGGTCGGAAAGGGCGATGCAGTTTAACATAGACAAATGCAAAATTCTAAATGTTGGACATGGAAATAACCATGCCACATATAAACTAAATAATGTAGATCTTAATATTACTGATTACGAAAAGGATTTAGGAATCCTGGTTAGCAGTGCATAAGTGTTCACAATAAAGATAACAGAATCCTTGGCTTATATCAAGAAGCATGTTAGGTAAGACACATATGCAGCAGTTAGGATTCTTTATTTCGAAACGTTTCGCCTACAAAGTAGGCTTCTTCAGTCGAGTACAGAAAAGTTGATAGAAGCAGAAGATACTTGAAGACGATGTAATCAGTCCATCACCCTTGAAGTTTTGAGGTGGTCTGTCCCATAGTCTGAAAGAATATACCATTTTATACCATTTTAATGTTCATCAAGAAGCATAAATAATAGAAGTCCTCAGGTTGTTCTTCAACTCTATATATCCTTGGTTAGGCCTCGTTTAGACTATGCTGCTCAGTTCTGGTCACCGTATTACAGAATGGATATAAATGCTCTGGAAAACGTACAGAGGAGGATGACAAAGATGATCCAATGTATCAGAAATCTTCCCTATGAGGACAGACTGAGGCCCTGAATCTGCACTCTCTAGAAAAGTGTAGAATTAGGGGGAATGATCGAGGTGTAAAAAAGGAAAACAATAAATAAAGGGATGTAAAGGGGTACTGAAAACATGCAGCCAAGACAGCACTCGCTGTCGCTGGAAAAGTTCAGATTCAGGAAGGATATTAGAAAGCACTGGTTTGGTAATAGAGTTGTGGAAGAGTGGAACAAACTCCCGAGTAAAAGTTATTCAGGCTAAAACATTGTGTAGTTTTAAAAATAGGTTAGGAAAAAAACATGATGGGGGTGGGGGTAGAGTTGGACCACTACTGAACAGGGGGTCTGATGCCGTCTCCTTCTTTTTTGAATGACCTGACAGGTGGTCATTGATCTAAGCCGGGGAGTACTGGACCGCCCGAAAGAGTTTGTAGGCCTGTTGCAGTGTTCCTTCTCTCAAGTTCTTTGTTCTTTTAAATTAAGCTCAGTGTTTATAATATAACTATAATTTTTAAAAGGTTTTGGGTGGTCAGCCGACAAGGCCTCGGTCAGGGACCCAAAACTCCCAAAATGTCGGAAACACTTGCCTGTTTCTTGGATTTGCCCCAAAACCCCCCCCCAATTGACACAATACCCAAAGCGAAACAGTTTGCATAAATTATTATCCTGTTACCACTTTGTCGTGCTGTGATTTAGTGTCATCAATAATTTAGTTTATTTTTTCTGCGGGAACAAAGGGTTGGATCTTCTTAAGGGCTGCTTTAGTGTATGTTCTATCTGTGTCCACACACCAGGAGGGGTTTTATTCTTCCCCCACCCATGTAGGCTATCTTTTCCCACACACCATGTAGGGTTTTATCCTGTCCACACAACCATGTATGGTTCTACTCTGTCCCACACACCAGTGTATGGGTTTTATCTCTGTCCACCACAGGGGATGGTTCTATCTCTGTCCCACACACCAGTGTAGGTTCTATCTCTGTTCACACACACCAGTGTATGGTCTATCTTCTGGTCCACGCACCAGTGTAAATGGTTCTATCTCAGTCCACACACAGTGTATGGGTCTATCTGTCCACACCCCAGTGTATGATTTCTATCTCTCTGTCCACACAACCATTGTATGTATTCTATCTCTGCCACTCACCAGTGTATGGTCCCTGACCCCTCATCCCACACACCAGTGTTATGTTTCTATCTCTGTCCACACACCAGTGTATGGTCCTGTCTCTGTCCACACACCAGTGTATGTTTCTATCTCTGTCCACACACCAGTGTATGATCCTGTCTCCTGTCCACACACCAGTGTATGGTCCCCTGTCTCTGTCTAAACACTAGTGTATGTCCTGGTCAATGTCCACACACTAGTGAATGGTCCTGTCTCTGTCCACACACAGTGTATGGTCCTGTCTCTTCCACACACTAGTGTATGGTCGCTGTCTCTGTCCACACACTAGTGAATGGTCCTGTCTATGTTCCACACACCTATGTATGGTCCTGTCTCTGTCCACACACTAGTGTATGGTCCTGTCTATGTCCACACACTAGTGTATGGTCCTGTCTATGTCCACACACTAGTGTATGGTCCTGTACTCTGGTCCACACGACTAGTGTAGGTCCTGTCTACTGTCCACACACTAGTGATAATGGTCCGTCTAGGTCCACAACACTAGTGTATGGGCCTGCTGTCCTTCTGTCCACACACTCATCAATTGTTCACTGCATTTCCACACAAACCGCACTATCAGACATTGGTGTCCCTACCTACGTGAACTCTCATGCTACTGTGACGACAAAACTTCTCTCATGTTTCACTGTGACGAACAAAACTCCCTAATTTTTCACTGTGACGAAAAACTCTCTCTGAGTTCAACTGTGACTACAAAACTCCCTAATGAGTTCACTTGACGAAGGTAACAACAAAAACCAAAACACCACCCCGGGACCACCCCCCCTATAAACACCATAAACCAACCGGCATATATATCCACTCCCACACAACCACCTACACCACGATAAAGTGTGCCAAAAATTGTTGTGTGCCTAGGTCCCCCCCCCCGTGCGAAAAAAAATAACAGCTCACAACCATATTGAATTATAGATCAGTCGATTAATATGGGGGAACCTTACAGTCTGGAGTGAGCTCATGTAACATTCCTATCTGAACTAACGCACTGCCAACCAACCCACCACATGTAACCTCACTAGTGAGGTGATCTGATACTGCCACCACCACCACCAGCATGTAACCTTCACCATGAGGTGAGCTTGAATAAACACAGCCACCACCCCCCATGTAACCTCCCTAGTGAGTGATTCTTGATTAACACTTTGCCGAACCCCCACCACCACTACATGTAACCTTACTATTGCGGTGATCTTTGATAACACTGCCACCACCACTACATGTAACCTCACTAGTGAAGAGTGATCTGGTAAACACTGGCCACCACCACTACATTTAACCTTACTATTGAGGTGCTCTTGTTACACTGCCACCACCACTACATGTAAACTCCCTAGATGAGGTATCTTGATAACACAGCCACCACCACTACATGTAACCTTCACTAGTGATTGAACTTGATAACACTGCCACCACCTACCACATGTAACCTTAACTAGTGGGTGATCTTTGATAACACTGCCACCAACCACCACATGTAACCTTACTATGAGGGATCTTGATAAACACTGCCACCACCAACCACATTAACCTTACTAGTGAGGTGATCTTGATAACACGGCCACCAGCGCACCACATGTAACCATACTAGTGAGATGTGATCTTGATAACACGGCCACCACCACCACTGTAAAACCTCACTAGTGAGGTGCTCTTGAATAACACTGGGGAGGGAGGTGCCACCACCACTAATGTAACCTCACTAGTGATGTATCTTGTAACACTGCCACCACCACCACAATGTAACCTTACTATAAGGTGATCTTGATAACACGGCCACACCACCACATGTAGACCACAAGTGATCGATCTTGATAACACTGCCACCACCCACCACGCCTCTACCTTCCAATCATGAGACCCCATCACTATAATCAGTCTTATCGAGCTTTTGTATTTAATGCTACTAAAAATCCATACCGGGCTCTCCTACCTACCTTTACCACTTTTTAACTACTTCCAATGCTTTAAAGCTTCTTTCTCCTGTGGCTCTCCTAACTACTTCTCCAGCGGCTTCTCCTAGTGTGCCTTCTTCAGTGGTTTCTCTCTAGCAAATGTCTCTTGTAACTAGCAGCCACCCAAAAAACATTAAGAAAGCCTTTTCACAACTGCTAGCTCCTTAAAATGTGGTCCTGGATGTTCTTAAAGCAAGCGTTCGTCTAGTAACTACCCACTGGTGTGATTGCGCACAAAATACTTGCAGAAGGGCTAACTGAAAAGATGAATCCCGACGAAGTATGTTAATGGAGCTTGCATAGCTGAGAAGCTTGTTTCCTCAAGGCAGAGTCTTCGCCCCCCACTTTCTGCTTTTCATTTTTATATTCGACATTGACAAGGACATAAATCATAGCACAGTAAAATCCTTTCCTGATGACACCAGAATCTTTACGACAGTGGCGTCCGTCGAGGATACAGCGAATCTTCAGGCGAATATAAATCAAGTCCTGCAGAGGGCCTCAGACAGCTATATATATGGTGAATAACGAGGACGAGTTTTAATGCTTCATTATGAAAGAATTAAGTAAATAAGGAGTGTAACGGAGTACAGTACAAACTTAAATAATTCAATTATGCGAAAGTCCCATGTGCTAGACTTAGGAGTAATGACGTCAGACAATCTCACATTCAAGGATCACAGCAACGTTGTCATTATTACAGCAAGGAAAATGACAGGCTGGATAACTAAAACTCTTGAAATCACTTGTTCTCTTCAGGTCTGGAATACAGCGCTATACTTATGGTCCCCTTCAAGGCAGGCGAGGCTGCTGAGCCGGAAAAACGTACCCTCCGTGCATACGGGGAATCACCAACAAACCACTGGCGGTCTTTAAGACGGAACTGGACAAGTTTCGTGCGGCCAGCAGCAACAGCCTGGTTGATCAGGCCTTGATCCCCCGCTGTCTGGGACCGGACCGCGGGGGCACTGACTCCTGAAAACGTCCTTCAGGTAAGCGCTTTCCTCTCCTTACTTCCTATTAAGATATTTCAGGGTTTACGAGGACTTTAACAGCAGGGAGGGTATATCAATCTCATCAAAGTTACAGGTGTGTAGGGAGCTGGGGCTAACTAGTAGCTGGCTGCTGCCACACATGTAAACACATCTGCCACAAGTAATGCTTCTCTGCTAGATGACCACTCAGCAGCCTCCATCTCGACTAGAAGCATCTTAGTGCATATCGTGCTAGCCAATCAGCGGCGTGGGACGGTAAACCTGGCTCCTCCCCTCGTTATCAAGACTAATGCGAAGGTAACGAGTTGTCTCATTAAGAGTCGGGGAGGGTTATCAGGCGATACAGCATGGCTCAAGCCATGGACGCCGGCGCCCTCTTTTATAAACATAATAATGAATGATTTCCACTTCGGCGGACACTATCAGCCATCAGGTGTCGGTGCTTAACATACACGGCTGAAGAAAGGCTTGTGGAGTACCTGGGTGATAATAACCCGGCCACACACGCCAAACATACCTACACCACCTGTACCACTAACCATGGCCCCTGCGCCTTACCTTCGTCCTTGTCCATGATATACCTGTGATCTACTTTCAGATTTTTCTACTTTCCACTCCCCACCTGAAGACAGCCTCTAGACACGGCCTCTGCAGCTGCAACTGGCGCCTCTCGGGTACCTTTTCTGTTTACCTCTTTAACCTCATTCATTCCGGTAAGATTTCTTATATTTACTGGCATTACCATGTTGAATAGTTTTAGAACCACGAATACTGGCACAGGTTTCTCTAACTGTTCCTATGGTAAAGAGAAATGAAAGCTTCATTCCCGTTCGCTAAGTGCGAAAGCACAATTTAACTAATAAATTTTCCCGATGGGAGAAAGAGGGGGCGTAAAATACAAGCAATGGCAAGAAGGGTACCTGTAAGCTATCTCTAGTGGATTCCTAGGGTCACCGCTTCTGCGACCCAGTCTCAGACCAGGGCAAGCTAATCAGGAACTAACTTGATTAACTTATCAAGTTCCCTAGCTGTGTTCAAGGGTGAATCAGCAAAACCAATCGACATGAGGTAAGAGGCAAGACCATGAGTTATGACTATACCCCTGCAAGCACAACTAAGCGAGTATATACTACAACACTACACAAACAGGGATACCGGTGTAGGTATCTGGTAACACTGGTCCACGGTAGCTTACAGAAAGAACCCTTGTTAGCCTCGCAAGAACCCAGCAACACACACCTCTACACAGTGATAATGTCACCCGCTGATACAGCGAATAAGTTACAAGGTAAGCGGCTAGGAAGAACGTTGATGGGAAGGTGTTTGGTGTAGTGTAAAAGAGTGCAGGGGGATTTGGTGTAGTGGGAAAGATAGGGAGAGGAAGGTTAGAACCTGTGACGATGCCATCAGACTGCTGAGAGCCCCCAAGACCTTGTCTTCTTGCCAACCTTGCCAATAAACACCAAGAACAAGACTTAAAAGGCAATAAAATCCTGGAACGGGGCCCGCTCTGCTGGATGAAGACACACCCAGGAGACACAACAAATCTCCTAGTGGTCACAGCGTGTCACTTGGCCCCACTATAGGAACAGGGAAACAGAACAAGATTTGAGTAGCGGGAACTGATACAGCTAGTCACTGAATTTATCACAGCTGATTAAGGCGTCAAGAACATTATGACACCAGGATTTCCCAGGAGGAATGTGGTGGAAGGTACAGGCTGGCCCAGGAGACAACGTTAAGTACACTGATGTGGAGTGGGGGAGGGAGGACGGACCTCTTCCTTTTCTTCCTCCGTCTCAGCCTCTTCCTACTCTTCTCCCTCCTTCATCAGCACCTGTTGTTGCCTCTTCTACCATAATATATGCAAGCCACTATGGTACCTGCCACCTAGGAAGAGGTTGCACCGTATGCTAGACTAGTACCACAGTCATCGTATGGAAGACAACACATGGTACACTCCTCACAGGTACACTCCTCACAGGTACACTGCTCACAGGTACACTCCTCACAGGTACACTGCTCACAGGTACACTCCTCACAGGTACACTGCTCACAGGTACACTGCTCACAGGTACACTCCTCACAGGTACACTCCTCACAGTACACTCCTACAGGTACACTGCTCACAAGTACACTGCTCACAGGTACACTGCTCACAGGTACACTGCTCACAGGTACACTGCTCACAGGTACACTGCTCACAGGTACACTGCTCACAGGTACACTGCTCACAGGTACACTGCTCACAGGTACACTGTTCACAGGTACACTGTTCACAGGTACACTCCTCACAGGTACACTGCTCACAGGTACACTGCTCGCAAGTACACTGCTCACAGGTACACTCCTCACAGGTACACTGCTCACAAGTACACTGCTCACAGGTACACTCCTCACAGGTACACTCCTCACAGGTACACTGCCCACAGGTACACTCTCACAGGTACACTGCTCACAGGTGGTATAAACCTTGGTAATAAATACCTACAAGTTGGTTTAGAAAGACACGTAAGCAAGCACTATGACATATTTATTAGAAAACGTTTCGGTCCTGGGACCTTGATCACTTCTAACATACAGAGGTAGAAAGGCATTATATATATAGGCGGAGAGTGAGGTGTGACGCACGTGACCTGAGGAATGTCATAAGAACATAAGAACATAAGAATGGAGGAACACTGTAGAAGGCCTACTGGCCCATGCGAGGCAGGTCCTTATCAAAACAACCTCTGCCTATGATGAAGAGGTAGACGTTGAAATCATGTGACTCCTGTGTTGTTGGGTTGGTGCTGCTTAAGTATCATGTATGCCAATGTTTTTGATATTTTGTAGTTTCCAGTGTTGCGTTCTATAGTGTCGGTGACGGCGATTAGTGAGGCTTCTAGGCACCGTCGGCGTCTGAGGTCTGGTTCGGTGAGAACGAGTTGTGCCTCATTCCAGTTCATCAAATGTCCCGTGGAGTCTCTGTGGAGGACACAGGCGTACCTTACATCGTCTCTGTTAGAGGCATTTCGATGTTCATTCAAGCGGACTGCAAGATCTCTGCCTGTCTCGCCTACATATTTCTTGGGACAGAACCCACAGGGGATAGTGTAGACGCCTGCTGTAGAAGTTAGAGTGTGTGGGCTGCGTTTCGTAGTGAGGTCTTTGATAGATGATGTGTTTATGGTGGAAACGTTGATGTTACTCATAGCAAGTGCCCGGCGAGTATTCGTGGCAACATCACCACATGGGAGTACTATAAACTGCTTAGGGGGCTGTTCCATGGGCGGTTTGTTGAGAATAGCTTGTGCCTTAAGTCTGCAATCTCGGATGAAGAAAGATGGGAACTGAAGACGTGTAAAGGCTTGTGTTATGTAAGTGCATTCTTCTTCTAGAAAACAAGGGCTGGAGATGCGAAGAGCTCTCAAGAAGAAGCCAATGAGGACTCCTCTCTTAGTGCGGGTGTCTTGGTGTGAATAAAAGTGTATAAGATCGTCCTTGTTGGTAGGTTTTCTATACACTTTGAAGAGAAGTTTGTCACTGTCGGGAGATCTTCTACAGCAGGCGTCTACACTATCCCCTGTGGGTTCTGTCCCAAGAAATATGTAGGCGAGACAGGCAGAGATCTTGCAGTCCGCTTGAATGAGCATCGAAATGCCTCTAACAGAGACGATGTAAGGTACGCCTGTGTCCTCCACAGAGACTCCACGGGACATTTGATGAACTGGAATGAGGCACAACTCGTTCTCACCGAACCAGACCTCAGACGCCGACGGTGCCTAGAAGCCTCATTAATTGCCGTCACCGACACTATAGAACGCAACACTGGAAACTACAAAATATCAAAAACATTGGCATACATGATACTTAAGCAGCACCAACCCAACAACACAGGAGTCACATGATTTCAACGTCTACCTCTTCATAATAGGCAGAGGTTGTTTTGATAAGGACCTGCCTCGCATGGGCCAGTAGGCCTTCTACAGTGTTCCTCCTTTCTTATGTTCTTATGTTCTTATGACATTCCTCAGGTCACGTGCGTCACACCTCACTCTCCGCCTATATATATAATGCCTTTCAACCTCTGTATGTTAGAAGTGATCAAGGTCCCAGGACCGAAACGTTTTCTAATAAATATGTCATAGTGTTTGCTTACGTGTCTTTCTAAACCAACTGCTCACAGGTACACTGCTCACAGGTACACTCCTCACAGGTACACTGCTCACAGGTACACTGCCCACAGGTACACTCTCACAAGTACACTCCTCACAGGTACACTGCTCACAGGTACACTCTCACAGGTACACTGCTCACAGGTACAATGCTCACAGGTTACCATAACCGTATTTGTCTCTTATAATAATTATTGACACTCCAGCTTTAACTTATGACCACCTGGGCTCGGGGACGTCATGCCCCACACTGATCACTTGCCTTACCAGCGCCTCCACACTATCCCGTCAAGTTTTAGACTACCCTGAGAGACTAGTAGAGTCTCACGATTAGTTGACGGAGGCTCGAGCCTTCACCACTCCCTGCATTTCAATTCACACTGATTTGGGGGTTCGCATAAGATGTAAATGATTTAGAATACCCACAAGTTTGGACTGAACACATCGACTCAAGGCTGAGGGACTGATTACCTCAAACTCCTCATCTTCCACTATTCATCTCTGTACCGGACTGAGAAAGCTACTTGTTGGCGAAACGTTTCCCAAATGTTGCGAAAGTGTCTAATTCTTCAACAGGTTCACATAAAGCATAAAGAGGACTTCCTTACCCCCTACCTAACTACGACATGCCAGGAGACCCTGATGACCAGGAATGTGATGCTCACGCAAGGGTGCATCCATCAACAGTCTGACTGATCAAGCAGTCAACCAGAAAAAAAGAAACAGAAAACCTGATTAAAGGAGAATAAGACGTAGATGATCCCTGAACTCCCCTTTAATTAAGGTTTTTGAACCATAAAGCAACAGGGGCGACGACCCCCACGACCATCACACAAGTCTTCAGGTCCGGCGTCAGTCACTACTGTTGAGAGGTCTCTGAGTAATTATCACTTCTCAGGCCCTGTATAAACCCTAGAGGTTTAGCGCTTCAACCATGTCACACCTCCCTCTTCACTCTCTCCAGCCTATGTCAATTCCCTCTCCCATGTCCGCCTTCCTCCCTGCAACTCACTCTACCTCCCGATAACCCCAACACTGTCTAATTCCAACTCGCCCGCTCACACCGTTGCTTCCCTACCACTACTCCCCACCAACCAACCAGTCACCCTCCATCCCTCCCTGGTTGTAGCTATTATATGCTTGAAGAAGCTACAACCAGGCTTGGAGCAGTTACAACCAGGCTTGGAGCAGTTACAATCAGGCTTGGAGAAACTACAGGCTTGGAGCAGCTACAACCAGGTTTGGAGCAGCTACAACCAGGCTTGGAGCAGCTACAATCAAGCTTGGAGAAGCTACAACCAGGCTTGGAGAAACTACAACAAGGCTTGGAGCATCTACAACCAAGCTTGGAGCAGCTACAACCAGGCATGGAGAAACAACCAGGCTTAGAGCAGCTACAACCAGGCTTGGAGAAACTACAAATAGGTTTGAAGCAGCTACAACCAGGCTTGGAGAAACTACAAACAGGCTTGGAGCAGCTACAACCAGGCTTGGAGAAACTACAACCAGGCTTGGAGCAGCTACAACCAGGCTTGGAGAAACTATAACCAGGCTTGGAGCAGCTACAACCAGGCTTGGAGCAGCTACAACCAGGCTTGGAGCAGCTACAACCAGGTTTGGAGCAGCTGCAAACAGATTAGAGCAGCTACACCCAGGCTTGGAGAAACTACAACAAGGCTTGGAACATCTACAACCAAGTTTGGAGCAGCTACAACCAGGCTTGGAGCAGCTACAACCAGGCTTGGAGCAGCTACAACCAGGTTTGGAGCAGCTACAAACAGATTGGAGCAGCTACACCCAGGCTTGGAGAAACTACAACCAGGCTTGGAGCATCTACAACCAAGCTTGGAGCAGCTACAACCAGGCTTGGAGAAACTACAACCAGGCTTGGAGCAGCTACAACCAGGCTTGTTGGAGAAACTACAACCAGGCTTGGAGCGGCTACAACCAGGCTTGGAGAAACTACAACCAGGCTTGGAGCAGCTACAACCAGGCTTGGAGAAACTATAACTAGGCTTGGAGCAGCTACAACCAGGTTTGGAGCAGCTACAACAAGGTTTGGAGCAGCTACAACCAGGCTTGGAGAAACTAAAACCAAGGTTGGAGCAGCTACAACCAGGCTTGCAGCAGCTACAACCAGGCTTGGAGCAGCTACAACTAGGCTTTCATGGTCCTGGAATTAAATTTAATTGTAAACCTTACAAAACCTTTTACGACTAAGAACCAGTTGTTTTATGGGATGTGTTGGGTAGTGTGACGCGACCGCTGGCAACCCTTGCCACAGCCAAGATCAGGTTGCCACAACAATGAAGGAAATGCTGCCATAGTGAAGGAAATGCTGCCACAGTAAAGAAAATGCTGCCGCAGTGAAGTAAATTTTGCCAGGATCAAGGAAATGTTGCTATCCAGAGTCCAGGAAAGACAGAGGGAGCTAAAAGCAATTAATGAATTTAAGAGGGATACAAAATACTGCTTCTCACTTACAAAGTCCAGGGCAAAAACCACCTCCAGTATTGGGCTCTTGTTCCAACAAAATGAACTTTGACGACAGCAAAGAAATGAGCGAAATACTGTAGACAGAATATGACTTGTGTTCAGTGAGCCTTTAATAAGACTTAAGCTTAGCAATCGAGATTCAAACATTTATCGACATCTCCAAAATTTTCGACATAACTCCCGCAACTACTGGACCATTACGACATGGTCTTGTATACACTGATGACCAACAGGATGTTGATGTAGTATACAGACTTTGGTAAGAGCCATTAAAAAGGGCGATCATGGAGTAACAGAGCACAAAATGCGCTATTACACCATGATCGTGGGCAGAAAGATTAACTTTCTACCAAAAAAAACCGCAAAGAGTAATAGTAAACAAAGTTAAAATAGAGTGAAAAGATCTGTTCCCCATAACACAGTATTCGCCCCCATCCTTTTTCTCATTTTTATATCCAGTATCGAGAGAGAGAAATTATGACACCCTATCATCCTTTGCAGACGATACTAGAATCTGCCTAACAGTAGCGTTCCTGGATGACATTGTAAATCAGACCCGTAAATGTCTTCAAGAGAGAAATTGACAAGTTTCACAGTTGGGTTGTGATTCGTACGATGGACTGTCTGGGGGCCAGGAGTAACAGCCCGGTTAATCAGGCTCTGATCCACCACGAAGCCTGGTCTGGGACCGGCCGCGGAGGCGTTAACTCCTAAATACATCCTTCAGGTATCCATAATGAAGACGTTGCCATACAAAATGAAATGTTGCCACAGTAAAATTCACGTTGTCGTAGCAGAGATCAAGTTATTATTATGAAGAAAATATTACAATAGTTAAGAAAATCTTGCCATAGTAAAATACTGCCATAGTGAAGAAAATGTTGCCATAGTGACGGCAAAGTTGCCATGATAACGGCAATCTGCCCTGGTGATAATGATGATTACATGGTGACGATGATGACAACTTGGTCTACCGAAATGTCTGCTGAAGATTCCGAGGCTCATCGCCCCCGCGGACTGGTCCTGGACCAGACCTCCTGGTTGCTGGTCTGATCAGTCCGGTTATTTTTGCCAACAACAAGCAGTTCACCATAAGCATCAGTCTGGCTGATTAGGAACTGTTTACTGATAATTACTGTTACGTGTGAAGGGTAGGAATGGAAAAGTCTCAATCCTTTTAAACTTATTGATCTCTTAGTGTACCCACTGTACCCTTCCTTTTCAAGGAGTATTTTGCACCGTGTGCCGAGCCTCACACGCTCTAGTGGGGAGTAATGTGAGTGAGCACATTTGGAACCAGTCCCTCCAGTATTTTCCGAGTGTAAATTATGAGTATCATTCTCGCCTGCGTTCCTGGGAGTACAATATGAAGACATTTAGGCGTTCCTAATAATATAATTGTTTGAATGAATTTAAGTAAACAGTAAAGGGTCTCTGCGCAGTTTCCAGACCTGCACTTTCACCTGCCTTAAACGAGGATGGTAATGTACAGCAACATTCAGGCATTAAAAGGTCACTAGATTGGCATCTCTTGTTTTGGAGGTTCTCGTTATCCAACCTATCATTTTGTTAGCGGGAGTAAAAGTGATCCTTGAAGGTGAGAACTTCTGATACTGTTACTCCTAAAACCCTCACATTCGTCCTCTACTCTGTTGTGCAGTTTGAGTTTGTTTTATATTCTATCTCAGTTTTAATCTCTCTACTTTTTTTTCATAGAGGAGTAATTAAAATTTATCCTCGCTGAAAATCATATTGTTACCTGTGGCCCACTGGAAGACCTGGTTTGTTAGCCTGGAGATTTCCTGTGTCCTTATTGAATGCCACTCTGGTACAAATTCTAGTAGTGTCTGCAAAGGATGATACAGTGCTATAATTTGCGGGTGTCGGATATGAGAACGTGAAAAAGAGAATTGAAGTATTATGCTTTGAAGAACAGCTTTTCACTCCGGCAGCCTAGAGTTTATTTTCTTGAATCTTACTCTTTCCGTCCGATTTGTTGGGAAGTTCATTATCAATCCACTTTTCCAATTATTTCTTGTGTAAACACTTTGTTCGCCATGACACCACTGTCACTTTTGTCAAAGGATTTTGCAGTCTGTGTATTGTGCATCAGCACTTTACTTGTTTTCCATTGCATCTAAGACCATGTTGTAATGTTGTAATGGTGCAGTAGTTGTGAGCGGTAGAAGCGAACTGCTCTAAACCCATGTTCTCCTGGTTGTGCATTTATTGTTCATTCTTATTTTGTGATTTCATGGCTCAAATCATAGCTCATGATCCCTATATATCCATATATACAGCAGTCTATCTTAACACTTTCAAAGATTTTGACGTGTGACGTCACTCCTACTCTAGAGGGTTTTGCGAATGTTTTACTGTCTACTTTCGGGAGTGTGACTATATCTGCGGTATTTAGAGCGAGATGACATAGCATCTAGCCTCTGTCTCTATAAGATATTTAGGACACATGATAAATACGAAACGGTCCAAATGTTTGCAACCAAACTAGTAGCAAATATAAAAAGAATGCACCATGTGGAGAGGTTGAGGATGAACGAACTGGATCTGACGACCTTGGTGGATAGAAGGACAAGGGGACATTACAAGGTACAAAATTTTGAGAGGAATTTATGGAACAGATAAGAACAGACTATTTGGATGAAAAAGGTCAAGATCAAGGGGACACAGAAAGCTGAAAACACATATATAGAAAATTATTTCTTTTGCCTCAGAATGGTTGAACAATAGAATGACTTAGATGAAGCAGTGGTGGAGGAAAATACAATACACAGCTTCAAAAATAGGTATGATAAGGCCCAAAAGGCCAGAAACCAGTGATGCAGATCAAAATGTTCTAGGTGGTGGGACAAAAGCTAAGTATCCACCCCCGTAAACATAAATCGGTGAGAATACACACACACACACACGTACGTACACACACACACACACACACACACACGTACGTACACACACACACACACACACACACACACACACACAAAACACACACACACGTACGTACACACACACACATACACACACACACACACACAAACACACACACACACACAAACACACACAAACACACACAAACACACACACACCACACAAAAAAACACACACAAACACACACACCACACAAAAAAACATACACAAACACACACACAAAAAAACACAAAAAAAACACACACATACACAAACACACAAACAATGTACACACGTACGTACACACACACACTACATACACACAAACACAAACACACACACACAAACACACACACAAACACACACAAACACACACACAAACACACACATACACAAACACAAACACACACACACACACAAACACACACACACATACACACACAAACACACACACACACACACAAGCACACACAAACACACACACAACACACACACACACACACACACACAAACACACACAAACACACACACACACACACACACACACAAACACACACACACTACATACACGCGCACACACACAAACAAACACACACACACACAAATACACAGACACAGACACACAGACACACACACACACACACACAAATACACAGACACAGAAACACACACACACACACACACTACATACACACAAACACAAACACACACACAAACACACACACACACACACACACAAAACACACACACACACACACAAACACACACACACACACACACACAAACACACAAAAACACACACACAAACACACAACACACAAACACACACACATACAAACAACACACACACACACGCACAAACACACACACAGGCGCCCGTATGCTGCAGCATACGGGCGCCTGGCAAACCTACGGATAGCGTTCCGATACCTCAGTAAGGATTCGTTTAAGACTCTGTATACCATCTACGTCAGGCCCATACTGGAGTATGCAGCACCAGTTTGGAATCCACACCTAGTCAAGCACGTCAAGAATTAGAGAAAGTGCAAAGGTTTGCAACAAGGCTAGTCCCAGAGCTACGGGGATTGTCCTACGAAGAAAGGTTGAGGGAAATCGGCCTGACGACACTGGAGGACAGGAGGGTCAGGGGAGACATGATAACGACATATAAAATACTGCGCGGAATAGACAAGGTGGACAAAGACGGGATGTTCCAGAGATGGGACACAGACACAAGAGGTCACAATTGGAAGTTGAAGACTCAGATGAATCAAAGGGATGTTAGGAAGTATTTCTTCAGTCATAGAGTAGTCAGGCCATGGAATAGCCTAGAAAGGGATGTAGTGGAGGCAGGAACCATACATAGTTTTAAGGCGAGGTATGATAGAGCTCATGGGGCAGGGAGAGAGAGGACCTAGTAGCAATCAGCGAAGAGGCGGGGCCAGGAGCTGTGACTCGACCCCTGCAACCACAAATAGGTGAGTACAAAATAGGTGAGTACACACACACACACAAACACACACACAAACACACACACAAACAACACACAACACACACACACAAACACACACAAACACACACAAACACACACACACACACACACACACAAACACACACACACACACACACACACACAAACACACACACACACACACACACACACACACACACACACACACACACACACACACACACACACACACACACACACACACACACACACACCTTCCTCCAACAAAGGCAATACCATAAAGTAGAAACAAATAAAAAAAGATTTTCTTTAGCCAAACTCTAAAACTATGGAATAACAACACTGTATTAAAGTACAAACTCCAGTGAGTGGGAGGTGGGGGCAGGGCACACGGAGGTGGGGGCAGGGCACACGGAGGTGGGGAAGGACAGAGAGATGGAAGGAGGAACTGTATAACGGGAGGGATGGGGGATGGAAAGAAGGACGAGGGAAACAGGGAGGCACGGGAGATAGAGGGAGGAACGGGAGATAGAGGGAGGAACGGGAGATATAGGGAAGAACGGGAGATAGAGGGAGGAACGGGAGATAGAGGGAGGAACGGGAGATAGAGGGAAGAACTGGAGAAGAGGGAGGAGCTGGGAGATAGAAGGAGGGGAGATAGAGGGAGGAACGGGAGATATGAGAAGAAAGGGAGTAGAGGAGACGGAGATAGAGGGAGAACGGGAGATAGAGGAAGAACGGAAAATAGAGGGAGGAACGGGAGATGGAGGTAGGAACGGGAGATAGAGGGAAGAACGGGAGATAGAGGGAGGAACGGTAGATAGAGCGTGGAACGGGAGATAGATGGAGAAACGGGAGATAGAGGGAGAAACGGGAGATAGAGGAAGGAACGGGCGATAGAGGGAGGCACGAAGGATAGAGGAAGGCACGCAGGATAGAGGTAGACTGGATAACTGGAACCTTCAAAACGAGTGATGCCAAGCCACTGATAGGTTGGAGTACTCGGTACGATAATATCATAATCTACACCTGAAAGATTACTGTACATACTGGTCCTAAACCAGCATACCTAAATTACTAATGAACACAAGAGGCTTGGCAGACGGTGCAGGATACCTTCAAAGAAAAGCAGGGGAGCGACGAGTACACACACCAACAGAACTCATTAAGTATTATGAGACCACGGCTCTTCAACGCTCTCCTTCACACACAAAGGGGATTACCAATCCCTAGGTATTTCAAGCGGGAACTCGACAGATTCCTCAAAACAGTTCCTCATTAACCAGGTTGTGGTGCATACGTTAGACTGCAGGTGGTGAGCACTAACAGCCTGATTGATCAGGTCAGCAACCAGGCGGCCTGGTCTGCGACAGGGCCGCGGGGGCGGTGACCTTGTGAAGCAACTCGAGATAAACTCTTGGTAATGTGCAAAGAACCTTCACAGTTCGCATAAATTCAGTTAAGGACCTAAATTACTGGAAACCTTTGAAGTCTCTGGATCTGTACTCCTTGGAACGTAGGCGAGAGGGGTACATTATAATCTATATCTGCAAAATTTTAGGATTCGTCCAAGATCTGTTCACACAAATTGTTCCCCATGAAAGTAAGAAGCTTGGCAGACGATGCAAAATACTCCCAACGAAAAGCAGGGGTGCAATGAGTAAGTACGCTAAGGAAAACTCAATGAGCGTAAAGGGACCAAGACGTTTCACTGTCCTCCCTTCATACATAAGGAGGATTACCAAACTCCAGTCAGTATTCAAGAGAGAACTGGACAAGTTTCTAAAGTCAGTGCCTGATCAGCCGGAACGGAGGATAGAAGGAACGAAGAGTGTGATGGCCGTAGGGATGGAGGGATAGACGGATAAACGGGGAGGAAGAGACTTCGGATGGAGGGACTTCAGAGAAGAAAAAAAAACGGGAAGCGGGGATAGATGGAGGGAGGGAGAGACATGGGAAGAAAGGACAGGGGATCGATGGATGGATGGATGAAGGGTGAGAGGAAGGGGAAAGTGGAAGAAAAAAGATTTACGAAAAAAAAAGACTAACGACCTACAGGAAAGTCATCATAAGAAAACAAATGCTATCCTGATACATATCGTGTGTGTGAGAGGGGAGAATGGGGGGGGGGGAAGACATTAATAAATTCCGTTACTTTATTTGGACACTGACTGGGCTGCTGCGACAATTAGATGACTTTGAAAAAAAACACCAGACACTGTTCCTCCCCAGCCACCCAGCCTGCATTTCCACACCCCCTTTCCAGCACTACCTCCGTCAGTTTCTGTATCTACCCGCAGCCCATCCTCTTAATACATAACATTTTACTGTTGGTAAGACAGTCAAATAGGTGACTGTTTAATAAGGCTTAAATGGCGATTATTTGACAGCTTTTTCTAGAGTGATCGATGACCCTCCACTCATTCCCAGTTTTATGTTCGCGGTCAAAACTTTTTATCGCCTTCATATTTCATTAAATGCCGCTGTGTCGTTATAATTAGGTAATTTGTATCGACAGAGGACAACCTAACCCAATTAACCACAATCTTACCTAACGTAGCCTCAACCTGCCTCTTTGCCTATGTTAACAAAACATGTTCACTGACAAAGGTGGAGGATTTCTAATTAAGAGATGCGAAGGTTATATATATATAATATATATATATATATATTATATATATATATATATATATATATATATATTCCTTGCATTGTTCAAATCTCTAGTAAGGCTGATGCATGCAGGGGATGAGATGAAAAGCTGTAAGCCTTCTCCCTGAAAGCTGGCTGCCTTGGATTCAAACGTGTAGCTCATGCTACACGCCAAGTATTGTCCAGTGTGGTAGATTGGTAAAGCACTGCGTACCTTGTCCTAAGGTTCGTAGGTTCGAGTCTCCTTCAGCCAGAGATCAGTGTTTGTGTATATTTCGCATGCTCTCGCGAATTCCTTGCATTATATATATATATATATATATATAAATATATATATATATATATATATATATATATATATATATATATATATATATATATATGTTGGCAGATGTACGAGTGAGGACCTGATTAGCAGGTATAGGTCAGCAATAGAGATAAATAGGAGGAAAGGTGGGAACCCTGTCATATGTGGTATTTTGCCAAGAAGAGAAGTTGGAAATGAATGGTTGTCCCGGGCAATTGGTGTCAATTGTTGGCTGGACAAATACTGTAAGGAAAATGCAGTAACATTCATTGACAACTGGGACCTCTTCTATGGCAGAAATGACATGTATGCCAGGGATGGGGTTCACTTATCTAGGTTTGGGGTGGGAGCACTGGCGAACGCAGTGGAGGGAGCTGTTAGGTCTTTAATCTAGGAATAGTTAGTGGTATGGGTTATGGCGGGAAAACAGTGAAGTCCCAGTGTAGTAATGTGAGTACTAGGAGAACTAGTAATAGGCAAAATGAGGTGGATATTGCAAAGCCAGTGGCACTAGGTGACAAGGACAGTAATAGGTTGAGTGGAATAACAGAAAGGAGCAGGAAGGGTAAAGAATAAGGAGGGTCCTTAAATATATATTACACAAATAGCCGTAGTGCTAGGAATAAGATGGACGAGTTGAGACTAGTTGCTAGTGCAGATAACATTGATGTATTTGCCTGCGAATGTCACATACAGGGTTTTAAACTGTTCCAAGTAGACATAAGTATCGGGAAGGGGACGGGGGGTGGCACTATGCCCGAGATCGCTTGAACTGTTGCATAAAAACGGGTATTAAATCTGAAGTAACACATACAGAGTCTGTTTGGATAGAATTTTCAGAGGGATATGAAAAATTAATTTTAGGTGTGATATACCGTCCCCCAAACTTGGATAGGGACCAAGGGAGATTAATATGGGAGGAAATTGTTAAGGCCACAAGGCACGATAACGTAGTAATTCTAGGAGACTTTAACTTTAGTCATATTGATTGGAATTTCTTGACTGAGAATTTAGAATCAAACGACTTCTTAGAAGTGGTTCAGGATTGTTTTTTGAAGCAGTTTGTGACAGAGCCTACAAGGGGAAATAACCTACTTGACTTGGCTTTGGAAAACAAGGAAACCCTTGTTAATAATTTAGAAATTACAGAGGAACTCGGCACAAGCGATCGCAAATCAATTACCTTTAGTATTGAATGGAAGTATGGTAGTAGGGATAATTCAGTACTGGTCCCAGATTTTCGCTTAGCAGATTACAATGGGCTTAGAGAACATTTATCATCTGTGGACTGGGGTAACGAAGAGAGCTATCAGTATGACAGCTTTCTTAACACAATACATGCTGCCCAAAGGACATTTATTCCATATAAGGAAATTAGATCGAATAGAAATGACCCCAAATGGATGAATAATAGGCTCAGATATCTTTTAGGACAGAAAAAGGGAATTTATAGGCGCATCAAAAGAGGTGAGGGTCCTCGTATAAATCGGTATACTGACATTAAGAGGGACATTAAAAAGGGGATAAGAAAGGCTAAACGGGACAATGAAATTAAAGTTGCTAGGGATTCGAAAACTAACCCAAAAATTTTTTTTTTCCAGGTTTATAGAACAAAAGTTAGAGATAAGATATGTCCCCTTAAAAATAACTCTGGGCATCTTACTGACAAGGAGAATGAAATGTGCTCTATTCTTAATAATTATTTTCTCTCGGTTTTCACTCAGGAAGACACTAACAATATCCCAGTAATTAATTTTTATAGTGGTCTTGATGATGATAAAACATGCAATATCACAGTCACTAACGAAATGGTTATCAAACAGATAGACCAGTTAAACGCAAAATAAATCCCTGGGCCCTGATGAACTTTTTTCAAGGTTCTTAAAATGTGTAAAATGAACTTTGTGAACCATTGACTAATATTTTTAATATTTATCTTCAAACAGGTGTAGTGTCTGATATGTGGAAGATGGCTAATGCAATTCCTATTTTTAAAGCAGGGGACAAGTCGTTACCGTCAAATTACCGCCCAATAAGCCTAACCTCAATTGTAGGTAAATTACTAGAGTCAATTATAGCTGATAATATAAGAAACCATCTCGATAGGCACAGCTTGATTAATGATACTCAACATGGATTCACGAGTGGCCGTTCCTGCCTAACTAATTTATTAACCTTCTTCAGTAAAAATTCGTTTTGGTGCTCCAATGAGCTAAAGGGAACAAAAATAAATTCACAATGATGACTGCTACTTTTGCTCCTGTAATGTACAAGGATACAGCAAAAAGTTAAAAAAAAGTGATTTGGTATTTAAACCTTCATCATAAGAACATCAGAATGGAAGAGCACTGAAAAAGGCCTACTGGCCCATACAAGGCAGGTCTTTATCAAAACCACCCCTACTCAAAGCTACTTAAGAATTTACCCCCGTATCCAATGACACCAATCAAACCCAGCCCCTCCCACTCGTATATTTGGCCAATCTCTCTTTAAAGCTACCCACAGTCCTAGCCTCGATCACCCTACTCGGAAGATTGTTCCACGCATCCACAACGACTCGTTGCTCATGGACCAGACATACCAGTGCCAATACTACCTGAAAACCTTGAAAACACTCCTCTAATCTCTAATAATTAATGACTGTGATGACACAGAGCTCCAACCTAACAGCAATAACACAGGACCTCAGATTTTTTTCTCAAAGTGAGCTTGCTAAAGGACATGCCATGGATTTTGCTCAGAGTTTACACCAGAGACAAGGAATTTGGTTAATAAAAAAAATAAGTTCTCTTGCCTCCTCTACATATAAAACTTGACTTAATGAAAAACAAAATATATTAAAGCTTCACCAGGAGATGGCGACGGAAACATGACTCTCGGCAGTACAAATGAACGTGACCTAAACAATGAGCATCACATTAGAAGGTACAACAATGTACCATTTGAAGTGTACTTTCATTTTGTCATTAGCTCATCATGGTGCCCCAGTTTTACGACGTAATTTAAGCAGGTATAAGCTTGACAACAGTCAATTACGATTACAAATGCAATTACTTTTTAATGTTTAATTACAATTACTATTTTCTTTAATTATACTCAGATTCAATTACAATTACTCCAAGCCTTTACCATAGGCTAAAGGCAATCGGGTTCGGGACCATGAGCTATGAATCCACCCCAACAAGCACAACTAGAGAAGTACAACTAGGCAAGTACAAAGACAAACACATTCCAGAACAGAGGTTCATGTACGCTTATCGTAAATACATGTACGCATTTCCACGTGTTCTCCTATTTACACAACGTAGTGTGGACCTTAAATTTCAATTGTGTTAAGGGATTTGCATGTGTTAGTGGTCAGCGCTGATGCTCACTGATGGACCGAGATGGAGAGTGGGGAGGGAGGGAGAGGAGGAGGGAGGGAGGGAGGGAGGGAGGGAGAGTGATGAGGGAGGGAGAGAGGGAGGAGGGGGAGGGAGGGGGAGGGAGAGGGAGGGAGGGAGGGAGGGAGGTAGGGAGGAGAGGGAGGGAGGGAGGGAGGGAGGGAGGGAGAAGGAGGGAGAGAGGGAGGGAGGAGAGAGTGAGGAGGGAGGGAGAGGGAGGAGGAGGGAGAGAGTGAGGAGGGAGGGAGAGGATGGGGGAGAGGGAGGGAGGGAGAGTGAGGAGGAGAGAGTGAGGAGGGAGGAGAGAGAGAGAGAGAGAGAGAGAGAGAGAGAGAGAGAGAGAGAGAGAGAGAGAGAGAGAGAGAGAGAGAGAGAGAGAGAGAGAGAGAGAGAGAGAGAGAGAGAATTTACCCCTCCTCATTCTCTGGACTGGTGCACGGAGGGAGGGTAGGATGAGACAGCACACTGTCACCTGTCCCTCGTCCCATCTACGTATAAGCAAACTTACACACATACTAGCCTACACCCACGCCATGGGCTATACTTACCTACATCCACATCCTGCCCAAATGCACCCATTCACTTCTAACCATATACAAATCTTTTATTTTTTAACCACAAATGCTACTTAATGAAAGAATGTTATGACTTTTTCTTTTTCCTCTCTCCCTCGCCCCACCTCAGCCAAGCTACGGGGGCACAATGAGGTCTCTGTGCTTATCCAATCATGAGAGCAGTCTTACCTGCCACTTACCCACTTACGGAAATGCATGTATTGTTTTTTTTTTTCTCCAGGGGGATGGAGAAGAGAGGGAAGAGGCGAGGGTTTAGTGGGTAAGGTGAGGTTCTCCTCAGTAGTGATGGGGCCGATAGGGCGCTTGGAGAGATAGGAAAAAAGCCAGGTTTCTTTGGCTTGAGGTGTATGAGGAGGTGACAAGGAGAAGTATGTCGGTATGGGAGGGGCTGGTTTTAACTGTGCTATACTTGTAACCGATTTCGATAGCTCTTTTACTCTAAAGAACAAACAGGCACAATACCATGACTGGAACAATACAAAAAATAACCGCACATAGGAGGGAGAAGCTTATGACGACGTTTCAGTTCGACTTGGACCATTTAAAGAGCTGGAGGGCAGGCTTCCTGGCTGTTTGTTCCAGTGGCCTGCAAGCCTACATACGTACGTAAAGGTCAGAAAAGTTGAGAAAATAGACAAGGTTAAGTCAAGTCACGTGTGTTCAGTAATTAGAACATTTAACAATGTACTGGAAAGAGAAACTAAGATTCTTGTAAATTTTCAGAGTTGGGTATGAGGATGGATCGAACAAAACGGCGTATTAGTAACAGTGGCAGTAGCAATAACAGCAAACAGTAATAATCTCAAGAAAATTGGAAGCAATAATGGTAAGAGCTTGGGATGGGACGGGAAGGGAGGGGACCGGAAGGGGAGGGGACTGGGAGGAGCGGGCAATAGGAAGGAGGGGAAAGGGACAAGGGGGAGGAGGAGGATGACTTGTGAGGACCAATCATACGTAAATACGGCCATTTTGTGGCCATTTGTGCTAAGGCCACGTCACCTCCAGCAGCCCTCCTTGGAGATTTCAACGCGCTCCCCAGTGGTGAGCTGACCAGACCAAGCTAGCCACGGCAAGCAGACCGCGCTCAATCCTTATTGACAGTCCCACCACGCCCACACCAACGTTATCGCTACTGCCCACGTCAACCAGCTGAACTATACCATGCCTTGACTACGTTACCAAATCTGCCTACAGTGTGTATGCACCCAGCAGTGCATATATATTTCAGCGTATATTAAAAAAATACCAACTCTAAAGCTTAAAAATATTCACGATATAAATTACAGGTGACATTAACGTACATTGTATATGCCTTAAACCTAACACACTCCTGCGTAAAACCTAAAAAAAAAAAACTACACTCCCTTCAGCTAAAAACCCCATCCACCTTTAACCTAACAAACCATCCGCCTTAACCAAAAAAACCATCCAGCCTTAAACCCTAAAAAACCACCCAGCCTTCAAAACAAACTCCTGCCTTTCCCTAAAAACCATCCTGCATTAACCTAAACAAACCTCCTCCCTTTAAACCAAAAAACCATCCTGCCTTCAACCTAACAACCTCCCCCTTCACCTAACAAACCATCCAGCCTTCAACCAAACAAACCATCCGCCTTCACCAACAAACCATCCACCTTCAACCTAAAAAAACATCCACCTTAACCTAACAAACCATCCGCCTTCAGCCTAAAAAATTCCATCCAGCTTCACCCTAACAAACCATCCAGCTTCAGCCAACAATCCATCCAACCTTAACCAAAAAACCCCATCCGGGGCCTTAAACCCTAACAAACCATCCGCCTTCCCTAACAAACCCACCAGCCTTCAACCTAACAACCATCCAGCCTTCAACCTAAAAAACCCATCCTTTTCAACCTAACAATCCTCCAGCCTTAAACCAAACAATCCATCCAGCCTTAAACCTAAAAAACCCATCCAGCCTCAGCCTAACAAACCACCTGCATTAAACCTAACAAAACCGGGCCTTAAAAACCTAACAACCATCCAGCCTTAAAACCTAAAAAAACCAAACCACCTTCACCTAACAAACCATCCGGCCTTCAACCTAAAAAACCCATCCTGCCTTCAGCCTAAAAAACCCACCTGCTTAAACCCTAACAAACCACCTGCATTCAACCCTAACAAACCACCGCCTTCAACCTAACAACCCACCCAGCCTTAAACCTAACAATCCATCCAGCCTTCAACCTAAAAAACCATCCAGCCTTAAACCCTAAAAACCCATCCAGACTTCTCAAAAAAAACCATCCACCTTAAACTTAACATCTAGCCTTCAACCTAACAACCCATCCAGCCTTCAACCTAAAAAACCCATCCACCTTCAGCCTAAAAAAACCACCCCTCATCAACCTAACAAACCATCCCCCTTTCAACCTAAACCACCACCTTTCAACCTAACAAACCACCACTTAACCAAAACAAACCCCCAGCCTTAAACCAAACAAACCATCCTGCCTTCACCTAAAAAACCATCCTGCATTCAACCAACAAACCACCCTGCATTAAACCTAACAAACACCAGCCTTCAACCTAAAAATCCATCCACCCTTCAACCAACAACCCACCAGCCTTCAACAACAAACCACCTGCCTTAAACCTAACAATCCCCCGCCTTTTAAACCTAAAAAACCCACCAGCCTTAAACCTAACAAACCACCCAACCTTAAACCTAAAAATCCATCCCCCTTAAACCCTAACAAACCACCACCTTCAACCTAACAAAAAATCCAGCCTTAAACCTAACAACCATCAGCCTTAAACCTAAAAAAACACCACCTTTAAAACCTAACAAACCACCAGCCTTCAACCCTAAAAATCCACCCAGCCTTAAAAACCAAAAAAACCATCCAGCCTTCAACTAACAAACCCCCGCCTTCAACCTAACAAACCTCCCCTTCAAACCTAAAAAAACCACCTCCCTTAAACCTAAAAAAACCATCCAGCCTTCAACCTAACAAACCACCAGCCTTCCCCCTAAAAACCCCATCCCCCTTCAACCAAACAAACCACCACCCTTCCCCTAACAATTTCTAGCTTCAATCTACAACCCCCACCTTAAAACCTAACAAACCATCCACCCTTAAAACCTAACAACCACCCAGCCTTCAACCAACAATCCATCCACCTTAAACCCTAAAAAACCCATCCACCCTTCAACCAACAACCATCCAGCTTCATCAAAAAAACCATCCCCCTTAAAATTTAACATCTACCTTCAACCTAACAATCCATCCACCCTTTAACCTAAAAAACCACCCCTTCACCTAAAAAACCCTCCTCATTAACCAACAAACCCCCTCCCTTCACCTAAAAAAACCCCCCACTTCCCCCTAACAAAACCATCCAGCCTTAAACCCAACAAACCATCCAGCTTCAACCAAACAATCCTCTACCCTTAAATCAACAACCCACCAGCCTTAAACCTAAAAAACCACCACCTCAACCTAAAAAACCCATCCAGCCTTCAATAACAATCCATCCACCCTTCACCAACAAAACCATCCCCTTCAACCTAACAACCCATCCAACTTCAGTCTAACAAACCATCCAGCCTTCAAAAAAACACTAGCCTTAAACCTAACAACCCACCCACCCTTAAACCTAAAAAACCCATCCAGCCTTCACCTAAAAACCACCTGCATTCAACCTAACAAACCCACCCTGCCTTCAACCTAACAAACCATCCACCTTAAACCCTAACAAACCATCCCCCTTTTCAACCTAACAAACCCCCCACCCAAACCTAAAAACCTCCTCCCCTTCAGAACAAACCACCCTGCATTAAACCCAAACAAACCATCCTGCTTTAACCTAAAAACCATCCAGCCTTCAACCTAACATCCACCACCTTAAACCTAACAATCCACCACCCCTTCAACCTAAAAAACCCACCTCCCTTCAACCTAAAAACCCTCCACCTTTAAACCAAACAAACCATCCACCCCTTAAACCCTAACAATCCATCCACCTTCAACCTAACAATCCACCACCCTTAAACCCTACAAACCATCCTCTTAAACCCCTAAAAATCCACCACCTTCAACCAACAAACCATCCACCCTTTCAACCTAAAAAACCATCCGCCTTAAAACTAACAATCCACCCAGCCTTAAACAAACAAACCATCCAGCCTTCAACCAAAAAACCCATCCAGCCTTCAACTTAACTCTACCTTTCAACCTAACAATCCATCCGCCTTAAACCTAACAAACCATCACCTTAAACCCTAACAAACCATCCAGCCTTCAATTAACATCTACCTTCAACCTACAATCCATCCAGCCTTCAACCTAACAAACCATCCAGCCTTCAACCTAACAAACCATCCAGCCTTCAACCTAACAATCCATCCAGCCTTCAACCTAACAAACCATCCAGCCTTCAACCTAACAAACCATCCAGCCTTCAACCTAACAATCCATCCCCCTTTCAACCTAAAAAACCATCCCCCCTTCAACCAACAAACCATCCTGCCTTCAACTAACAAACCATCCACCTTAACCAACAAACACCGCCTTCAACCTAACAAACCATCCAGCCTTCAACCTAAAAAAACCATCCACCTTCAACCTAACCCATCCAGCCTAAACCAACAAACCCAGCCTCAACCTAACAACCCATCTAGCCTTCAATCTAAAAATCCACCCAGCCTTCAACCAAACAAACCCCCACCTTAAACCTAACAATCCATCCAGCCTTCAACCTAAAAAAACCATCCTGCCTTAACCCTAAAAATCCATCCAGCCTAAATCTAACAATCCACCACTTCACCAACAACCCACCCCCCTTCAACTAACAAACCATCCACCCAACCTAACAAACCACCAGCCTTCCCCAAAAAACCCTCCTGCCTTAAACCTAACAAACCATCCCCCTTTCACCTAAAAAACCCCTCCCCTTAAACTTAACATCCACCTTAAACCTAAAAACCATCCACCTTCACCAAACAAACCTCCTCCTTAAAAACCTAAAATCCCCACCCTTAACCTAACAAACCTTTCTCCCTTCAACCAAAAAACCACCACCTTAAACCCTAAAAAAGCATCCACCTTAAAACCTAACAAACCCATTCTGCTTAACCAACAAACCATCCATCCTTCAACCTAACAAACCTTTTCTGCCTTCAACCTGACAAACCACCGCAAACCTAAAACCATCCGGTGCACAACGTCATAAAAATTCCATCATCATTTCATAAAGGGATTTTTATCATGATGTAAAAAACGAAAGTCATGTCCCTGATTTGGGGAATTTTTGTTGAAAGTTTCCCTCATGTGGGCTTCTTCAGTCGAATCAAAGAAGAACAGAATTTAAAAAAGATAAAGTGAGCAGTCCATCACTTCATGGTGGTTGTCCCCCGCCAGGGAAGGGGCCACCTCTAACTTTTTCCAAAAATTCAGTTAGAAACAAAAAATTAATAAAAAAAGAATTTACACGTTTCCTCCCCCCTTTTTTCTCCCCTGTCAATTTGTTTCCTTTTTTTTTAAAATTTTTTTTGCCTGGCCCCCACTCTCCCCATTTTTCCGCCCCTTTTCACCCCCCAAAAAAACCCCCCCCCTCAAAAAAGAACCTCGCGCCCCAAAAAAAAAAAAAAGGCCCCTAAAAACCCCCCCCAATTAAAACACCGCCCCCTAAAAACCCCCCCCCCCCTCCCCCAAAAACCCCCTCAAGGGGCCACCGTAACTTCAGCCCCTTTCCCGAACCCCCACCTCCCTGAACCAAATGCAACCACCTACGGATTTTAAAACCCCCCCCCCCCAACCTTTTTTTTAAAAAAGGGGGGGGGGGGGTCTTTTTTTTCCATTTTCCTTTATTTCTACACCCCATTATTTCCCCTTTCCACTTTTAAAAAACTAAAATTCCCTTAGTATTTGGGGATTCAAACTTAAAAAATTTTCCCCGGGCGGAAACCTTCCCCTCCCCCCCTTTTTTCCCCCCCTTCCCCCTTTCCCCCCGCCTTTCCCTTTTTCAACTTCTTTTTTCTTCCCAAATTCTTCTCTTGAGGGGTTTTTCCCTTTTGCTTGCCCAAAAAAAACAAAACGTCCCCCTCCCTCAAACCCCCGCTCCCTTTTCAACCGTCCTTCATGCTTTCTCTTCCCTTTTTTTCCCTTTTTCCCTTTTTCCGTCCCCCCCTTCTCCTAGGAAAGGGGAAAAAAAAGTTCCTCAATTTGTCTCTTCGCCGTTATTTTCTAAAGGGGCTTAAACCCCCTTAAAGGGGTTTTCCCCCCTTTTATTAAGGTACCCTTTTGTCCCTCCCACCCCCCCCCCCCCCCTCTATCTCCCCGTTTTTTTTCCCCCCCGACCGGGGCCCTTTTTTTCCTTATTCAAAAGTACAGCACCCCCCCGTTTTTAGTTTCACCGGGAAAAAGGGCCCTTCCCCGGGCAAAAAGGGGGGGTAGGGGAAAAACCCTTTCCCCCCCACATTTTTTCCCTTTTTTTTAAAATTTTTTTTATTTTGGGTTTTTAAATCTCGCACTGTAGACACTTATGAGTCAGTCCAGATAGGGAGCAGAGAGAGGCAGGTCGGCTGTTGGTGCCTTCCCATACTTTCCATTATATTATACATACTACCAGCCTACGTGAGTATTCTTACCCCTTTTCCACGTTTTGAAACCCACATGACAAATGGTGGCACCGGTGTGGATGTGGATTTAAGGGTATTTCAAGACGTTAGAAGACTGTGGGTTGCTGGCAGGTCAAAGGTGAACCGTGCCACCTCCAGCCGCTACCCTCACTCTTCTCCACCCTGTACTCCAGCCTGCAAGCCTGTTGCAGCCGTTTTTCAAGCTTCCTGGCTTAGTTCGTGTGCTAATTACTTCAATCTCTGAGGGGTTGACCCGGATTTTGCAATTAAGCCAGTCAGTAAGCCAGACTGTGGAAGTGAACGCTAGTCAGCCTGCCTCAGCCTACAATCCAGCCTGTCTCCTGTCATCAACCTGCTCCTTCATGCTGTGTGCATCGTTACACGTCTTCCAGTCAGCCATTCTCATGGGTTAAGCCAGTCAGCCAGCCCAGCTTCTAACCCAGCTGAGAGAGAGAAGTAAGCCACGCAAGTTCCTCTGAAGTATTGTCTCATATATCGCCAGTTGGATGATGCTAAGAGTGGTCTTAACCATCCCTGTGGCATAGAGTGGCTTACAAGCCACCTTCGTGAGTGGTAAGAGTGAGCGCCAGTGAGTGAGTCACGCTCCCACCACCACCCGCCACACTCACCCACTCTACTCATCTACCTGTGGTTCTTTTTCCACCCTTGTACCGGGTCCTAGAACTGTTTTGGCTCACATTATTGGTCAAGAGATTGTAGCTGAGCACCAACGATAAAGCCAGTTATGTGAGTTCACCGAGAAAGCGCATTTCTTCCGACGACAGTGTGAGTGTAGGAGGCGTCACCCGCAGGACAACCTTCCCCTCATCACTAGTCACTCCGTCTTCTACTCCAGACTTCAGTGACAATTTTCTAGAGACATTTTTCTTGCATTTAAAGACATTTGCGTGAGACATTTACAGTGAATTTCTTGTGTACTCTAAACCTTGTGTTTTCAGTGCAGACTCAGTGTTTCTTTGAATCATTATTTTTGCAATATTTTTCAGTGTTATCGCTCATCTCATATTTTTTTTTATCTGTGTTTTTTTTTATGCTACTCCATGTCTTTAGTAAGTATTATTGTGTAGTGAACCAGTCAGTCACTCCGTGTGAAATACTTTATTCATTTGTTTTATCTTGTATTCTTTCAGCATTGTATTCTCCAGTATTTGTCGTATACAAAATTATCCATTTATTTCTACACCATCCCCGTTCACAATTCCTTTGAAGCCTTAAGCAGTCTCGAGAATGACAATCCTGCTGATGATGTTGCTTCACATGTCTCTGATGTAGATGATTTTGGGGATGAAGTGGAACAAATCTTTGCTGATGACAATCCACCTTTTTGTTTGCACATAACTTCCAATGCAACAATAGGCCCTATAGTGCAAGCATCTGTTCATAATGCGCCCGTTCATTTGTTCATGGACTCTGGTGTGCAAGTCAATATTATCAGGTTTAGTTTGTTTAGGGATAAGCAGTTACGACATGTCCTTCTCATAGAACCGACTCATGTGTCCTCCCTTAGTGGAGTAGCTGGTTCTCACCTGCGTGTCGCGGTCGGTCTTCCCTAACTTTTTCTATCCAAGGTAGAGACTTCACTGCTTCCTTGTTGTCGACCAGATTACTTTCCCTAGTGACCTTCTACTGGGATTTGCTTCCATGCGAGACTTACGCATTGTGCTCGACCCTTATCGATGGCATGCCCAAATTGATGACTTGATCGTACCATTTTGGGGTTACCAGCTTGGATCCGAGATCTGCCATACTGCTGCAGAGTACGACATTCGAATTAAGTCCTTACAGTCCAGTGCATTTTCCAGTAGCGTACCCAAGCGGTCAGGCACTGATGATCCTGTCACTCCTGTCTGTGTTCCTGCAACTTCAGACTTGCAAGATAGTGTCCAGTTACCTCAAGTGTCCGAGGACGCTCTGACTACCTTGAGTGCTGAGCCTATCCCTGCAATGTCTGCTAGTTCAAGTAGTAGTTTCTCCACAGGGGACGCCTTGTCAGAAAACAATTACTTGCAACTAGTAATGCCATCTCTTGTTGATGTCACATGCCGTCTGCAGAAAGACGTTTCTGTCGCAGCTAGTGCCCTCACTAGAGTGTCTGTTGTTGCTCCTAGTGTTCCAGATGGTGATAACGTCCTAGTTGACAGTGATTCTTGCAAAGTAAAAGGTCTATTTGTTGAACCATCTTACATGTTGTAAGAGATAGTAAGATCCATTTCTTCCTAGCTAACACTTCTGGTCACAGTGTTCGTCTCAGAGCAAATACCAATCTTGTTGACCTTGTTCACTATCCTTACCCTGTTCAGGTAGAGGATGAGTTGTCACCTGACCAGTGGGACGGTGCTATTTCTACCGGGGAGACCTCATCCATTTCACTGGATCAATCTGTTCCACCAGTTGAGGAGAAAGACTTAGCTCCACTGACTTCCAGATGAAGTCAAGCATTTGTTGACTCTGTTGAACAAATGTCGTAAAGCCATTGCCTTACCAGGTGAGAAGATGGGTATAACGAACTTATTGTCCCATCGTATTCCACTTGAACCTGGTACTAGACCTATCTATATACCTGCGTACAGAATGCCTCATTCACAAGTTGCTGTTGCAGAAGAATTGATCAATCAAATGCTTGATGATGGAGTTATTGCACCTAGCAATTCACCTTGGAATGCACCCTTGATCCTAGTACCTAAGAAGGATGGTACTTGGTGCCCAGTGACTGACTTAAGGAAGTTAAATGCGAAAACTATCCCAGATCGCTTCCCACTTCCTGTACTGGGTGATCTTTTACGTAACATCGGAGATAACAACGTCTTTTCAACCCTGGATTTGTTACAAGGGTTTTGGCAAGTCCCTCTTCAACGAGGACAGCCAAGAGCTAACTGCATTCTCCACTCCTACAGGTCATTATCACTTCCTCCGTATGGCGTTTGGATTACGATCCTCCCCTATCACGTTCTCAAGGACCTTCCGTCAAGTAAGAGCATTCCAAACTTTAAAAGAAAAGCTAACATCTGCTCCAATTTTGAAATTTCCAGATTTTTCTAAGCTCTTCTGACTACTGATGCTAGTTCTATTGGCATAGGTGCCGTACTAGCTCAGAAGAATGATGGCAAGTACAACGCAGTTGCATTTGCTAGCCGAGTCCTTATGAAGGCCTGAACGTAATTATACAGTAACTGAGCAAGAAGCTTTAGCAATAGTATGGTCTTTAAAGCACTTCCGAGACATTATTTATCAGTACTCTGTTCATGTCTTGACAGACCACGCTCCACTGATACCTTTATTCCAGAACAAACAACCTACTGGAAGGTTAGCCAGATGGACCTTGACTATCCAAGAGTTCAATCCCACCTTTAAACACTTACCTGGCAAGTCAAATAGTCGCAGATGCCTTATCGCGACATGTTAGTATAGTAACTGCAGACCCTCCATTTAGTGCTGAAGATGTCAAGAATGCTCAATGAACAGATCCCATGTGGTCTGGTGTGATTCGATTCCTGCTCTAGGAAGATCTTATTCTGACTGTGAAGCCACCAGCACCCATCAGTGACTTTGTCATGAACCAAGAATTACTGTATCGAACAGCCGAGTTGGGTACTCCTAGCAGAAGAGTTTACCAGTTAGTAATTCCACAGTCACTAGTGAATGTAGCCTTACAGCTAGTTCACGATGTACCAGGTGTTGCGCACCCTGGTATGGATCATTCAGTAAAACAAGCCAGATTGAAATACTTTTGGCCTCGTATGGCAACTGATATTTCTGAGTATGTTAAGAAATGTAGTGTCTGCATGCAACATAAAGGTAATGCTAATGGTCCTAATCCAATCCAAGTGTATCCAACCACTAGCGAACCGTGGGAAAGAGTTGCGCTAGATTTGTTAACTAATTTCCAATGTTCCCTCCAGGGCAACAAACATCTGTGTGTTATGGTAGACCATTTCACCAGATATTGTGAGTTAGTTCTATTGCAGATAAGACTGCGAGACAGTAGCTAAAGCGTTTAAAGAATGCATTATCTGCAGGCATACCACCCCTAAGTCCCTAGTAACAGATAATGGTGGTGAATTCTGTAATGAGATTCTTGAAAATTTGTGTACCTTGTACAAGATCTCTAAATTAACCATTGTTCCTCATCATCCTGCCAGCAATGGGTTAGCAGAATGTACCAATAAGAAAGTACTTGATGTCTTGAGAGCCACTATCAATCCCAACAGTGAAACTTGGGATGAAGTTATACCTGATGTGCAGTGTGCTATAAATTCTGCTTACAATGTTTCCATAGGTGAAACTCCACTTTTATGCATTGTATGGTGTAGATAAACGTTTGCCTTATGAGTTGTTATATTCTAATCCGAAACCAAATTACAACCTGATGATTTCATAGCAACTCGTACCAGCTTAGCTCAAAGTGTTTTTAGAAGAATCCGTGAAACACTTCATAAATCAACAGCAGAATTTACAAGAGTCGCAAACACTCGAGCAAAGCCATCCAAAATCAAAGTAGGTTCGAGAGTTATGCTGACCAACTTTAACAAAACGTCTGCAATGCCTAAGCTTGATCAAAAGTTTGTTGGTCCTTATCGAGTAGTTGAACATATCACTGGTAATAAGTATAAGGTTAGAGAAATTAGTACTGGTCAGTATAAAGAATCGCATTTGGATCATATGAAGTAAGTATGTGATGAAAATGATGTTCCAACCCAGACTAATGTGACAGACTCTGACAATCCTCCTGATACTGTACTCTCTACCTCTGATACTCAGTCAGACGATCAACCTGAATGTCGTTATTCCCTACGTACACGACAGGTATTGAGAAATCCTCAAGTATCCTTTGTAACTACCAATTCAGATTTGCCTCAAATACAGCATGAGTTAGCCAGTGCAACAGAGTTTGATCCTCCCAGAGATGACACCCATTCTGCATATATCAATCTCACCCTAGCAGAGTTGGGGTTAAATGTAAATAACCTGTATGGATGAATAATTACAGTACCAACTTATCAGTATTCAAGAATTTTTTTTTGTGTTCACGTTCTCTCCGAATTCTGAGAGTTAACAGTCTAGATTTGAGTGCACCGAATCTGCCTTTCTGTTAAACACTTCTTTATTTGTATATATTCCTTCCTCAGAATCCGTAGATCACATGAATACAGATCGATCGATCAAATTTTTTTTATAACTTCTATTGTGTAATGTCAACGTTGAGTTTCATTCGATGAGTTGTGCTATATTATACCCTGTATTGCATTACAATTTCAATTATGTAAGCTTCCATTCCAATATTCTACTTATGTATGTTATAATGTTCAATTGTTGTGTACTTTGACATTGTATAGAATCAGCCCAAGCCGTACACCTGCTGTCTCTAGTTTGTATTAGTTGTATGTCAGGACGACATACGTTAGCAGTCGCCGAGACTCTCAGTAGTAGTACCAGTTCCTAGTAACCAGTTACCAGTAACCAGTGTACCAGTAGATGACTCACTACCAACCGTTTCTGCGTGAATCACTGACTGTATTCATATTGCTGCTGACCATAGCAGGATTTCAAACACCCCCTCACACTGTAGACACTTGTGAGTCAGTCCAGATAGGGAGCAGAGAGAGGCAGGTCGGCTGTTGGTGCCTTCCCATACTTTCCGTTATATTATACGTACTACCAGCCTACGTGAGTTTCTTACCCCTTTTCCACGTTTCGAAACCCACATGACACTGCAGCGCCTCAACAACACTGCAGCGCCTCAATAATAACACTGCCGTGCCTCAATAATAACACTGCCGTGCCTCAGTAATAAGAACACTGCCGCTCCTCAATAATAAGAACACTACCGCGCCTCAATATTAAGAACACTGCTGTGCCTCAATAAGAACACTGCCGCGACTCAGTAATAAGAACACTTACAGGTGCACCACCACTCCTCACTAACAGATGCACTGCCACTCACTAACAGGTATACCACCACTCCTCACTAACAGGTGCACTGCCACTCTACTACTACATGACAGGTGCCACTCCAAAAAGCACTCACTCACTAACAGGTGCACCACCACTCCTTACTAACAGATGCACCACCCCTCCTTACTAATTGGTGCACCACCACTCCTTACAGGTGCACCACCACTCCTTACTAACAGGTGCACCACCCCTCCTTAATAATAGGTGCACCACCACTCCTTACTAACAGGTGCACTGCCACTCCTTAACAGGTTCACCACTTCTAACATGTGCACTGCCACTCCTTACCAGCAGGTTCACTACCACTCCTCACTAACAGGTGCACTGCCACTCCTTACCAACAGGTGCACTACCACTCCTCACTAATAGGTGCACCGCCACTCCTCACCAACAGGTGCACTGCCAATCCTTACCAACAGGTGCACTGCCACTCCTCACTAACAGATGCACCACCACTCCTCACTAACAGGTGCACCGCCACTCCTCACTAACAGGTACACCACTCCTCACTAACAGGTACAACACCACTCCTCACTAACAGATGCACCACCACTCCTCACTAACAGGTACACCACTCCTCACTAACAGATGCACAACACTCCTCACTAACAGGTGCACCACCACTCCTCACTAACAGATGCACCGCCACTCCTCACTAACAGGCTACACCACTCCTCATTAACAGATGCACCACCACTCCTCCTTCACCACCTCTCTAAGCACCCTCCACTAACAGGTGCACCGCCACTCCTCACTAACAGGTACACCACTCCTCACCGATGCACCACCACTCCTCACTAACAGATGCACCAACACTCCTCACTAACAGGTGCACCGCCACTCCTCACTAACAGGTACACCACTCCTCACTAACAGATGCACCACCACTCCTCACTAACAGGTGCACCACCACTCCTCACTAACAGATGCATCACCACTCCTCACTAACAGGTACACCACCACTCCTAACAGATGCACCACCACTCCTCACTAACAGGTGCACCACCACTCCTCACTAACAGGTGCACCACCACTCCTCACTAACAGGTGCATCACCACTCACTAACAGGTGCACCACCACTCCTCACTAACAGGTGCACCACCACTCCTCACTAACAGGTGCACCACTCCTCACTAACAGGTACCACCACTCCTCACTAACAGGTGCACCACCACTCCTCACTAACAGGTGCACCACCACTCCTCACTAACAGGTGACACCACTCCTCACTAACAGGTACACCACCACTCCTCACTAACAGGTGCACCACCACTCCTCACTAACAGGTGCACCACCACTCCTCACTAACAGGTGCACCACCACTCCTCACTAACAGGTGCACCACCACTCCTCACTAACAGGTGCACCACCACTCCTCACTAACAGGTGCACCACCACTCCTCACTAACAGGTACACCACCACTCCTCACTAACAGGTACACCACCACTCCTCACTAACAGGTGCACCACCACTCCTCACTAACAGGTACACCACCACTCGCTCACTAACAGGTACACCACCACTCCTCACTAACAGGTACACCACCACTCCTCACTAACAGGTACACCACCACTCCTCACTAACAGGTACACCACCACTCCTCACTAACAGGTGCACCACCACTCCTCACTAACAGGTGCACCACCACTCACTAACAGGTACACCACCACTCCTCACTAACAGGTACACCACCACTCCTCATTAACAGGTACACAACCACTCCTCACTAACAGGTACACCACCACTCCTCACTAACAGGTGACACCACCACTCCTCACTAACAGGTACACCACCACTCCTCACTAACAGGTACTCACCACTCCTCACTAACAGGTGCACCACCACTCCTCACTAACAGGTACACCACCACTCCTCACTAACAGGTACACCACCACTCATCACTAACAGGTACACCACCACTCCTCACTAACAGGTACACCACCACTCCTCACTAACAGGTGCACCACCACTCCTCACTAACAGGTGCACCACCACTCCTCACTAACAGGTGCACCACCACTCCTCACTAACAGGTAGCAACCACCCTCACTAACAGGTACAACCACCACTCCTCACTAACAGGTACACCACCATCTCATAACAGGTACACCACCACTCCTCACTAAAGGTACACCACCACTCCTCACTAACAGGTGCACCACCACTCCTCACTAACAGGTGCACCACCACTCCTCACTAACAGGTGCACCACCACTCCTCACTAACAGGTACACCACCACTCTCACTAACAGGTGCACCACCACTCCTCACTAACAGGTGCACCCCAACCAACCTCCTCACTAACAGGTGCACCACACTCCTCACTAAACAGGTACACCACCACTCCTCACTAACAGGTACACCCCCACTCCTCACTAACAGGTCACCACCACTCTACTACTCACCTAACAGGTGCACCACCACTCCTCACTAACAGGTTACACCCCCACTCCTACTAACAGGTGCACCACCACTCCTCACTAACAGGTGCACCACCACTCCTCACTAACAGGTACACCACCACTCCTCACTAACAGGTGCACCACCACTCCTCACTAACAGGTGCACCACCACTCCTCACTAACAGGTGCACCACCACTCCTCACTAACAGGTACACCACCACTCCTCACTAACAGGTGCACCACCACTCCTCACTAACAGGTGCACCACCACTCCTCACTAACAGGTACACCACCACTCATTAACAGGTACACCACCACTCCTCACTAACAGGTACACCACCACTCCTCACTAACAGGGGTCAGCATAGTACTATTTGCACACAGCCTACAAAAAGCAGTTCCCTTGCAGTATAGTAAAGGTAATACTAACTTGTAAATAGTACTATCATTACTATACAGAGTAGAACCTGGTTAATAACAGGGAATCTTTCATTATTTTTGTTATCACTATCTTAAAGGTACCACATCTCCTACTTACGTCTCTACCACTCTACTTCCTATCCACTACAGGTTACACCACTCATTCACTAACGGTCACACTATCTCCTCTCTACATAACCCTCTCTCACTCAGTCATTAACCCTCGTCACTATCTCCCCCTCGCTATTCCTACAAGCACCCCTACTCCTCCTCATTAACTCCTCAACAGGTGTCCCAACCTCTCACTTACATTAAACCAACTATCCATCTAAAGGTCGTATGCTGTCTTTACCCAAAGGTGCATCCATCTCTCTAGTAGGCTGTTGCCCAACGTCTCCTCACTAATAGTGCTCCACCTCCTCCAAAATCCAATCTTATACTGGTACACCCACTCTCACTACGGTGTGCCCCCCTCTCACTCAGGTGCAGATGTATTTGTAGTAGTGGTTACCTCACCTATTCTGTACATCACTTATTTTGGTTGACAGGGGCGATTCCACAGCTCCTGGCTACGCTCTCGCTGTATTTCTACTAGTTCCTCTTCTCTGCCCCCATGTGCTCTATCATAACCACCTTAACAACACCCATTATGGTTCCCCCTCCACTACGTCACCCTTTTAGGCTATTTCCACGGTCTACACATCACTCTATGGTACTGAAATAAAGTGTTGTGCATGCTCGTGTGTCTGTGATGTGTGTGCTGTGTTGTGAGTGTGTGTGTGTGTGGTGTGTGTGTGTGTGTGTGTGTGTGTGTGTTTGTGTGTGCGCGTTGGCGCGTGCGTGTGTGCTGGTGCTGTGCTAGCTTGCGTCTTGTACGTGCGTGCAGTGCGTGCGTGCAGTGCCAGCGTGCTGCCCCCACTCTACTCCCCATGTGTACTCACCGATGCGTCTACTGGGTATATCTCCCACAATCACTGATTTAAAGGCCTCTTGGCCTTATCTACGCTACGTTTAAGCTTGTATGAGTTTGCCTCCACCACTCATAATCTAAGTTATGTTCTTTCACCACTGAGACTGTTTATCTGCATCGCATCCTATCGACTTCATCTGTGTCTTTTCGATTCTTCCAGTTGTGTTGCTTGATCCTGGGCCTCTATATTTCGCTTATTGTTCATCTCATCTTATATCTGTAATCAGTCTTCCCTTGTCATTTTCTCCGAATGGGTTCGGCTGGGTTATTTTTTTAGTTCCATCACAGTGCATTTCCTCTTCTTCTGGTTGTAGCGTGGTTTACAACTTTGGTTTTCATTTCATAGCTTGTGACCAGGTCGTTCCCACTACCTGGCCGGTCTTCGATGATTAATTACATGGCCTTTTGATTGCCCTTTGAGGTTTCGATGACTTTTCATGTTTCCGTACACTCACCGAGGCTTAGGTGAATATAATGTCTGGAGGATTTCTTTATTCAAGTTCCTGAATGGTTTTTTGGTGCTTGTTATCGCTATGAAGCTGATGTTTCAGCTTTGTGAGTATTTTGGGCAATGTGACTTGTGTTATAATCACCTAAGTCCTTTTCTCTCTCTGATATTTGCAGTTTTTTTCGCCCATGCTGTACTCTACGCCCAGTCTGCCGTCCGTCCAATTCACATGACCCTGCATTTGATAGGAATGAACACAAGAAGCTACTTGCCGACCACATCTGTAGTCTGTTGAGGTCGCCCTAGTTCTTTTATCTTCTAATGTCGTCAGTTGGTTTGTAAGATCAGGTGCTGCTGGTACAAGTTACTGTGGTGGGTGTCAGGCAGTGATTAAGATCAGGTGCTGCTGGTACAAGTTACTGTGGTGGGTGTCAGGTAGTGACTAAGATCAGGTGCTGCCGGTACAAGTTAATGTAGGTGGTGGGTGTCAGACAGTGACTAAGATCAAGTGCTGCCGGTACAAGTTACTGTGGTGGGTGTCTGGCAGTGACTATGTTCAGGTGCTGCCCGGTACAAGTTACTGTGGTGACCTCGACACAACATTAGCCAGACAGTAACATAATGGCTCACTGTACCACTAGAGTACTACTAATAGTCTTGCCACGGCCCACGGGGCACTTGCTGGGGCCATGGGGCATGGACGAGTTCTAAGATGATGGAGTGGAGGGGACAGAAGGAGAATAGGAGGAGAACGAGAGAGACTGGTAAAGAAGAGATGGGAAGAACACACCAGGGACATACCATACATACCTGTGATCGGTTTCGAGGGGTCTTTTGCCATCGCAGCCTAGCCTAAAGTCAGGCTTCCTTGTAGTGTAGACTCTGGTCAGACGGGCTAGTGCTGCTAGCGGTCTACAGGCCACACAACCATAACAATCTGGTTGATCAAGCGCTTGTAGAAAGTCATGCTTAGTTTCTTTTTGATAACTTCCCCATTTTTCCATCAATATTTCTGGTATCTGCTAGTTTCAGGTTGTAAAGTCTTGGATGTTGACACAGTGTTCTCTTAATGTGCATAGGCTCACCTGTTTTTATTGCACCCATGAGCCCTCATGTTTTTATTGCACCTATGGTCCCTCATATTTTTATTGCACCCATGGCCCCCTCATGTTTTTATTGCACCTATGGTCCTTCATGTTTTTATTGCACCCATGGCCCCCTCATGCTTTTATTGCACTAGCCCAGTTTTTGACCTCCCCTCATGTTTTATTGCAGCCATGACCCCTCATGTTTTATTGCACCCATGGCCCTCATGTTTTATTGCACCCTTGGCCCCTCATGTTTTTATTGCACCCATGGCCCCTCATGTTTTTACTGTGCCCATAGCGCCTCCTACTTTTGTGCCCATGGTGCCTTCTACTTTATGCCCATGGTGCCTCCTTTGTGCCCATGGCACCTCCTGCTTTTATTGTGCCCATGGCGCCCATGGTTTTCTCTGGATTCATTCTAAACCTCTCACTCCAGTAAACTGTCAGTCAACATTCCTATCATATCTCTCACTTCAAAAGACATGCTCCACCATCTGTTTGCAGGGGGACAACGTCAGCTACGTAAAATCTTACAGATATCTTGGTGTAGACGTACCCTCCGAAAAATACAATGTACCACAACTAAATAAAAATACAAATATAACCTACATACTCTCAGAGCAGCTGGTGACCACAACCCTCACTATAGTGATAATGTGAAAATAATGAGAATGATGTGCATAGCTTATTATCAGATTATTATTAGATTATTGATTACGCTGCGCCCATGTTTAAATTCGCTAAAGGAAAATTCTCTTCAGCCCTTGGAGCTACTGCAACATAAAGTCCTCAGAATTACTCTTGGCTGTCTTAAAACTACCAAGGTTCTTAATATGAGGAAGGAGCTTGGTGTTCCTAGTATCAGTGACAGGATTACTGACTACTCGGTATTAGAATGTTAAGAAATGAAACAGACACTGTCACTACAAATGTCTTGACATAAACACAGATCTGCAAGACCCTCTCAAGAAGCTCATCACTAGTAAACCCTTACTTACATCACTTGAAAAGGAAACTGCTCGAGAAGAAATTTCTCACTTAACTGTCAGTAATAATATATCGCAAATTATATACCCTGAAGGATCTAAGCAGGAGTCAACTGGCAGGGATACATGTGCTCTTGTTGCCACCTCCCTAGATAAGAACGATAGAAACCATGTTGAGCTAGGCATAAGAATTAACAACTGGGCGTCTACATTGCAACCTGAATTGTTTGCAATCCTAATTACACTAAAGTTAACTTACGAATATGAGCTTCTTTCATTGATTATTACTGATTCTGTCATCACTGAAGGCTCTTGACTCGCATAATGGTGCTAACAACATGCTCATTGACGAAGCCAGACATATGCTAAAAAAAAGGGGGGAAAAAAGCAGAAAAAAAGAAAATTAATGTGCAAATTTTATGGATTCCATCACACATTGAATTACTCCTTCATGATATTGCTGAACCATACCCCCGGCCGGGATTGAACCCGCGGTCATAGAGTCTCAAAACTCCAGCCCGTCGCGTTAGCCACTAGACCAGCTAGCCACAATAAGATTCATCCAACTAGGTATATTTCTACACCATAGGAAAGTTAGCACAGGCACCTCTGTGACCACAAATGCAAGTTTTTACAGACGAATCTCCAGCTAGCGTGGCCGTGACGAACTCTAGCTCAAGTCCCTTCACTTGCATTTGTGGTCACAGAGGTGCCTGTGCTAACTTTCCTATGGTGTAGAAATATACCTAGTTGGATGAATCTTATTGTGGCTAGCTGGTCTAGTGGCTAACGCGACGGGCTGGAGTTTTGAGACTCTATGACCGCGGGTTCAATCCCGGCCGGGGGTATGGTTTATTTGCAATCGTGTCATTACGATTTCTTGAGTCATGATATTGCTGATATGGTAGCCAAAGTACCCTGAAGGAAAATGTAGAATACAACTCTAGTATACCTGGGTCTAGCATTAGGACCAATATTAGGAAAGTAGTAAATAATGGAACTGAATATCATAGGAATGTGATTAGAAGTCTGAATAGATACGTCACGTATCAAGTAAGACACATGTGTAACAGTTAAGTATCTTTAATATAAAATGTTTCACCTATACAGTAAGCTTCTTCAGTCGAGTACAGAATAGTTGGCAGAAGAAGTAGAGAGGTGAAGACGATGTAATCAGTCCATCACCCTTGAAGACGTAGTCTTGAGTTGGTCAGTCCCTCAGCCTGAAGAAGAGATTTTGTTCCATAGTCTGAAACAATGTGAAATCTTCCCAGTGGGGTGATAGAGGCTAGGACCTTGGGTAGCTTTAAGAAGAGTCTGTACAAATATATGAGTGGGAGGGGCTGGGTTTGATTGGTGGCATTGGGTACGGGAGTTATGTCTTGAGTAGCTTTAGGTAGAGGTCGTTTTGATAAGGACCTGCCTCGCATGGGCCAGTAGGCCTTCTGCAGTGTTCCTACATTCTTATGTTCTTATGTTGAAATTGAAGCGAAGTATGGAGACTTATATGCTGTCACAAGGTGAGGTGTAGCACATTGGTAGAAGAAATGTAGTCATTGAGAAGGTCAGAACACTATCAAATCCAACAATTCTCACTAGAATGGTTGGTTATGAGATTTCTATCCACCAGCATTAGTCTGGTCTGCAATCTGCAGACCAGACTAATGCTGGTGGTTAGAAATCGTCTTTATGCTCCTGTAATGATGAGTCTACCTGAAGTCGATTTTGGGGGTCAGAGCCCCAGTACCCAGTCCCAGACAAGGCCTCACAGTGACTGGCTGGATCAAACATTAAATCTTGATGGGAGATTTGGCTAAGATAAAAGGATAGGAAATTTATTCGTGATAATTTAAGGAATTGAAGACGGTAATCGGAAGAATGATGCTTCCGGGGGTCAACACCCCCCGCGACCCGGTCCCAGACCAGGCCTCCTGGTAGATCAAGTCATCATCAAACAGACTGTTACTGCTGGCCGCACGCAGTCGACTCAACGTAGGAACCAGAGCCCGGCTGGTCAGGCACTGACTTGAGGAACTTATCAAGTTCCTTCTTGAAGGCAGAAAATCTGTACGATACACCTGATAATGTAAATGAACACGTAGTAAAGACACTGGAAGAGTATTTGGTAGAGAGTACCACGATGTTGGAGGATGTAAGTTCTGACAGGGAACTTGGCAGGGATGATGAGAAAGAGGATCTGGGAGGAGAAAAGTTCCAGCAGGAGATTTGACAGGGAATATGAGAAAGAGAATCTGGAAGTAAGCTCTGGCAAGGGACTTGGAAGGGAATATAAGACAGAGGATCTTGGAGGATGTAGGCACTGGAAGGGTAGTTGGCACGGAGGATGAGAAAGAGGATCTGGGAGGATGTAGGCCGGGAAGCTGGTGGGAGGAGGAGGGGTAGAAGGAAGACGCGGGCACACCTGCTGGGGAGTTAACTAAAAATATATTTCATGCTTAGGTGAGCTCAGCAGGGGTGGCGCGCTGTGGCGGGCGGCGCATGACCCACCCATCACCGCAGTCTTCCGTGGTCCGCAGACAACGCTAACCCCAGCCACGGCTCATTTTCCATTGGGGTTCCTGCAGTATCATGCAGGAGTCGCTAGCTTGATAACAAGAATGGCGTGATAACGAGAGGAACATGATAACTAGAGGAACATGATAACTAGAGCGGCATGATAACGACAGAGGTGTGATTTACCTAGAGTTTCCCCGGAGAAGATTTTAAGGGTCAACGATCCAGAGGCCCGGTTGCAGATTACACTTTCCGATGGATGGTCAGATCAACTAGGTTGTTGGTACTAACCACACGCAGTCCAATGCATGTACCACAGCTCGGCTCGTCAGAAACTGATTTGAAGACAGCCAGGAGTCTGCTGGTAATTCTCCTCATGTATGCAAGGAGGGTGTTGAAAAGCTTTGGTTCCATTACACTTAATGAGTTATCTCTTAGTGTATTCACTGCGCACCTGCTTTTCACTGGAGGTGTAATATATCTGTCTCACCTATGTTTCAAGTCCAAGGAGTACAGATAAACGTATTTGACAGAATTTATATAAAAAGTGAAGGCTCTCTGTCCATTCTCCAGATCTGCAATCTCACCTGCCTTAAAAAAAAAGGGGGAAGGGGTGAGGGGGTTGCTAAAGTACAATATTCCAGCCTATAGAGAACAAATAACTAAGAGTATTACTGACTTGGTATATTTTGTTTTCAAGTTTCTGGTTATCCAACACATCACTTTCCTTGCCGTTGTTATAATGACACTTGTGATCCATGAAAGTGAAATCTCGTGACATTATCACTCTTAAATCCCTCACGTTAGTCTTGCACTCTACCGAGTGATTATTTTTTTATACTCCATTCAGGTCTTTATTTCCTCAATTTTTCCACAGTGGGGTAAACTAATTTTCTCCTTATTGAACATCGTAGTGTTGCCAATGGCCCACTGGAAGACTTAGTTTACATCAGCTTGAAGGTTTGCTGCGTCCTCAGTGGATGCTACTCTCATACGAATTCCAGTATCGTCTGCAAAAGATGATGTGATGCCACGATGATGTCTCGTTCTATGTCGTTTATCAAACTCAGAAAGGAAATAGGGGCAAGCACTATGACAGTCTTTTCCTTTACTCCGTTTACTGTGACTCTCAATTTTTTCTTAGAATGTTTAATGTCCATCTGCCTACTTTACATTTATTTCTTTTGCACACATTTTGTGTGCTATTACACAATAATCACACATGTTGAAGACTTTTAGAAAATTTGCGCCTACTACAACGACATTTTGTTTGTTTGGAGGCATCCAAGATCATGACATAATGGTCCAGCAATTATAAGAGGCAGGAGGGACCTGCTCTACATCCATGTTGCCCTGGGTTGTGCAACTACTGTTAAGCCATTTGATTAACAATCTTGTTTCTTAAAACTCTTTCTAAAGATTTTGATTATGTGGGACGTTTGTGTTATTGGTTTACAGTTTTTTTACGATTGCTCTACCACCACTTTTGTGGAGGGAAGTTAAGTCAGTGGTTTTACTAACTGTGGGATGGTTCCTGTGTCCGAGCTACTTCTCTAAACAATCATGAATATCGAGGTCCACGCGTCTGGGCCTGTTGCCGAGTGAGTAGGCATGCTATCAGTAGATTCTTCCAAGTCAGGTGGGGTTAAAGTTATGTCAGAAATTATGGAGATAACAGCAGAGTTTTTATTTCATATCAATGAAGAACTCATTTGGTCTGTGAATCTTTAGGCTGATTAATTGTTCACTGAACACCGAATCGTATTATGACTTCAGTACTTCTCTCATATTTTACTGTTGTTTCAACGTAAGTTTCATCACCTTTGAATAAGAGCCCGATACTAAATGTGGTTTTTGCCTGTAATAAAGTATTTTGGATTTATTTTAATTTCATTTATGGTTTTCTCACTCCGTCTCTCCTAGGCTCTGTATGATGCATTCAGCTTGAGCTCAATGTTTTTTATTTGTCTACCCAGTATTTTTCTTTTTTCAAAAAGTCTACTGCCTTCGAGAGGTTCTGTAATTTTTCGTCTCCACCTGTAGAGGAAACGCTCCTCTCTACCTTGCATCTCCTCTTCATTTTTCTTCATGGTACGTTTAGGTATTAATTCTAGTATCAATGAGCTCATCCTCTCGAGATACTGGTCCAATCACTGTTAATCATATTACTTCCCCAACATATTGCAGAGAGCCTATGATTTATTTGATCTCATTTAATGTTTTTTTTAATAGTTGAACTTACTGAATACACCCCATGACTATATCCTGCTGCTTAATTACGACCAGTGTGTCGGCAGTTATCAGCTTTCATCAGACTGTGCTCTGAGTGTGGCCTTTTCGGACACAATTATGTTCGGTATAATACCTCAGTTTGTGACAGTAGTAACAAGTGGCTGTGATAACGAGTGACTGAGATAACGAGTATGGCTGTGACAATGAGTGACTGTGATAACGAGAGTTCTCTTCCTCCTCTGTCGTAACGGGTTCGGTGGTGACAGAATTGGAAAATGAATACACTCGATGGGTGTCTAGGTAGCGTATATTAAGATATGCGTAACACCAGAGCCTGACCTCACTCTACATTATCCTGGGTTCAACTGACTGCTCAGAGAGCTCGTGACATCATGCTAGGTCAGCAGTGAGTTACTAACGGTCGGTGAATCACTAACGGTCTTAATGTAGAGATGCGGTGACTATGACGGTTACTGGTATAGCTGGACAGGGAAGCTTGTATAACAAAGCTGAGAATAACTACACAAGTATATCACATAGGGAATCAGCAACACTACTGACACCTCATTCCTCGTCCTCTTTCCTCCTCATTCATCATCCTCTTTCCTCTTCCCCGCTTCCCCTCTACCTCCTCCCCCCCTCGTCGCAGTTCCCAGTGATGATGACAACAGTAAAATGTCCCATCTCGCTCTGGCTTTTGGACAAACTCGTGTTCATCGTCATTTAGTTAAAAAGCAGAAGAATAGCAACAGCAACATCACAGCAGCAACTGCAACAATAACAACAGCAGCAGCAAAAGGAACAGCAGAATAGCATAAGCAGCAAGAACAGCAGCAATAGCAACAACAGTAACAACAAGAATAGAAGCAAGAACAGCAGCAATAGCAACAACAGTAGCAGCAAGAATAGCAGCAAGAACAGCAAGAAGAAGCAGCAGCAGCAATAACAACAATAGTAGCAGCAGAAAGAGCAACAATAGCAACAACAGTAGCGGCAAGAACAGTGGCAGCAAGAACAGCAGCAGCAACATCAAGAACCGCAGCAACAAAAGCAAGAACACCAGCAGCAGCAACAGTATAATTACAGCCTCCTGCAGCGGATACTCAAGCCCGTTTCTCTGGCAAGTCATCTTTTACTTCACCTGTCTTCCTTCATCTGTCTTGCTTCACCTGTCTTCCTTCATCTATCTTGCTTCACCTGTCTTCCTTCGCCTGTCTTCCATCACCTGTCTTCCTTCACATGTCTTGCTTCAACTGTCTTCCCTCGCCTGTCACTCTCACTTAAGTATCCCATCCCTCTTACACGAAGGTTACCTGAAAATTTCTTGAATTGTCGTCAACACGTTCTAGTCCCAGACCAAGCCTTCCTGTTGAGAACCTGATCAATGAGGCCGTTGGTGCTCGCCGCAAACAGCTCAGCGTAGGCGACACCATAGCCTGGCTGATCAGAGGGTCACCTCAGGAATTCCTCAAGTTTCCCTTAGAGACAGCTGTGGGTCTGTTGATAGTTCCTCCTGTGTATGATGGGAAGACACTGAAAACTCTTTGACCCTTTAAGGGGCACGTCAGTTCTCCGATCTTCTAATAACACATTATTCCCCCCCCCCCCAGTCTACCTTGTCCATAATTAGTATCACATTTGCTTTGTCTACTTTCGTAAGGTGAAGTCTATGATCTTTCCTGAATTCATAGTATGACTTAACAAATATTTGAGGACCATTGTCCCGTAGCTCGATCGCCAGCGCACTCCGCTCACACACTGGAGTTCGAATCTCCTCCGGTACGGCTGGAAAAAACATTAGGGACGTGCTTCCATAAGACACCTGCTGTCCCTGTTCACCCATCAGTAAAATGGGTACCTGGGAGTTAATCGACTGAAGTGGGTCGCATCCTGAGGACAAAATTGACCTAATTTGCCCGAAATGCTCTGCATAACAAGGGGCTTCCTGTACAGTAGTGTCATTGATGTCAGCTAGGTGTGTATACCTTGTACATGTACTTGTAGAAATAAAGATATTATATTATTATTATTATGAATTAAGGAAAGATCCTAGACTTTATCTTACGAAAGTAGACAAAGCAAATGTGATAATAATTATGGACAAGGTAGATTATAGGGGAAAAATAAACATGGTACTAGGAGATAGGGAAACTCACGCGCCTCTTAAGAATTTCCAGTCATGTGATAAATGGTTTAAAAACATATGGGAATATTTATTGAAGAAACGTTTCGCCACACAGTGGCTTCATCAGTCCATACAAAGGAGAATAATGTAAGGAGAGGAGGAGTTTGAGGTAATCAGTCCCTCAGCCTGGAGTCGATGTGTTCAGTCCATCAATCTTTGTATGGACTAATGAAGCCATTGTGTGGCGAAACGTTTCTTCAATAAAGATTCCCATATGTTGCATAAGTGTCTCAATCTTCATTTCCAGTCAGCTTGCAGTGCATTGTCTCGCAACTAGCAGACGGACGATTGACCTTCCAACAGTCATACACTAAAAAGACTTAAATAAACGTAAAACTCTATTGCAAGGGAGTTTCAGCTGAAAAAAATACATATGTGCAACATCTGGGCATCCTTATTTGTAGATGTTTCGCCATCCAGTGGCTTTATCAGTATGTCAGCATAGTTGCTGATCCCCCTTACATGTGTTGTATAGCTTAGCTGAGTATCATAGTACCATCCATATGTTTTATATAGACGATCCCTACTAGGCTTAGTATGACGTCATGGGATGCGGCATGAGTGAGTGGGATGCGCTACCTCTCTCTCAGTCCACGGAGAGACCTACAACAGGCAACAAGGCAGGCTGGGCCTCCCTTACCACAGTCTGACAATATATATAGTGTTACCATCCACAAGTGTGTTTATCTTCAACCATCATATCTCCTTTCGAACCCCCACGACAAGTACAATTAAGGACATAATGGGAAAACTGTAGAACTATATACAAAGGATATCCAGATGTTGCACATGTGTCTAATTCATTATCTTGTCGGTACTGTATATCATTCATGTATAAGCAAACTTCAACTAATAAAGCTTTATACAGATCAAGCCCTTGAGCGAAACGTTGATAATACAAAGACATCAGACATTATGTGCGTCCATTTCACGCACTTTTGGGCTCGCCGCTTCCTCCGCCTCAAGCAGTTCTTACGATACCTGTTGTAGATTCAGGGTCTCATCGCCCCCGCGGCCCGATTCTACACCAGCACTTCCGTTTGATGTCCTCATCAGTCATGCTTCAGCAGTTTACATAAATTATAAATCCATCGTCTAATGCCATAAAATCAATCAAATTTACCTCCCACAGTAACATCCTTGATCAGCTCGGCTGTCTGTACCGCCGATGTTGTAAGCTCTTCACACACGAAGTACCGCTCTATCCATTCACCGGTGTCGGTTGTGTGACATACACGCTCATGGCACGAGAACAACATCATACTGATGATGATGATGATGCCTCATCGTTCAGCAATTAGAGAGAGACATCATCAATTTACTTTCTCGATTATACACGCTGCATGATCTGCATCAAGAGTGCACCTGCAAGATTCTTCAAGTTACTCGTTACCTTTACGCGACCCCACAGCTTCACGCAAGACGCATGTTTGCTTCCTCGGGTTCTCAGTATTCACATCTCGAACTTATAAAAAATCAGATTCACAATTAATTTCATTTCCTTTGCGTATTCATCTTAAACCATGCGGCTACAATTCCCGCAGCGTGTACCAGCAGTAACACAAAGCCCCCGAAGAGACGCCGCGTGAATGGTGAATAAGAGCCTGATCGCCGTCACAGCCGCTGCACAAACAACCTCCATAAATTTGAAAGGCACAGTGTCAGCAATTATAAACACAACACCAGCGGCAAGCCACTCTGGCCCTTTAGTCTTCAGGGAATTGTGGCGACTTTGCCGTGACCCACATCTCGGCTGCATACACACATCCTTACAATTACAATTCTGCCTTTTAAAGACGCCTCGCATTTTCCTATCCATTGGTAGACTTCCCTGTTTTTGTTTTAATTTTAAGGTTTTAAGGTAAAGCTAATACTATGAGAGCTGAAGCATCATTAGTCTTAATTCACAGGGACAGAAATGTGTTGGAGATACTAGCACCTCCCTCCACACTATCACAACATCAGCACCCTAGTGTTAAGTACCTCAATGTTGAGACCGACAGGCCCCGGGTTCGAACTCCCGACCACCGAAACGTATGGATATATGATAATACATATACATGAAAGATGCTGGCGGGTTTAATCCCAAACCTACACATTACCATAACGTACTGGAATGAGAGATATGGAATGAAGTGTAAAATAAAATATATCTGCCAGCAGATATAAAAAATATTACCGGAATAAGTGTAGAAATTTCCAAAAGGAAACTGGATCACTACCTCTGCCGAGTGCCAGTTCAACCAGGTTGTGATGGATATGAGAGCAGCGAGTTGCCAACAGGAATCAACAGAAAAAAACAATCCCAGGCCGGGCTGCAAGATTACAAAATTCTCGAAACAAGCCACAGATATACCAACAGATACCTTTGATAACCCTGTCCACCTACAGGTAGAAATAACGACGTGTTAGCGGACACTTGCTGGTAGCATCTAGTAAAAAAGTCACATTTTCTGAAAAATGTTGGTCCCATCTTGGAAAAAATGCTATGCAAATGTGTTAAGAAAACTTCAGATGTTCTGAATGTTATATTCTGGGAAAAAGGACATTATGCAAGAAAACTCCAGATATACCTTTGAAGAGTTTCGAGAGTTTCACTACTCTCGGAGCTCAGCCATGGGCCAGGCTTGTCTGGTCAACCAGGCTGTTGCTGCTGGAGGCCCGCTGCCCCACATATCCATCACAGCCTGGTTGATCTGGCACCTGGTGAAGATACTTGTCCAGTTTCCTCTTGAAGGCATCTACACTTGTTCCAGCAGTTTCTGATATCTTCTGGTAAGATGCTGCAAAGTCTGGGACCCCGGATGTTGATACAGTGTTCCCTTATTGTCCCCACCGCACCCCTGCTCTCACTGTATTTATTTTGCACTTCCTCCTATATCTCTCACTCTAGTATGTTGTTACAGCAGTGTGCACATTTGGGACCAGGCTCTTGAGTACTTTCCAGGTATATATTATCATGTATCTCTCTAAACTACTTGGTGTTCCTAGTAGTTTAGGCGCTTTACTGGCTCAGTGTGAGCCGTAAATAATCTCTGTATTTGTTCCAGCTCTGATATTTCTCCTGTTTTGAACAGGGCCGTCAGCACTGAGCAATATTCTAAATGAGGGAGTACTAGCGATTTGAAGAGTGTCACCATTGGCATTATTTCCTTGTTTTGAAAGTTCTTAATACCCACCCCATCTTCCTGGCTGTCGTGATCTTTGTCTTGTTATGGTCTTTAAAAGAGGTCAGCTGACATAATTATTCACTACCCTGTATCTAATGTTACTAATTAAAAAAATGGGACCTTCCCCTATCAATTCCACCCAATATCCACCATGAACGCCCGCCGCCCTCAGCACTACCACCACAAATCCCGGCTAAATTACCATCCCAACCTCTACTCCTACCACCAGCCAAACCCCAGGCCCCACCGCTTCAATCCTCATGCATCACCTCTAACCCCTTCCCTACACCCACAAACACCAGCAACTGATATCTCCACCATTACAGCAACCACCCCACTAGATCACAGCAACCACCCCACTAGATCACAGCAACCACCCCATTAGACCACCATCACAGCAACCACCCCACTAGATCATCACAGCAACCACCCCATCAGACCACCATCACAGCAACCACCCCACTAGACTACCACCAATAAAACCACCCTAAAACAGCCATCCCACAACCACAACTATCCCACTACCACAATAATCACACCACCACTACAACCTTACCAATGATGAGTTCCGAAAGTTTTTCTACTCCCAGGGACCGGCCTTGGGTCAGGCTCGTCTGGTGCTTGCTTGGTCAACCAGGCTGCTGCTGCTGGTGGCCCGCTGGCCAACATATCCATCAGAACCTAGTCGATCTGGCACCTGATGAAGATACCTGCCCGCAAAAACTGGTAAGATAGTATGAAGAACATAAATTCGAACTAGTTTCTCAAGAGGATTACATTAGTGACAGAAATATATTCAACAGACACACCATTAAAGTAAAAAAAAGGGAGGGGGGGGAGAAGATGCAAATTAGAAAAAGATAATCCTCTACTGGCAAAGACAAAGAATCACAGGCCTTCTCAAAGGTTCCAGACAATTTGAAGAACGAAAATAAACATTGGTACAGAAATAGAAAACACTGAGCTCAAACTTAATGAACCTAAGTCTAGGAGAGACAAAGGGAGCAAAAAGTCATCACTGAAATCTAACAAAATTCAAAATACTTTTCTCATAAACATAATCTACTGCTAAAACCACATCCAGTATCAGGCCCCTTGTATAAAGAAGATGGAACTTTGACGACAACAACAAAGAGATGAGTGAAATACTGAAGTCACAACATGACTCGGTATTTAGGAAGTCATTAATCGGGCTAAAGATCATTAATCTAAGTAATTTTATCATTAATTAGGCTCAAAATTCTGTCAGCATCTAAAAAATTTCCGAAATTACCCCAATCCACTCAGCTTTCAAGTCATTAATAGCATGCCCATGCACTCTGTCCCGGCCCAGACTCGTGGAACTCCATATTCGTCAAGAATTGCAAGAAATCCCTATCATGTGCCTTGAATATTCTAAGATGATTCGACACGCGAGTCGGTCATTAAAAACAACAGCTGTAGTGCTTGGTTACCACATTTGCTTGGTTACCACATTTGTGGTAACCAAGCAACTGCAAAAAAAAAAAAAACATAGATGATAGCACCTACCTATCACATTATCAAAAGCTTTCAGAGAGTTTTAAGAGTCAAAATTGCCAATCACATGGATTCACAACAATTGAACAACCGAAGGCAACATGTGTTTAGAGCAGGTCGCTCCTGTCTCTCACAATTACTGAGCCATTATGACATGGTCTTGGGGGCAAAGGAAGAAAAAAGAAAATGCTCAGACTTTGCAAAAGCATTCAACAAGTGCGCTCATGGTGTATTAGCGCGCAAAATGCGCGCAAAAGAACAACAGACGCGGGCAGCTAGAGTTTTAACTTCGTAACAAATAGAATGCAAAAAGTAATAGCGAAAAATGTAAAATCAGAGGATGCCTCTGTGTAAATCTTTGTTCCCCAAGGCACAGTTCTTGCCTCGGTTCACTTTCTCATCATGTCCGACATAGACAGATATATAAATTATAGCACAACATCATGCTTTGCAGACGATACTAGAATCTGCACGAGAATGATATTCATTGAGGAGACAGCAAATCTTCGAGCTGATATAAACATAATCTTCCATGGACCACAGAAAAAAATATGATGTTCACTGACGATAAATTTCACTTCGCTATGGAAAAAATTTAGGAAAATAAAAATGGTAGAGAGCATAAAACAAATTTAAACCAGTATATTTTGCGCAAAACTAATGTGAAGAACTGAGGAGTGATGTCAATATATCTCATTTTCAAGAATCTCAAGAATGTAATTATCTACTGGAAACATTTCGAACTTGTGGCCTGGTGGTTAAAGTTCCCGCTTCACACACGGAGGGCCCGGGTTCGATTCCCGGCGGGTGGAAACATTTCGACACGTTTCCTTACACCTGTTGTCCTGTTCACCTAGCAGCAAATAGGTACCTGGGTGTTAGTCGACTGGTGTGGGTCGCATCCTGGGGGACAAGGTTAAGGACCCCAATGGAAATAAGTTAGACAGTCCTCGATGACGCACTGACTTTCTTGGGTTATCCTGGGTGGCTAACCCTCCGGGGTTAAAAATCCGAACGAAATCTTATCTAACTGTGTTCCTTGGAATGTAGGCGAGAAAGATACATCATTATTTATACCCGGAAAATTCAAGAGGGAATTCTTGACTATTTTTGTTTGTGGACCACTTAAAGAGAAACTATATATCTGGACCACTGTACTCTTATGTTAATATTTTATAGATTCTAATTCACATTTGAGAAAAGAAAATATATAGGGAAATCATACTAGCAAAAGACAAGTCCTTAAACAATAGGTTAAAATTACGTATTTCTTTATCAATGATTTTATTCTTTACAAAATAAAAATTACGCCTTTCTTTGTCAGTTACGTCTTTACATAAATAACTGAATACAACAATTATTTCCATAAGTAACCAAATTCATTTATAGATAAAATAAAGAATTGTGAGAAGAAAGAGGAAAGGTGAGAAGAGAGTAAAGAACAGAATTAGGCGGGGGCGGGGGAAAGGGAAGGAAAGTGAGGGGAAAATGACGAGAAAATGAGTGTGAGAGGAGAGGAAATGAGGGTGAGGCAGAGGAAATGATAGTGAGGGAAAGAAACTAGTAATGCTGAGAGAGCAAAGGTAAAAAGAGTTAAGAGTAGAATTCAAACTTTCTTTGTCACCAGTCTGTATATTTGGCCGAGCGGTAGAGAGAACATATCGAAGGTCAGGTTCAATATCTAACTTAGATCGGTGTTGCGTCTTCACTGCCAACAGTGTAAAGAGCCCAGATCAAGACAGTATGGTGAGCAAAACAGAATCAGAGCTGTCAAAGCAAGACGACCAACTTTGCAATAAAATTTGATCATCTTCATCCAAAATGTGCCAAGTTCTTCTGTAAATCTGTCTCTGGTGGTAGTCACTGAAGAGCGCCAACAAATTTTCCTGTCTAGTCAGGAAAATCATCTAACGACATTGGAAAGGATTTATTGTAAGGGTCATGGATAAAGTATCAACCTTCATTTTAGGGAAGTATTGCTTGAACTCTTCTGCCAAAGATTGCAGATGCTCTTTGATATTCTCATGCAAAGATTATCCAACCGGATTATCACCGACAGCTTAAGTGATGTTGTAAAAAGCAGAGAAGTGTCCAGTATCTATTTTTCTCGATCAGGGTTCAAGCTTTGCAATAAAAGAACATACATAGACAATGTTGTTAATTACTGTCTCCTTTCTTTGAAGCTTCAGATTTAATTCTTTTAATGCTTGAAGTATATTCGTAAGTTAAGCAAGAGACAGCACAACCTTTCACTGTCTGACTGAAGCTTCAAGAGGAACTATGCCTCGGGCTTCCATGAATGTGCTCAGTTCCTCCCGTAATTCCAGAGCAAGTGCCAACATGTTACCTTTGAATAACCAGTGAAGTTGTGTATGAAATAAGAGATTCTGATGGGCTGAGTCCAGATCCTGGCACAGGATCAATGATCGAGTATTCAGAGCACCACCTTTCATGTAGTTCACAATCTTTATAGAATGTTGCAACACGCCACTGAGAGATCCTGAGGAAGAGTGTTCGAAGCAAGTGTCTCATGATGAATTATGCAGTGAGCGCCTACAACATTGGAGGTTTTCATTAACCTTTTCGATGAATCCTAATAGTGAGTCAACCACTACAGGAGCACCAACAGTACAAACCTGCATTTGTGACCACAGTGGGACCCATGCTAACCTCCTATGGTGTACAGAAATATAGCTAGTTCGATGAATCTTGTCAGGTCGGTATGGTCCAGTGGAAAACACACTGGCCAACGCGTTTTAGGACTTGCCTTCCAAGGGATCGAGCCCCACTCGTTCTGTGAATTATGCAGCGTTTAGCAGGTGCGATCATCAAAGATCCTCATCTGATACCTCAGTAATTTCTTGCTGTGCTGGCAGAAGGATCCATCTAATTTAGACATCTTCAAACCAACACATTTCACTTTGAAGTATTCAATAGGTTCATTTGATACCTAAAGGTAAAGTATGCTAAGATGAGGCTTTAGTTTCATTGGTTTCATCGAGTCATTTGCCAATACTTTTCCACAATGACGCACTGTGGAAGCTGGAGGCCATCTTGTGTTAATTATGTGAGCCAATGATGAAGGTAAGATTTATCGTATTTCCTTTTCATTATTGAAGGATTCCCTGACACACTATGGCAAAGAAAAAACTTCAATGAAGTAATAAATATACTACTCTTACGAACAAAACATTAAATAACCAAGTACCGAAGTATATATCTTCGTAACCCAATTATAAACAATATTTACTGCTGTCTATCCAAGCTTGGATAGTATCAAATAGGCTATGAACATGTGACATTAATCAGACTTAGTATGAAAAGAGAAGAAAATTTTCAGTTATAAAATATATACAACCAAACTCTGGAGCATCATTTGGGTAATTTTAACTGGACGGTCATGTGAGAGTAACGTAGTTCTGGACGGTCACGTGAGAGTAACGTAGTTCTGGACGGTCACGTGAGAGTAACGTAGTTCTGGACGGTCACGTGAGAGTAACGTAGTTCTGGACGGTCACGTGAGAGTAACGTAGTTCTGGACGGTCACGTGAGAGTAACGTAGTTCTGGACGGTCACGTGAGAGTAACGTAGTTCTGGACGGTCACGTGAGAGTAACGTAGTTCTGGACGGTCATGTGAGAGTAACGTAGTTCTGGACGGTCACGTGAGAGTAACGTAGTCCTGGACGGTCACGTGAGAGTAACGTAGTTCTGGACGGTCATGTGAGAGTAACGTAGTTCTGGACGGTCACGTGAGAGTAACGTAGTTCTGGACGGTCACGTGAGAGTAACGTAGTTCTGGACGGTCACGTGAGAGTAACGTAGTTCTGGACGGTCACGTGAGAGTAACGTAGTTCTGGACGGTCACGTGAGAGTAACGTAGTTCTGGACGGTCACGTGAGAGTAACGTAGTTCTGGACGGTCACGTGAGAGTAACGTAGTTCTGGACGGTCACGTGAGAGTAACGTAGTCCTGGACGGTCACGTGAGAGTAACGTAGTTCTGGACGGTCATGTGAGAGTAACGTAGTTCTGGACGGTCACGTGAGAGTAACGTAGTTCTGGACGGTCATGTGAGAGTAACGTAGTTCTGGACGGTCATGTGAGAGTAACGTAGTTCTGGACGGTCACGTGAGAGTAACGTAGTTCTGGACGGTCACGTGAGAGTAACGTAGTCCTGGACGGTCACGTGAGAGTAACGTAGTTCTGGACGGTCACGTGAGAGTAACGTAGTTGTTACGCATGATGGCTACAACACAACTGAGCTACTGCTGACTAGCTAGATGCCAAAATGTTACTAGAAATATATCTATTTTTATTAGTCATTAAAAACTAATAATTACAGTTTTTGTCGGTAGATTATTCCTAATTTATGACATATATTTTTCTTATGACTCAGAAAAATAAGATAAATTCATTATAATTATTACTATTTTCCATCCTTTGACTCAAGCCACGAACCACAGGTTAAGAACCTCAGTTCTTGGCCGCAAATCTGTACACACAAATCATTCCTTACGAAAGCTACACGCCTGGAAGATGGTCCAAAATGTTCCCTTTGAAATTCGGAATGCAATTACTACACCAAGAAATAACTCGTTAAGTGTAAAGGGATCCAGACTTTTCACCGCCCTCCCTTCATGAATAGGAGTGATTACCGACAGACCCTTGGCTGTCTTCAAGAGACAACCGGGTAAGGTCTTCAAGTCAGTCCCTGATCAACCGGGTTTTGATGCACAAGCCGAATTGTGTCGGCTAGCACCAATAGCCTAACTGATCAGGCCATCAACTGGGAGGCCCGGTCTGGGACCGGGCCGCTGGGGCGTTAAGCCTCAACATAGACTGCCAAGTGCACTCCAGGCAGGTAGACCCCGCCACTACGGCAATTATTAAAGACAACCTCCCTGAACCAACCTTGATTGTTTGTCACCAACGATGATGGGAAAAATCAATTATGGACAGTAACAAGCTGTATTTTGTCAGAAGGTGGCTAGAGGGGAGGGGAAGAAAAAGAGTGGAAGGAGGGAGAAGAAGATGGAGGAAGAGGGGAAAAAGAGGGAGGGGGAGAGAAGGAAGGAGGAGAGAGGGAAGAGGGATAGGGGGGATAGAGGGATTGGTAGAGGGAGGGAGAGACAGGGTAGAGGGAGGGAGAGAGGGGGTGGAGGGAGGAAGAAAGGGGGGTAGAAGGAGGGAGGAAAGGAGTCAGTGGGGCTCCAGGGCACACAAACGAGCCAGAGGGCCCCCTGGGTCAGCAGTAAACGAGCAGGTAAAACAAGCAGGTGGCCACGTAGGGCAGCTCCAACATTTTGGTGCAACATGTCAGCGATCTGGGTTTTTGCGGAGGGTCATTTCTGCGGTAATGACTTTGTACCTGGGGCAGTGTGAAGACCTCCGCCTCGCGCCTCTCTCCTTACCCACTGTGCCCTGCGAGGCAGACCTCCCCGCTAGCAAATATTACAGCTACAACTCCAGCAACAGCAAAGCAATAATAGCAACTACAGAAACAGCAGCAGCACATGCAATATTACAGTTACAGCAACAGCATTAGAGGTATGTAGCAGCAGAAATGCAGCATTAAGTCTACAGTATCAGCACCAACAGTAGCCACAAATACAGTAGCAGCTCCAGTAACAATAGTACTAAGAGCCGAAAAGCAGCATTAGAAGTCTATAGCAGCAGCAGAAATGCAGCACTGAAACTACAACAACGGCAAAACTTGCATTAATTAACGTAACGCTAGAACTACAGCAAGAGAAAAGTAACGCTAGAACTACAGCAAGAGAAAAGTGACGCTAGAACTACAGCAAGAGAAAAGTAACGCTAGAACTACAGCAAGAGAAAAGTAACGCTAGAACTACAGCAAGAGAAAAGTAACGCTAGAACTACAGCAAGAGAAAAGTAACGCTAGAACTACAGCAAGAGAAAAGTAACGCTAGAACTACAGCAAGAGAAAAGTAACGCTAGAACTACAGCAAGAGAAAAGTAACGCTAGAACTACAGCAAGAGAAAAGTAACGCTAGAACTACAGCAAGAGAAAAGTAACGCTAGAACTACAGCAAGAGAAAAGTAACGCTAGAACTACAGCAAGAGAAAAGTAACGCTAGAACTACAGCAAGAGAAAAGTAACGCTAGAACTACAGCAAGAGAAAAGTAACGCTAGAACTACAGCAAGAGAGAGACAATATTTCAACTACAACAGTACTAACACTAGCAAAATGCAATATCAGAATTCCATTATTACAACTGCTTCCCTCACTACCTTCAATTCGCCCCTCACGATCACCAATAGTCTAATTAGAACAACAATCAGAACTGGGACGCTGGATCAGTGACCAACCATCCCCCCCCCCAAAAAAAAAAAAAAAATCCCCGAACCACCAACAGAATGAAATGGTAAAAGCGACCATGAAGGGAAAATTGCTCTCGACACTGAAATAAAACCTAAATAATTTTTAAAATGTATAAAAGTAAGAAAAATATGAAAGTCACAAAGAGACCTTTAATTAGCAGCAAGGGTAAAATAATTTATAGGCACAGAAGACTGTGTCAGCTCGGTCTTCACAATCGTCAGCAACACTTACACACTATGTCTTGGCATGGCTTGTAACTTGAGCATTAACATAAGCGAAATTAGACAGCCTATCCACACACGTTAAAACACTTAGAGAATCTCAACATAAAAATAAATAAACGCCAGATGAATATCCGGTACTTGCCTGGTCAACCAGGCTTCTTGTAAAATAATAGTAATATTGGTAATATGATTAGTAACAGTGATAGATGTAATAGTCCATATTACAACTTAGTTCCACATTTCTTATTGTATTTAAATGCATGCAGCGTTCCTCTACCCTCCCAGCCTGGTCCGAGTTCAGGCTTCCTTGTTGACTGCTTGGTCAATAATGATGCTCCTGCCAGCGGTCCGTAGGCAAAACAACAGTCATCACAATATAGCTGATCAAGCACTTAAAGCAGAAAAGGTTCACTTTCCTCTTGAAAACAACGCTTGTTTTGGCAATATTTCTGACATCCGCTGCAACAAGTTGAATGAAGTCTTGAACCAAGCATGTTGACACAGTGTTCCCCAACTGTGCAACTGACACCCGTGCATTTCACTGGTTTTATTCTACACTTTTATCACGTCTCCTACATCTCGTCACTTTCCTCTTGAAAACTTCTACAACTGTTCTTGCAATATTTCTGACAAAGAATAAAAACTCAAAATTCCGTGACTGGAACAATACACAAATAACTTGCTGGTACCAAGCTGAATAGTCTTGGACTACGAATGTTGGCACAGTGTTTGTTCTCCTATTGTGCCTATGCTGTCCTTGTTTTTTATTGGATTTATTTTACACTTCCTACAATATCTCCCACTCTGGTAGTGTGTAGGTTTGGAACCTGGCCCTCCAATATCTTCCAGATATATATACTGTACTATCAAGCAAGTACCTAGTATCCCTCTGCTTCAGAAAATACACTGCTGTAGTTAAAACGCTTTTATTTATGCGGGCAGTAAACAGTATCTGAACATTTCCCAGCTCTGATATCTCTCCTGCCGTGAACTGTGATATGAACACAGAATAATATTCTGGAAGTGAAAAAGCAAGTGATTTGATTAGTACCATCACTAGGATTATTTCTCTTGTTTTGAAAGTTCTCGTTACCCACCTTTTTTTTTGACCCCTGCTGCATTTACTTGTTCTTTCAATGATATAACATGATATTAATATTCCAAAGTCTTTTACCTATTTATTATGTTCAATGACACGGTCTGTCTATTCTGTATTCTAAGCTCATTTTGAATTCATGATTCTTGCTGCATCTAAGCAAATAAAATTCATCACCATTCAACATCATGTTATTTTCGTTTGCTCATCGAAGGACTTTATTGATATCTCATTGTTATTTTTTCTTATGTGCTACTGAGGCGAATTTCTTAATTATGTTGGTATCGTCACCTTCATCCCATCACCTTCACCTCGGCACCTTCATCACCTTGTCATCTTCATCCTATCACCTTCACCTGGTCTCCCATATTCTCAACAAAAAACTCTGCACCTCCATTAGCCATACAAGATTACACGCCATCATCCTCTTAAAATTCCGTGGGTCCTACCCATGCCATCCCCATCCATCCAAACACCCCACCAACACCACTCTACCCCTCTACTCCATCCAACAAATACCAGCCTTACCCTTCCCCTCCACATCCAACGTCCCCCTTCCTCTCCCCTCCACATCCAACCCCCCCATCTCCTCCTCTCCAGCCACTCCGCCTCCATCTCTATCTACCCCTTCCTCTACCTTCCCAACAAATGAACCCCTAGCCTTCCCCACAAACCCGAGCCTCCCCTCAAACCCTATCAGAGATTCCCTTCTCTTCCAACCGCAGTTTCCACAACCCTTTATCCTTCAACCTCCAATCTTACCAATCGCAGTCTCCCGTCCCCTTCTCCCCAGCATCCTTCTTATCCAGAACTCCAGTATCCCCACTCCCTCAATCCCCCTCCAGCTTAAAATTAATGCATGTAAATCTACCCATATCAATTCAGCCAAGCAGCTAAACCATTGGGAATCCTTGAAATTCCTCCAACTGTACTCTTTGGAATACAGGCAAGAAAGATACATTATAATTTATACCCGGAATATTCTGGAGGGATTGGTCCCTCCGAAATCACTCCCTACGAGAGTAAAAGTCTCGCTAGACGGTGCAAAATGCTTCCAATGAAAAACAAGAGTGCACTGAGTATAGTGAGAGAATTCAATAAGTGTAAAGAACCCAAGGTGCTTCAACATCCTTCATACACAAGGGGAATTACCGACAGATCTCTGGTTGTCTTCAAGAGGGCTAGATATGTTCCTTAAGTCAGTTCCTAATCAACTGGACTGTAGTGCCTACGTTGGATTGTGGAATGCTAGTACTAACAGCCTCATTGATCAGATCATCAATCAGGAGGCCTGGTTTTGGACATGGTATCATTAGTAAAGGGTGTTACAGAGCTATGATTATAACCCTGTCAACGTCAGATATAAAAATAAAAAACATAAGTGGGGCGAGTAGTGTGTGGAGAGCGAGGTTGCGGCAGGTGTCAACCCGCACGGCGCTACTCTGGGGAAAAACTTCCCCACAAACCTTCAGTTGCTGCCTTGCAACATTGCACAGCTCCTGATGACGGACTGAGAAGTGTGAGAGTACCTGAGATAAAAATTTCCATCCCCCGTGGCTTGTCTTGCATTGTGAAGATCGCCAGTCCGCGATAATATATATATATAATATATATATATATATATGCAATAAGATCACAGTAAACAGGTGATTTCAAAATATGTGTGTGTGTGTGTGTGTGTGTGTGTGTGTGTGTGTGTGTGTGTGTGTGTGTGTGTGTGTGCGCGTGCGTGCGCGCAAGGAATTCGCAAGAGCAAGCGAAATATACACAAACACTGATCTCTGGCTGAAGGAGACTCGAACCTACGAACCTTGGAACAAGGTACGCAGTGCATTGCCATTCTCACCACACTGGACCAATACCTTGATGTCCAGCTTGCGCTAGACGTTGATCCAAGGCAGCCAGCTTGGATCAAGGCAGCTGGCTGCCTTGGATCAACGTCTGGCGCAAGCTGGACGCCAAGGTATTGGTCCAGTGTGGTGAGAATGGTAATGCACTGCGTACCTTGTTCCAAGGTTCGTAAGTTCGAATCTCCTTCAGCCAGAGATCAGTATATATATATATATATATTATATATATAATATATTTATATATATATTATATATATATTATATATATAATTATATTATATATATATATATATATATATATATTTTATATTATATATATATATATATATGCAATAAGATCACAGTAAACAGGTTATTTTAAAATATGCAAAACAACCACTGTGAAGAGTAGTGAAATTCCAAGCGCTTTCGTGACTACTCACATTGTCAAGGAACTAATGGCAATAGTTCCTTGACAATGTGAGTAGTCACGAAAGCGCTTGGAATTTCACTACTCTTTCACAGTGGTTGTTATGCATATATATATACTGTATATATATTATATATATATATATATATATATATATATATTTTATATATATATATATATATATATATATATATATATATTGGGTTTATTCACCGGTTAGGTACATGGTTATAATATGCCGGAGAAAGACAAGAGGGGGAGGGTGTGCTTCCCTGGGGCTGGCATGGAGAATATAGTTAGCAGGCTAGATAAGATCGTGTCCAGTAATGGGAGAAACCCAATTATCTGCCTCAGTGCTGCAGGCAATGATGTTAGGATGCATACGAGAGGAGTGGCTCGCCAAGTATAGGGCACCAATGGATTTAATTACGTTAAAGGGAAGGGTTCTGATAATATCTAAAATTTGGTTAATAAAATAAGTGAGAAATCAATGGTTGTCCAGGGCAACGGGGGAAAAATATAACTAGGACAAACAGCTTGACGCACACTACATGTATGTTCAAATGACGAGGTGCATCTTTCTAGGACCGGGTGACTGTTTGTTAATGGTTATAGGGATCATCGCTACATCTCTTCCTCAGCTATGATCTCAGGCGGTGTTCAGTCCACCAGAAGCTTTCCGCCACCAGTGGGCTAAACGTTTCCATACTAAAGTAACCTAACGTTCTGAACGTGTCTGTGATGAAGTAACCCAACTTTAGAAATGAATGTTAGAGGCCTCATTGGTAACGAACTCGTGGTGTACCTAGATGACATAATCATGTCAGAAGACGTGGAGACACACCTCCAAAGACTTGATTTGGTACTTGGTAAGCTTGAAGAAGCCAATTTGAAGACTAAATGTAAATTTTTCAGATCAGAGATCAAGTTTCTTGGTTACGTAGTTACTCCTAGAGGGGTTATGACTGACCGGAGTAGAGTAACTTCTAGACAAAATTTTCCATCTCCCAAAACCGCTGATGCTGTAAGATCGTTTGTGAATTATTTTGAATACATGCAAATGGTGAAAAAAATTCACCACCATCACCAGAAATCGTCCAGTGAATAAATATAATTAGTAAACAAAGAGACACTTGTGATACTGTGGATTATAGAAATAACAGTAACCAAGAAAGGGTATAGTAAAACTCTCGGTTAACATTAAGCAAGGCAATGAAAAAAAATCCTTAGCTAATGATAACAGCAACAGGTTCTTGGCCTTGCCGAACTTACCCTCACCCAATACTCGCGCACTTAGTGCATCAGCAGACCAATTCAGACACCACAGTCTTGTTTGCCGTAGATGGGACACATCGAAGCCATGAAAAAGTTAACTTCATCAAGACTAGTCTTGCAACACTAAAACAAATCAGAGACATCGACGTCACTCTTTGGAAAGGCGTAAATAGTGAGTTGGTTTGTTTATAGTGTTTAAATCATTTCGACTACATAAGGGGTCTTTCATGCTTTAAGTTACCCGTACACCACCAGCCAAAAATACTTTAATCCCTTTAAATAAAGATTAAAGTAAACTCTGAGTGCATGTACAGTGAGAAACACATATGTCACTGTGACTACCCTTGGTATATATATATTGGTTTGATACGAGTGGACACATGGATCAAGTAATAAATAAAGGGGATACAAAGGTGGTGGTGAAAATATCTAATCAACATAGAGCTCTTCACAGCGTTTTAAAAATAAAGTTTTATTCAACAAGGGAGTATTAAGTAGTGATCCGGAAGCACTTATATACAAGTGGAGTGAGCTGCCAAGCAGCGTCAGTGAAGCTAATACTTTGCAAATGTTAAATTTTGAGATACAATAATATATATGATTGGGCGAAAATAAAGCCATGTCGCCCATGGATCAGTAGCCGACTGCAGTAGCCTTTCTGTTGGCTCCTTATAAATTTGTCTTGCCTCCCATGGGCCAATAGGCCTACTGGAGTGTACGTCGCTCCACTTACAGCCCTCACACACAGTTCTATATTACAACACTCCACGCCTCTCAGTCCCCCATAAGAGCTTTCAAATTGGATTCATATGACATGAGAGGGGACGTGAGAAGGTGGCCATTGTCTTCCCAATAACTGCTCTGGGATGACCTCGCCTCATATCCCTTCTGAGTCGTCGTCACTGTTGCTGTTGTGTATTATTTTCATGGGTTAGGTTAGGTAAGATTTGTCAAGAAACAGGACAGGTGTTTTCTGACGCGGGTCTTCGTCATATGTTGACCCGCCGTTAGGGCTGTTGGTCATCTGATCGAGGCCTTCCACTAGCTTACCGGTCCACCCCTTTAAAAATTAGGGTTTATTTTCAAGGGAACGAGTTCAACGTAATCATACAGTGCTTGGGGAAGAGGAAGAAGATTTGATATAGACAAGTAGAAACGTAACTCCAATTTGGTTTAGAGCCTTTTACCAGAATCAAGGCACTTCCATTGAAGTGTCCGACCTGTCCTCCTTTGATATATACCTTTGATGAGTTTCGAGAGTTTTTCTACTCCCGGAACCCGGCCTTGGGTCAGGCTCGTCTGTTGATTGCCTGGTCAACTAGATGTTGCTGCTGGCGGCCCGCTGGCCCACATATCCATCACAGCCTGGTTGATCCGACTGATGCCCAGCCCTGTCGTTCCCAGTCTGTTGTTCTAGCCCTGTCGGCCCCAGCTTGTTCCCAGCCCTGATGTCCCCAGCCTGTTGTACCCAGCCCTGCTGTCCTCAGCCTGTTGTACCCAGCCATGTCGTCCCCAGCCTGTTGTCCCGACCTGTTGTCCCCAGCCCTGTCGTCCCCAAACTTGCCCTTTCCATCCCTATCGTCCTCAAACCTTTTGGTACCGGCTCTATCGGTCCCGGTTCTGTTGTTTCTGTCCTTTCGTCCCTAACCTGTCGTCCCTTGCCTATCGTAACCTCACGACGTTTCGAAACAGTTCAAAGTGGCCGCCATCTGACATCCAACGAAACTTGCGATCGAAAAGCGTCAATCTGTCAGTACAAACACTGAGACCTTGTCGAAACAATCAGAGCACATCTTACCTTCGCCTTCACCTCAGTTTCACCTCAACGCAGAGAGCACAAGCAAAGTCAGCTCACCAGCTCGGAAACACAAACAAAAATACTCGCGTGTCACAGCCTAATGACAGACAAATAGTCTTAAAAGCCGTTCAGTCTGAAGAATCCCAATGCGTTTAAGGGCAAACATCGGGGCTTTTACATAGTCATCAGTACACTCAACACACACGTCTCACCCATTAAACTTACGATAGACTAGTTATACTAATTCACTGCATATTATTTATATATATATATATATATATATATATATATATATATATATATATATATATATATATTATTATTATATTTTATTATCACACCGGCCGATTCCCACCAAGGCAGGGTGGCCTGAAAAAGAAAAACTTTCACCATCATTCACTCCATCACTGTCTTGCCAGAAGGGTGCTTTATATATATATATAATTACTGTTTCACGGACAGTCATGCATATAAGGAATATACTAACCTATGCTATATCCTCCACACGAATGAATAAAAGTTACTTATTACATAGGGCACTGTCAGACACATCTGTACCTTTAAATGAAAACCAGTGTGCGGTACATAATGATCAAATGGTAGTTTACCTAGAGATGGTTCGGGATCATCGCTCCAGCAACAAGATTTCAGATCAGGCCTCTCTGTTTGACAGGTTGGTCAACCAGACTTCAGACGTCGGTACCTTTATATGGACCTGGGTGCTCTACATAAAGGTCAAAAGGTAGACGGGCAAATCGCAATCAAGCGTGAGGTTTACCTTCACCGTCATATAAACATGACGAGCCTTTGTAGAGATATTATCTGTGTGCAGACGTCCAAAGCTTCATACAGCAAGGATCGTACCGCCACACAAAACGTCCCAGCCATCAGCAGTCGCCGTGTAAACACGTCAGTTTTTCATTTCCACTGGAAGGTCCTTCTCAACACACTGAGTCATGTCCGGCCTCTTTTAAAATCTGACTTGATGTGTGTGCTCCGTGTTCCGTGTTTAGGAAGAGAGGAAGAGGAGAAGGGGCAGATGGACAAGAACACGTTAAAGGGGAACATATAATGAAAAGGAAAATGACGGGATGGCATATATTCATAGGAGGGAGAGAAAGAGTTGTTAGGTAAGACACATATGCAACAGTTAGGTATCTTTATTTCGAAACGTTTCGCCTACACAGTAGGCTTCTTCAGCCGAGTACAGAAAAGTTGATAGAAGCAGAAGATACTTGAAGATGATGTAATCAGTCCATCACCCTTAAAGTTTTGAGGTGGTCAGTCCCTCAGTCTGGAGAAGAGCATTGTTCCATAGTATGAAACAATATGGAGATGAAGTGACAGGATGGAGCCTTATATAGCGCCAAGAGGTGAGACGTAGGTCACTAGAAGAGGTAAGAACTCAGATGTTGGGAGGTCAGGTCCCTCTCAAATCCAGCCGTTCTCACTAGTAGAGGTTGTCGAAGTTGATTGTAGGTCTGTACCAAGATACCCTTGTGTTGCAGTGTCTGAGAGAAAGAGAGAGAGAGAGAGAGAGAGAGAGAGAGAGAGAGAGAGAGAGAGAATGACAAAAGAGAAAGAGAGGCAAAAACTGCGATTGAGGAAGATAGAATAAGTGGGAGAAAAGGGCTGGACATTCCAATCACCATCCAAGGACCAAGAAGGGATAGCACTCATTCTCTACTCCTATTACACTATCAAATTCTATTTTCCATGTGTCAAGGATAGACCACACTGAAAGATAATAATTCTCAAGCATTAGTAACTCCAGATCTGCTGGGAAGAAACCTTGGAAAGAGCCGTAGCTACTGAACCCAAAGTCTCCCAGCTCAGGCTGAAACATTTCATTACCTGATATTCGAAAGCCATCCTGTGTGATGAATTATGAGAGAGGAACAAAGCGAGCTTTTGTATCCACTATGTAACCATCAGAGAGAATAAAACAGCAGCACACTAAAGATGTAACCAATTTTTAATAAAACACCCAGACATTACCATCACCCACGACCCACTCTAACATGGCGCCATATTCATCGTTTCCAATCATTCCACTTAGCCGAAAGATACCGAGTTTGATTCCGGGGTCCAACAAAATGTATGGGCAGAAAGTGTGGAATAAATTTAGTGAAGAGCAAAGAATATCGTGAGTACAATTAGACAGCAATCAACATCCGTGGCTAAACACTCTTCAACAGGTCACCAACAGATATCAGAATTACAGGAAAGAAAACAGGGTTTTTAAGAAGCGAAACAGTTTCCTGATACAAGTGCTGGATTAGTCAGGTTATGACGGATTTCGGAGCCTACGATGCTGGAACAAACAGCCTGCTTAACCAGGCGGTCAACAGGAAGCCTGGATTGAGGCCTAGCTGCAGGGTTAGAAGCGCCCTTGGAACCGGTCACAGGTACAAGCTTCCTAACACCCACGCTGCTCTTGCTCTGCAGTAAGAACCGGCACCGGATGTTATACTGGTGTAGGTTGCATCCTTGAATTTTTCTGTGAAAATGTGAGACACTATGCAAAATGTGTGAGACATTCTCACCAGGCAACGCTTCTAGCCTTGATGAAAGTATCCAAGTCTTAGGTAAAAAGTAACTGCACAATACAATGTACATAATGATGATCATTTAAATTCTATCCGTTTCCCAAGCCTTGCCACCCACTCCTCTCACTCTCACAACCACTGCCACATTTTCCCTCTTACATCTTCCATAACAATGCTCTACTTACATAACCCATTTCCCAGCAACTCCACAGGTTCCTGACCATCAAGGTTGTGGTGCTTACGTCGAACTATATGCAATAAACACAGACTGACGGATTAGGCTATAAACAGGAGAGTCTGGTCAGCCCAGATCACTAGGTAGGCAGTACCACCACGCTCACAAGAGTGGAGGTACCTGTTACCTCTCATCTCACCCGTCATACCACCTCTCATCTCACCTGTCATACCAACTCATGTCATTTAGCATATCACCGATCATCTCACCTGTCATATCACCGGTCATCTCACCTTGCAGAGGTCACCGGACCTAACTGTTTGTGACTTATTTCTTTGGGGGTACGTGAAGAGCACAGTTTACGTACCACCACTACCTGCAACCCTGGAGGAGCTGAAAATTTCGATCACTGAAGCAGTTCGCATGATAACACCAGTTATGCTGCAGAGCGTTTAGACCGAACTGGACTATGGCATCGATGTTTGCCGAGCAACCAGAGGGGCGCACATTGAGTGCCTTTAATGGTACCCGATACCACATGAAACTGAATGAAATCCTGCATCTGAAGCTACTAACTGTGAAAGATTATTACAACAAAGTTACATGCTATTCCTGTTTGAAATCAGGGAGTGTTTTTGTGGGCCCTGTATAAAAGGAGCGTATCATCCCTAAAGCTCAAATCCGTAAGTAGAGTATAACCCCTACACGTCTCCTTAAGTGGAGTATAACCCCTACACGTCTCCTTAAGTAAAGTATAACCCCTACACGTCTCCTTAAGTAGAGTATAACCCCTACACGTCTCCTTAAGTGGAGTATAACTCCTACACGTCTCCTTAAGTAGAATATAACCCCTACACGTCTCCTTAAATAGAGTATAACCCCTACACGTCTCCTTAAGTGAGGTATAACCCCTACACGTCTCCCTAAGTGAGGTATAACCCCTACACGTCTCCTTAAGTGAGGTATAACCCCTACACGTCTCTTCAAAAGGAGTGTAAATAATATTCCTCTCTTCAAGGGGTGCATCACCCCTACCCTATTCTTCAAGGGGTGCATCACCCCTACCCCATTCTTCAAGGGGTGCATCACCCCTACCCCATTCTTCAAGGGGTGCATCACCCCTACCCCATTCTTCAAGGGGTGCATCACCCCTACCCCATTCTTCAAGGGGTGCATCACCCCTACCCCATTCTTCAAGGGGTGCATCACCCCTACCCCATTCTTCAAGGGGTGCATCACCCCTACCCCATTCTTCAAGGGGTGCATCACCCTACCCCATTCTTCAAGGGGTGCATCACCCCTACCCCATTCTTCAAGGGGTGCATCACCCCTACCCCATTCTTCAAGGGGTGCATCACCCCTACCCCATTCTTCTTCAAGGGGTGCATCACCCCTACCCCATTCTTCAAGGGGTGCATCACCCCTACCCCATTCTTCAAGGGGTGCATCACCCCTACCCCATTCTTCAAGGGGTGCATCACCCCTACCCCATTCTTCAAGGGGTGCATCACCCCTACCCCATTCTTCAAGGGGTGCATCATCCCTACCCCATTCTTCAAGGGGTGCATCACCCCTACCCCATTCTTCAAGGGGTGCATCACCCCTACCCCATTCTTCAAGGGGTGCATCACCCCTACCCCATTCTTCAAGGGGTGCATCACCCTTATCCCATTCTTCAAGGGGTGCATCACCCCTACCCCATTCTTCAAGGGGTGCATCACCCCTACCCCATTCTTCAAAGGGTGCATCACCCCTATCCCATTCTTCAAGGGGTGCATCACCCCTACCCCATTTTTCAAGGGGTGCATCATCCCTACCCCATTCTTCAAGGGGTGCATCACCCCTACCCCATTCTTCAAGGGGTGCATCACCCCTACCCCATTCTTCAAGGGGTGCATCACCCCTACCCCATTCTTCAAGGGGTGCATCACCCTTACCCCATTCTTCAAGGGGTACATCACCCCTACCCCATTCTTCAAGGGGTGCATCACCCTTATCCCATTCTTCAAGGGGTACATCACCCTTATCCCATTCTTCAAGGGGTGCATCACCCCTACCCCATTCCTCAAGGGGTGCATCACCCCTACCCCATTCTTCAAGGGGTGCATCACCCCTACCCCATTCTTCAAGGGGTGCATCACCCTTACCCCATTCTTCAAGGGGTGCATCACCCTTATCCCATTCTTCAAGGGGTGCATCACCCCTACCCCATTCTTCAAGGGGTGCATCACCCCTACCCCATTCTTCAAGGGGTGCATCACCCCTACCCCATTCTTCAAAGGGTGCATCACCCCTATCCCATTCTTCAAAGGGTGCATCACCCCTATCCCATTCTTCAAGGGGTGCATCACCCCTACCCCATTTTTCAAGGGGTGCATCATCCCTACCCCATTCTTCAAGGGGTGCATCACCCCTACCCCATTCTTCAAGGGGTGCATCACCCCTACCCCATTCTTCAAGGGGTGCATCACCCTTACCCCATTCTTCAAGGGGTACATCACCCCTACCCCATTCTTCAAGGGGTGCATCACCCTTATCCCATTCTTCAAGGGGTACATCACCCTTATCCCATTCTTCAAGGGGTGCATCACCCCTACACCATTCTTCAAGGGGCGCATCACCCCTATCCCATTCTTCAAGGGGTGTATCACCCCTACCCCATTCTTCAAGGGGTGCATCACCCTTACCCCATTCTTCAAGGGGTGCATCACCCCTACCCCATTCTTCAAAGGGTGCATCACCCTTACCCCATTCAAGGGGTGCATCACCCCTACCCCATTCTTCAAGGGGTGCATCACCCCTACCCCATTCTTCAAGGGGTGCATCACTCCCTACCCCATTCTTCAAGGGGTGCATCACCCCTACCCCATTCTTCAAGGGGTGCATCACCCCTACCCCATTCTTCAAGGGGTGCATCACCCCTACCCCATTCTTCAAGGGGTGCATCACCCCTACCCCATTCTTCAAGGGGTGCATCATCCCTACCCCATTCTTCAAGGGGTGCATCACCCCTACCCCATTCTTCAAAGGGTGCATCACCCCTACCCCATTCTTCAAAGGGTGCATCACCCCTACCCCATTCTTCAAGGGGTGCATCACTCCCGTACTCCCCCCACCTATAATATAAAGTCCGCAATACAACGATCGCCTGGATAAATTGTAATTTCTCCATCAGAGTAGTCATGAGTGTGTGAGAGGCGAGTCGTTAAGGGCGAGAGTAGCTGCAGCTAGCAGCGGCTCCTCGACCTTAGCGACAGTCTCCTCCTCCACCACAATGCACCCACAACACAACCTTTGTACGCTTCTCATACCACTAAGTGACTTTGTTTTCATATTATTATAAAATACGGCATTGTGAGTGGCATGCCTGTGACCGGTTTCAAGAGTTCCACCCCTTGTAGCCCTGCCTGATGTGGCTCTTGTATGCTTGTAGCCCTGCCTGAGGTAGTTCTACCCTTGTAGCCTTGCCTGATGTGGCTCTTGTACGCTTGTAGCCCTGCCTGAGGTCGTTCTACCTTTGTCCCCTCCCTGAGGTATTCTCCCCTTGTACCCTCCCTGAGGTAGTTCCCCCCCGTAACCTGCCTGGGGTAGTTCTACCCTTTAGCCCAGCCTGAGGACAAGTTTCCCTGGTTTTGAAGGCAATACTCGCCACTCACAGCCACCAAACATTATGTAACACGGCACTCAGAGTGGCTATGAGCACATCTGAGTGGCTATGAACAAAACATAGGGGGTTAAAAGATGTGATGTAGGTCAATGAAGTCACAGGTGCCTCCCCAAACCCCGTGTAAATTGCCACACTCCTTGCCTTGGAGGGAAGTGTTGGAAAGATGCATGGCCCGTAAGTCCAGGTTTTTTGTTCTTAATGGGAAGAAAGGAGGGGTTAGAGACTCGGGACAATTTACCCATGGTGTAAAACACGGGTGTACGCCTCGTGGGGGGGAAAGGGAACCCCAAAACTGGAGGATAGGGGGGTTTTTAAGGTATAAGCTCGGGGGAAACAGCTGAGGGGGGATTCTACCGAGCTCGGCCTGTGTGCAGAGCCGGCGTCTGTAGGGGGTAGGGAATTATGGATAATTGAGGAATAAGGAGTAATCAGGAGGGTAACAAAAAGGAGTTGATGATTAGCGGAGGGTAATTGTGGTCCCCAAAATGGACCCACCTCTCTTTATCCCCCCACCACTTTTACCACCCTCTCACTACTTAAAATAAAATAATGAAAAAAGAATAAAAAAAATAAGGGGGACAGTGAATTTTACTATTCCCCCAAAAACACATTTTGATTTTAAGTCTTGTACAAAAAATTTTGGGGATCAGGAAAAAACACTAATGGTTGAGAAACGAGGGGGGTCCCAAATAAGCAGTGAGAAAGAACGAAACAAAATAAAACTTACAATATAGCTCAGAGGAAGTTCCCCACGGGAAACAAAGACTCCCAAGGTCCCAAGACCTACACGCACGACACTGCTCCAAGCCATACTCTGCCCAATGTCTCCAACGTCTCTCCCCCAGAATTCTCCCGCAGCCTTCTCCCCAGCTCTGCACACAGGCCGAGCTCCGCTCAACTCTCTTTGCCGCTGTTCCTTGGGCTTATATGTCCTCAAAGCCCCCCACAATGGGGGGGGTACACCCCGTGTTTTGACCTGACGCCGAAATCTGACGCCGTCAAGAACAAAAGACCCGAGATTTTAGCTGAAAAGGGATGTCTGACGCTATTTGCCAAGGGAAGGTGTGACCATTGAAATTTGGTTAAATTGGGGGTTTTTAGCGACCTCAAAAGCACAGTTTTAACTACATCCATTTGGGGTAGAATTGGGGTTTTGGTTGCTGCTGTTTGCGAAATCTGGGAGAGGGCTGCAGGGGGTCTCTAGAGGAGAATCTGTTGGAACATGAGCAGGTACTGGCTTGAAGCAGTGCTCGTGCTGTGGAGGTCTTGGGTCGGGCTAGAGTTCAGTTCCCGAGGGGAACTGTCCCACTACCTTATATTGTAATTTATATTCAGTTTTGTCGTTTAAATTTTAACCCCTTTTCTCAGCTGGTGTAAATACAATTTTTCTAAACCCAATATTGTTCCTGTTCCCAAAAAATATTTGCACAAGGACTTAATAAATTGTCCCCCCTACTTTTCTTTATTTTTTTTATTTCAAGCCTGAGGGGGTAGTAGTGAGATTAACAAGAGGTCGGGGTGGCCACCACTGACCTGTCAATTACCCACCTACCCCCATCCCTCTCCTCGTACTCCCCGTTTACTTCTTTTTCCCTCTTATCCCCCTTATTATTTCCCCCATTCATTGACCCCCTATATGACAAAGACAATACCCGCCACTTAGAAACCGGCTATCCCCTGCTTCTCGTTCTATCTGAGTGTTTAAGAAATTTTTAACGAATTAGTTCCCTGAAGCATAAATTGTTTTGGGTCATCAAGGTGAAGGATCGCTTGAGACTCGATCCTCCGTACCCCTACTGTGCCCGGGTCTGTGACTACTCAGGCTGTTAGTGATCGCAGACTTCAGACAATTACCGGCAATAACAGCAGCCAGGTATGGGCAGTGTGATTGATTGTTCTTTGTTCACCCGTCAGCATTGTTACTCCTGTCGATCAAGTCAATTCAAGGAAGGGATGGGGGGGGGGGGGCTTCGATGCTCTTGAAGTGTTCTTGATCCGAGGAATGGGAGCTACCTTCTCCGTGTTCGAATCGTAACTAATTATTTATTATTCACCTGGTGCTAAATGATATTTAGGTTTTGTGCTTCTCCACGAATTTAATAATAATAAATAATAATAATCTGTATGAAGTGAGCATGGCGACACGTCATAATTACGAGTTTCTTACCTCAAGTTTACCCTACAAGTGATGGAATCTAGATGACACACTTCAGTCTAACCCCAAGTTCCATCCCCGTCATCACTATCACGAAACCCCCCCATAACCCTACATGTGATGGTACGCAAAGCCATACCTTCAATCTAACCCCCATCCCACCCCCATCACCATCACGTATCTTCTTGCCTTACATGTGATGGTATCCGAGGCCTTACCTTCACTCTAACTCTACGCCCAATACCCCTGGATCACTAATACTCATCTCCCTTACCTTATTGTGTTGGTATCCAGGGAAGCACACTTCAGTGAAAACCTCCCACCACCCCCAACAACACGCACTTCTCCCCTGTCCACCGAGACTAACAGCAAACAAGCAAGGTGCACTCTACTACAATCATGTATTAAGCTTGTAATTGTTTTCTAGAGTTAATTATAACTGATACCTCTGATATACTTTTGAAGAGTTTCGAGAGTTTCACTAGTCTCTGAGGCCGGCCATGAGCCAGGCTCGTCTGGTGCTTGCGTGGTCAACCAGGCTGTTGCTGGTGGAGGCCCGCTACCCCACATATCCATCACAGCCTGGTTGATCTGGCACCTGGTGAAGATACTTGTCCAGTTTTCTCTTGAATGCTTCTACACTTGTTCCAGCCTTGTTTCTTATATCTTCTGGTAAGATATTGAATAGTCTGGGACCCCGAATGTTGATACAGTGTTCCTTTATTGTCCCCACCGCACCGCTGCTCCTCACTGGGTTTATTTTGTACTTTCTCCCATATCTCTCACTCCAGTATGTTGTTATGGCAGTGTGCAGATTTGGGACCAGGCCCTCGAGTACTTTCCAGGTATATATTATCATGTATCTCTCTCCTCCGCTCCAACGAGTACATGTTCAAGACATGAAGGCGTTCCCAGTAATTTAGGTGCTTTACTGGCTCAACCTGAGCCGTAAACGATCTCTATATATGTTCCAGCTCTGATAATTCTCCTGCTTTGAACGGGGCCGTCAGCACTGAGCATTATTTCCCCTGTTTTGAAAGTTCTCAATACCCATCCCATCATCTTCCTGAATGTCGTGATCTTTGTCTTGTTAAGGTCTTTAAAAGAGAGGTCAGTTGATATAATTATTCCCAGGTCTTTTACGTGTTTCTTTCGTTCTATTTGGTGATCCTCTTGAGTTTTGTATATAGTGCTCCTTTTGAGTTCTTCATTTTTTCCAAACCAAAGCAGCTGGAACTTATCACCATTGAACGTCATGCTGTTCTCCACTGCCCACTGGAAAACCCTGCTTATGACTTCCTGTACTTTTTCAGTGTCCTCTACCGTACTGACCTTCATGCTTATTTTAGTGTTATCTGCAATTATGATACAAAAGTGTGACTGGTGTTATTAGGAATCCGAAAATCCATCTGCCTACCATCCCCGTAATGCCCATTATCTTCATTTTGGGCGCTATCACTCCATGATCGCATTTCCCAAAACTATTTGCAAAATCTGTGTAAATCACATCTGCGTTTTGGTCGTCTTTCAACTCCTCCGTAATTCTGTCATAATGGTTCAGCAGCTGTGACAGTCATGATCGTCCTGCTCTAAAACTATGCTAGTTCGGGTTGTGCTGGTCCATGAAATTTTTAATCTGTCGTCTCATCACTCTTTCGAAGATTTTTATGATGTGAGAAGTTAGGGCTACTGGCCTGTAATTCTTAGCTAGTGCTCTACTACCTCCCTTGTGCAAAGGAGCTATGTCTGCACTCTTTAAGGCCTCCGGTATTTCACCTAGATCTAAGCTCTTTCTCCAAAGAATACTGAGGGCTCGTGCTAGTGGTACTTTGCACTTCTTTATAAATAGGGCATTCCATGAATTTGTTCCAGGTGCTGAGTGAGTGGGCATGTTATCCATTTCTTTCTCGAAATCTATGGGATTTGTACTAATGTCAGTTGGCCTTCTGCTGGAGTGAAAAATATTTCTGCATTTTTCTACCTTATTACCATTTACTGGGTTACTGAACACCGACTCATACTGTTCTTTCAGGATTTCATTCATTTCCTGTCCATCGTCAGTTTACGAATCTTCTCAATAATGGTCCAATTCTACAGCCTGGCCTAGCCCATAGCCGGGCTCCGAGAGTAGCGAGATTCTCAAAACTCATCAAAGGTATGTCTAAGGGTACTATATTGTAATTATTTATATACACTGTTAGTAAATTAAGACATATTTCCCCTACCAACCAGACTCCTGGAGTGCTGTGACTGATAATACCGAGATTAACTTTCATATGTATAGTAAATACTCTCTAGCATCAAACTGAGCGGAGGAAAAAGCAGTCTCGTAAATATTGACGAATGAAACTTGAATCGTTAATGTTATCAATATCATTACATCATTATAGATGCATGGACCACACTCTAGTCTCCGTACATTCTTCTCTTTGCTAAATGACAGTCGAAATTACGATTTAACTTGGCTTATATTTTACAAACGTACATATACAAAAATGTGTGTCGAATATGTAAAACTGGTCAGTTAGCAAGAACTCATCTAAAGTTAAGTCCTTTCTGAAATTTTCTTTTATACGTTTAAAGATATATTTTTTCATTTATGTTAATGCAATTTTATTTTGTACCAAAAGAACCTTAAAAAACTTACCTAACCTTAATATAACAACCGGAATTTAATTTAGCGTAATTCAAATTAATTTAATAATAAACACAAAAATTTTTTTTTTTCGTTAGGTTCAGAATGATTTTTGTGAAATTAGTGCATACACAAATTTTCGCTTGCCTTATTCGTTAAGAAGAGCATTGCTATTTAAGCCAAAATCGCAAGTTTTACCTATTCGGCACGACATAGAATATAGGCGGTGGTAGAAGAAAATATTCAAACAGTTCCTAGGAGAAAAATGAGTTTTCCCTGAAGTACGTTTATTCTCTTCTCTGAGGATAAGGGTCCCCAGTACAGTTCTAGAGGTGGTACCTCCTGATATATATATATATATATATATATATATATATATATATATATATATATATATATATATAATATATATATATATATATATATATAAAGTTGTTACACACTTATCTAGTAGAGATAGAGTGAAAAGCCTCTTTGGTTTAGTGTGTTTGAGGTGGTGGTGAGGTTGATGCTGGCACCAAGCCAACACTACCCGTTTTACAAGTCTGTGGTCTTATCACTACTACCACACAAACACACCATTGCTTCATATCTCCTTCCTAACAAGCGCACACGCACAACACTTATTCTTTATTCTCCTTTTACGAATTTCTTTGACTTTATCAGCTCTACCAAAGAGAAATTCCATGAAATATACTCTGCACAATCCTATACATTTTTTTTTATCCTCGTTTTACAAGCTTCTTGTTTTACTCACCACTGACAATGAAACTGCCTGCTTGCCGCTGGAAGCAACCTGCTTAATGAGAAAGTTAACAAGGCAGACTGGGCTATGAGAGCAGAACTCTCGAAACCAGTTACAGGTTGGTCACAATGTCTTAGTATCAAACTTAAACATGTTTATATATTTTTTACTACATCGGCTGACTTCCACTAAGGTGACTCAATATCACAAGATTTACCCATTCGGCACGATATATATATATATATATATATATATATATATATATATATATTATATATATATATATATATATATATATGTATGTATATATATATATGTATATATATATATATATATATATATTATATATATATATATATATAATATATATATATATATATATATAATATATATATATATATATATAATATTGTCGTGCCGAATATGTAAAACTGGTCAATTAGCAAGAACTCATTTAAAATTAAGTCCTTTCTAAAATTTTCTCTTATACGTTTAAAGATATATTTTTTTCAATAATGTTAATGTAAAAATTTATAATTTTGCACTAAAAGAATCTTAGAAAACTTACCTAACCTTATTATAAACAAGAACAATTTATTTTAACCTAACCCAACTAAATATATTTTAGATTTGCTTACAATAATTTAATACTAAACAAACACAGTGAAATATATTTTTTTCGTTAGGTTCAGAATGATTTTGGCGAAATTATTGCATACACAAATTTTCACTTGTCCTATGGCAGAGGAGCGTTGCTATTTAAGCCAAGATGGCAAGTTCTGCCTATTCGGCACGACATATTATATATATAATATATATATATATATATATATATATATATATATATATATATATATATATATATATATTATATATATGAGCACAGGAGTAGAATGATAGCTCTAGGCCTTTCGTGTTGCAATTAACACATCTTCAGGAGCTTGCAATGTTGCAGAAATGAGTAGGAAGTGCAGGTAGGCTCGGAATACTAGCTATTCCGAGGTTATATTCGTCTACCACTCCCATACACTAAGCAAGCAAGTAATACTATGTAAATATTAATTATGAATGCAATAATTCTATCACAAACAGTTTACACGACCCACGGAAACTCGTCCAGCTCAGAGGCTACGATCCCGCTCTCATTCTGAAAAGTATCCATATTATTATAATCATAAGTAAGCGCTAAACTCATAAGGGTCAAACAGCGCTGCAAAAGTACCCATAACAATAGCAATTCTATGCTCATTCAATGACTGTAGCCAATTTACTATCAAATTTAAATACCTATGTTTATGGATAAACTCGGCGGATATCAAACTCATTAAAGTGGGACATTGCCAGATTATTAATTACTTGCGCTACATACACTGAATGTAATATTGCTGAATCTTCTCCTGGTTATCTGTAATTGTTTAATATGAGTCTAGATTATTTAAAATATTTCATTAGTAATGTAGGACATGGTTTAACAGATGCCAGTCCCGGCTGAGTCTCTAGCCAGTCAGACTATTAGTGAATGTGGATGGCACAACTGCCGACAATGAAGAAAAGATAAACACTGCAGAACAAGTTTGTATTCTGACTACATTGCTCTCTGAGAGAGGTTGTCATCAATGGTTCTAACACAGCAACACCGTGTCCCCGTGAAAAATTGTTGTTTCCCGCGGGTGTGGGTGTCCTGCCAGGTGGGAATTGAGTGGCTGCACGTCTGCAAGTACGTTACTAAAGTAGCCGTCCAGAGAGACATCAATGAATTATGTTTGTACCTTTCCGAAAAGACAGTTAAGAAGCAAGTGATCCAACATGTGTTTTTCTCTCTAGATCACACAGCATTTGTGAGAAACGGTGGATGAATTAAAATAAAGTGTTTCAGTGGCTGTGTAATCAGAGAGGCAGACCCCGTACCCAGTCCACAGTACCTCAGTGAACACAAGACCTATAAGTCCTCAAAGAAGCCGCAGTTCAACTCTCTCAAGAGACCCAGGAGCTATTGCGCAAATCTCACAAGAGATCCAGGAGCTGGAGATCACATTCAAGAGCTTCAGTTCAACACAGAAACGAAGTATTGCTGAAGCAAATAAATAAATAAATAAATAAATATATATATATATATATATATATATATATATATATATATATATATATATATATATATATATATATATGCAGGACAAGCCACGGGGGGGGGGAAATCTTTAGCTCAAGTACTTTCACACTTCTCAGTGCGTCATCTGGAGCTGTGCAATGTTGCAAGGGAACAACCAAAGCAGGGAGAGAGGTCACAGAATAGCGTAGGTGTCACCGTCCAAGTCTGAGGGTAACCGTGGACGGTGACACCTACGCTACTCTGAGACCTCTCTCCCTGCTTTGGTTGCTCCTGAGAAGTGTGAAAGTACTTGAGCTAAAGATTTCCACCCCCCCCCGTGGCATATATATATATAATATATATATATATATATATATATATATATATATATATATAATATATATATATATATATATATATATACAGGTAGAGAGAGAGAGAGAAGTGGTATTGAATCATTTACCAAACTGCGGCAGGCCAGGATTCGACCCCACGATACACTGTCCCGCCTCAAGAGAGAACACAACGTACGTGTCACCTTATCCACTCCGCCATCGATCCTACAAACAACGTGAGCCTAGCGAACTAGACTTATTTCATGTTGCGAGGACACTCGTGGCAGTGGATGTTCAAGGGTTAATTTCAGCCTCCTCCTGTTTGAATACCCGCCTCAACAGTCTATATAGCAATGAAACCATGAAACAAGTGGTATTGAATCATTTACCAAACTGTGGCAGGCCAGGATTCGACCCTACGACACACTGCCCCACCTCAAGAGAGAACACACACACAATATATATAATATATATATATATATATATATATATATATATATATATATATATATATATAATATATATATATATATATATATATATATATATATATATAATATATATATATATATATATATATATATATATATATATATATATATATATATATATATATATATATATATATTATATATGTATAAGAGGGAGGAGTCGCATATTTTCGCTGCCTGGACAGCCTTAACTAAATATATCGAAATTCAACACCCAACAATAAGGCAAGTTTTCATTATATTTCATTTTTTGGTGTAGTTATATTCAATTTTAATGCTCAACAATCCTGTACGAAAAAACAAGTTTATTTTAATGTTTTTTTTTTTAACAAACTGGCAACAGTAGGCTGTTATGCGCATTTTAAGTGACAGCAGAATAAGCTATATTTGTGAAACTTCAACGCGACATAAAATGTTAAGTTCTGATTATTTTTCAGTTTTCGTTTCGCATTTATATTAGACTTATAATGTTCTACAATCCCGTAGGATTTTTTTTTATTTTATCGAAAAACTGGACACAGTATGGCAGCCAAAGCTACTAACACTGCACATCTAAGGTTCAGTATACAATAAAAGTTGGGAGATTCAAAGTTTATTCTCTATAAGGATTACAATGCTGAGTTTACAGAATTTGGTTATTGTGTGGTTTACAGTAGTAAAATAATAATTACAGAGTGTACCACTAGAACACCTAGCATGGCTAGGCATTTCGGGCAGACTTAGATTAATTCTTAAATTTAAAATATTACAAATTATGAGGTAAGTTGGTATTATGACTAAGTGACTAAATACTAGTTTGTGAGTTTAGCAATGTGAATGCTTTTGTTTTGGCACAGTACATAGTTTGAGTATTGGAGTATCACAGGCCAACTTATGACTAGTTAGGATTCATTATTTTAAGATTGAGATTGATATTTCTGTTTATGGTCAAATGGGTCAGTGAGTGTAAGTGTGAACCACCAGGTGGTATTCGTGTAGTTAGTTGACGGGGTGTATCAGGGAGATGTTTTCTAATGGTAGTTTTGAAGGTGATGAATGTGTCTGTAGTTCTAGAGTTTTCAGGTAGGGTGTTCCAGATTTTAGGGCCTTTGACATACATTGAATTTTTGTAAAGGTTTAGTCGGACACGGGGAATGTCATAGAGATGTTTGTGTCTGGTGTTATGCCTGTGGGTTCTGTCACAACTATCAAGAAAGCGTTTTAGGTCAAGGTTAATATTGGAATTTAAGGTCCTGTAGATGTAGATTGCACAGCAGTAAGTGTGGATGTACTGAACAGGGAGTAAGTTTAGATCTATGAAGAGTGGGGGGGTGTGTTGCCAGGGATGGGATTTAGTGATTATTCTTACTGCGCCTTTTTGTTGGGTTATTATTGGCTTTAGGTGTGTTGCTGTAGTTGATCCCTAAGCACAAATAGCATAGGTGAGGTATGGATAAATAAGTGAGTGGTATAGTGTGAGAAGGGCATTTTGCGGCACGTAGTATCGTATCTTGGAGAGGATCCCAACCGTTTTGGATACTTTTTTGGTTATGTGTTGGATATGGGTGCTGAAATTCAGGGTGTTGTCGAGGTATAGGCCTAGGAATTTGCTCTCATTATGTCTGGCAATTAGAGTGTTGTCGATCTTAATGTTAATTTGCGCAACTCCTGCTCTGCTACCAAACCTACACGGTACAGCTACATTCCAAACTTTCCTATAAGAGACATTGACGTTTAGAGTTTAAAATCGATCAGAATTGGCATTTTTTTTTAGTTTTCCCTAGAAAAACAATCCCCATTTTTTAATTTAAAAAGTGTCAGATATACAGGTACATAGCTTAACAGTACAATGAACCTTCTGTGCATCGGTGTTTAGAAGTTGAAGTCCTTCAAAGAGACACAATTTTTGAAATAAAAGTGTCAATAACAATCAGAACTTTCCTCTAATAAAGACACACCAGCTTTAAAAGTTTGACGTCGATCAGAAATGGTAATGCTGCTCTAACAACAGAAAGTTTGATGCCTATCAGAAGTGCATATGCTGCTCTAACACTCTTCATAAGTACAAAAAAAAACCTTCGTCAAAACACTAAGCAAAGACACCAGAGCCACCATCAGGTAGCGGCAGTGGAGGTGGATGCAGCAGGATGTTACAAGCGGACAACAGAACCTCCAGGTAGCGGCAGTGGAGGTGGATGCAGCAGGATGTTACAAGCGGACAACAGAACCTCCAAGTAGCGGCAGTGGAGGTGGATGCAGCAGGATGTTACAAGCGGACAACAGAACCTCCAGGTAGCGGCAGTGGAGGTGGATGCAGCAGGATGTTACAAGCGGACAACAGAACCTCCAAGTAGCGGCAGTGGAGGTGGATGCAGCAGGATGTTACAAGCGGACAACAGAACCTCCAGGTAGCGGCAGTGGAGGTGGATGCAGCAGGATGTTACAAGTGGACAACAGAACCTCCAAATCGATCAATAAAAATGCGGGTTACGTAACAGTTGTCGGAGCACCATTAATTCCGGATCACGCGTTTGTGGCCTTAAAAAATTAATGGACTGCCTCTCAACACTGATACAACACCCAATTAAACATATCTTTAATCTTAATTTAATGACATCAGAGTGAGAAACAATACAGCTGTATGGGAGAGTGATATACAACTGCATACAGCTGTATCAATCACCCAAACAACTTTAATGCAGCTGCATGTAGAGTGAGAAACAATGAAAGCAGGTGTATGATAGAGCGAGAAAAAACTTCATACAGCTATATGGGACTGAGAAAAAATGCAAATGGCACTGAGACACAATACAGCTGATTGGAAGAGTGAGGAAACTTAATGTACAAGTAAGGCAGAGTGATATAAAATATAGCTGTATGGCAGAGTGAGATACAATACAGCTGTATGGCAGAGTGAGATAAAATATAGCTGTATGGCAGAGTGAGATACAATACAGCTGTATGGCAGAGTGAGAAACAATACAGCTGTATGGCAGAGTGAGATAAAATATAGCTGTATGGCAGAGTGAGATACAATACAGCTGTATGGCAGAGTGAGAAACAATACAGCTGTATGGCAGAGTGAGATACAATACAGCTGTATGGCAGAGTGTGATACAATACAGCTGTATGGCAGAGTGTGATACAATACAGCTGTATGGCAGAGTGAGAAACAATACAGCTGTATACATGAAACTTTATAAACAAAAAAAATTTTCGATGACTCGGTGAAGCTGTGTTTCCATTTTACTTAAAAAATGTACAAGTTTCATTAAATACAGGTAAAACTTAACATAACTGTCTGGAAGCATTATTATTATTAGTACTAGTAGTAGTAATAGTAGTAGTAGTGCTAGTAGTAATAGCAGCAGTAATAGCAACAATAATAGTAACAGTAGTAGTAGTAGTAGTAGTAACTAGTAGTAGTAGTAACTAGTAGTAGTAGTAACAGTAGTAGTAGTAGTAGTAACAGTAGTAGTAGTAGTAGTAACAATAGCAGTATTAGTAATAGCAGCAGTAGTAGTAATAGCAATGATAATAGTAACATTAGTAGTAATAATCATAGTAGTAGTAATAGCAGTAGTAGTGTTTACCTGGAGAGAGTTCCGGGGGTCAACGCCCCCGCGGCCCGGTCTGTGACCAGGCCTAATAATAAAATAATAACTGCAGGTGTTGGGATGCAAGGCAACACATGCTGCGGCCAGCAACACACGCTGTGGCCAGCAACACACGCTGCGGCCAGGAACACACGCTGCGGCCAGCTGACAGCAAACTCACTAGCGAGAACGACAACGGGAAACGTAAATAAGAATAAGGAGAGAATTAGCATAATGACGGGAGAACCGGGGAGGCGAACACAACCGGAAGCACACTCATCTTTCCTCCCACACCAAGTGTGTGTAAGTGTAATGTGTTGTAGGGAAGAGGAGAAGGGAAGGGAGGGGAGAGTGGAACAAGATTGGGAGGGGAGGGAGCTTCGCGGAGTGGGACGACGGGAGGAAGGAGTAGCGTGTAGTGGGAGAGGGAAGGGAGGTAAGAAAACGGGGAGATGAGGGAGAGGAAGACGAAAAAGGGAGGTGAGTGAGAAAGAGGAAGAAAGAGGGCAAGAAGAAACAAAGAAAGGGGAGATAAGGACAGTAGGGAAAGGACTTTGAGGAAGGAGGAATGCGAACATGGGAGAGGAAAGATATAAAGTTGGGGAAAGGGAAAGAATGAAGAGAAAGAGAGAAGGACTGGGAAAACGTACTGGTTATAACACGTGGAACTATCCAAGAACCGTTATCACTATCACGTACCGTCATCACTATCAGTACCACCATCACTATCAAGTACCACCATCACTGTCAAGTATCACTATCACGTACCAAAATCACTATCAAGTACCATCACCATCAAGTACCGTCATCACTATCAAGTACCACCATCGCTATCAAATACCACCATCATTATCAAGTACTGCCATCACTATCAAGTACCGTCACTATCAAGCACAACCATCACTATCAAGTACCGTCATCACTATCAGTACCACCATCACTATCAAGTACCATCATCACTATCATGTACCACCATCACTGTCAAGTACCGTCATCACTATCACGTACCACCATCACTATCAAGTACCATCACCATCAAGTACCGTCATCACTATCAGTACCACCATCGCTATCAAGTAGCACCATCACTATCAAGTACCACCATCACTATCAAGTATCGTCATCACTATTGTGGAAAATAATTTCCCAAAAATTATGCCTGATTAATACATTACTTTGCTCTAAAGTGTATTTTTAAAAGAAGAGAATCGAGAGGGAAGCTCTGCGCCTGTGCTGAGGAGCAGGAGGAGACGCCATTGTTTTTGAATGTGGTACAGGCACGCTAATGTAATATGCATAATTTTCGTCGCTCTAGGGGTTATATTGGGCTTAAAACCTCTCATATAGGAGCCGAAATTGTTGGATGTGCAGTCCTGCATAACGAGAGCATTAAGCAGATGGACAGGACATCTCCAGGAACCTCAGATAAGCTGTCTATGTTTATGTTTAGAATTCTGGCCAGTAATTTCTTCATAAATTTAGACAGGGGGATTTCTGTACATGACACACAGTAATCTGTAGACTAATTGGTGAGTCTTATGATTATAAATTCTCCTTCTGTTATATAAATGTGTATATGTAATCATTTATTAATCTTAACATACAGTCCACAAATTTATAATAATGTTTACCATAAGTCTTGGTAATGTATATTTCATTTGCAATTAATATAGGTCTAGAGCAACTTGTGGATATGACAGTTGTAGTTATCGAAGGGGGACATTTTTTGAGACCTAGGTGTCCCAAAATTCCTGCTTGTCTATGTAACTTTGATAAAGAATAATTATCTTTGTTACCATTTACTGGCATGTATCTCATGAGTTACATCCAGGTAAATGTAATTTTCCATAACTATCAAGTACCACCATCACTATCAAGTACCGTCATCACTATCAAGTACCGTCATCACTATCAAGTACCACCATCACTATCAAGTACCGTCATCACTATCAAGTACCATCACTATCAAGTACCACCATCACTATCAAGTACCGTCATCACTATCAAGTACCATCACTATCAAGTACCGTCATCACTATCAAGTACCAAACCATCACTATCAAGTACCGTCATCATTATCAAGTACCACCATCACTATCAAGTACTGTCATCACTATCAAGTTCCATCATCACTATCAAGTACCGTCATGGCTTCACACGGCGAGGGCCTGGGTTCGATTCCCAGCCAGAGTAGAAACATTGGACGTGTTTCTTTCCACCTGTTGTCTATGTTCCCCATCAGTAAAATGGGTACCTGGGTGTTAGTCGACTGGTGTGGGTCGCATCCCGGAACACTGACCTAATTTGCCCGAAATGCAGAGCATAACAAGGGAGTTTCTATATAGTAGTATGTCATTGTTGTCAGTTGGACTGTATACCTTGTACATGTACTTGTAGTAAATTAAAGATATTTATTATTATTATTATTATTATTATTATTATTATTAAGTACCGTCATCACTATCAAGTACCGTCATCACTCTCATCATACACTCTGCCTCTGGCCCAGACTCCTCTTAACTCCATATTCACGAACAATAAATGCCTAAGGAGACGGAGTCTGGATACACAAGTCGTCACAGGAATCATCGCATTGTCTCGTAATCGCCACCTTGTGGCAACCACAAGAAAGTATAGACCGATATCACTAATTTTTCACAATATCAAAATCTTTATTAAAAGAGTTTTAAGAAACAAGACTGCTGGACACACTGAATCACAACAATTGCACAACCCAGGCCAGTATGGGTTTAGAGCAGGTTGCTTTTGCCTCTCGCATTTGCTGTATCATCGCGATGTGGTTTTGGATACACTGGAAGACAAACAGAATGCAGATGTAGTATACACAGACTGTAAGTCTTCGACTAGATCATGGTGTAATAGCTTATATAATGCGTGAAATAGGAATAAGAGGTAAGTGGGCAGGTGGATATTTAGTTTTCTAACGAACAGAACCCAAAGAGTAATAATGTAAAGAGCTACAGAGAAGCGCTGTTCCTCAACGTACAGTATTTATGAGCCTCAACTATCTTTCTCATACCTGACACAAAGACATAATTCACAGCACCGTATCATCCCTCGCAAACGATACTCGATTTTGAAATAGAGCGGCAAAGATTGAGGACACGGCAAATGTTCAAGATGATATAAACCAAGTCTCTCCGTGGACCACAGAAAGCCTTATGATGTTCAACGGGGGAGAATTTCAGTTACTCCGCTACAGAAAGAAATAAGGTAATAAAAGCTGAAAGAGAGAAAATAATGATATTAAACCACTCAACAGAGCGGATGATTAATGTTAACGACTTAAAACTAATAATTTTCACTACCGTCTACAAAATGTATGTATGTATGGTGCAAAATACCGAGCACTGGACGGATAGAAGGCCCATAAACGTCACACCGGCATCAAAATCTTAAAAAAAAAAAAGAAAAAAAAAAGAAAAAAAAAACTAGTCACTGAAGAGACTATCGTATTTAACGAAACTTTTTTCCTTGCTCATCCCTATTAAAAAAAGGAAAACAAACAATACAATATCAAAGTACATCACACAGCACATCACCACGTCGCAAGTAGCAAGAAACGTTTAGTTATGTTTAACCTGTACTCTCCAGGTGCGAAATATTGATGTAATCTGCCAAACCCATTAAATTAACTTCGTCGACAATTATACAGTGACGGGGCTCACTGTATAATTGTCGACCAAAAATACATAAATAAAAAATTCACAGGATGTATGCCTCATACATCAAGTTGGTGAGAGTGAACAAAAAAACTCAGTGTACTCCCTCAAATGTATTCTCTCAAATGTATTCCCTCAAATGTATTCCATCAAATGCAGGCGAGAGAGGTACCGCACATCACGTCACACCTCGGAAATCCTGGAGGGACTCTCCTGTCCAACTTTACTAACCTGGAGTCTACCTGGAGAGTGTTCCGAAGGGCCGACGCCCCCGCGGCCCGGTCTCAGAAGGGGCCTCCTGGTGGATAGACTGATCAACGACGCTGTTAGTGCTACCTGCACGAAGTGCAACGTATACACCACAGCCTGCCTGATCAGGAATAAAATAACGCTCTAGGCCTGCTGGATGGTAGGATGGTTAGGTAGCACGTCTGTCTAGCTATTAGTGGACGGAAGATCCGGCTTTCGTCACTCCTTGCAGCCAACGACCCGCAAAGGTTTACAGGTTCATTACTACTACTATTACTGCTTTTACTACGACTACTACTCTTATTACTTCTACTGCTACTACTTCTACCACTACTAACAGGAAACATCGCTAGAAAACACCTCAGTCATACCTCCTGCGAAATGCACTTAAAAATAACAATAGCCTCAAGAATATAATACAAATTAATCGTGTTTTCTTTTCTGGCCACATACTGAAAATTACAAAAAGAATATTCAAGTGGACATTTTATTTCCTACATAAAAAAAATCTTATATTGATTATATCGTGCTTGTACAAGGGAAAATGCTGCTCTTACCTTATTTCAGGCACCTGTTGCAGGGCATTAGTTTAGTACCTACTGAACTAATTCAGGGAGCAATTCAACTGCAAAACCAATGGAAAGTTGGATAAAAACTATACATCACTGGGAAGCTGGATAAAACTATACATGATAGGAACTGGATAAAACTATACTTGATAAGGAAGCTGGATAAAACTATACTTGATAAGGAAGCTGGATAAAACTATACATCATTGGAAGGCTTAATAAAGCTATACATTATTGGAAAGTTTGATAAAATTATACATAGCGCGACAAGTATGTAAATAAGACACAATTTGCGGTTCATGTAGCATTTGTTGACGAGACATTTCGTCCGCTTTATCATGACTGATAAAGTTCCTGGCAGACGAAACGGCCGCCAGGAACGTGTCTTATTCATAAAGGGTCTTATTCATAAAGTGTCTTATTCATAAAGGGTCTTATTCATAAAGGGTCTTATTCATAAAGTGTCTTATTCATAAAGTGTCTTATTCATAAAGGGTCTTATTCATAAAGTGTCTTATTCATAAAGGGTCTTATTCATAAAGTGTCTTATTCATAAAGGGTCTTATTCATAAAGTGTCTTATTCATAAAGTGTCTTATTCATAAAGGGTCTTATTCATAAAGTGTCTTATTCATAAAGTGTCTTATTCATAAAGGGTCTTATTCATAAAGGGTCTTATTCATAAAGGGTCTTATTCATAAAGTGTCTTATTCATAAAGGGTCTTATTCATAAAGTGTCTTATTCATAAAGGGTCTTATTCATAAAGTGTCTTATTCATAAAGGGTCTTACTCATAAAGTGTCTTATTCATAAAGGGTCTTATTCATAAAGTGTCTTATTCATAAAGTGTCTTATTCATAAAGCGTCTTATTCATAAAGGGTCTTATTCATAAAGTGTCTTATTCATAAAGGGTCTTATTCATAAAGGGTCTTATTCACAAAGGGTCTTATTCATAAAGTGTCTTATTCATAAAGGGTCTTATTCACAAAGGGTCTTATTCACAAAGGGTCTTATTTATAAAGGGTCTTATTCACAAAGGGTCTTATTCACAAAGGGTCTTATTCACAAAGGGTCTTATTCATAAAGGGTCTTATTCATAAAGGGTCTTATTCACAAAGGGTCTTATTCACAAAGGGTCTTATTCACAAAGGGTCTTATTCATAAAGGGTCTTATTCATAAAGGGTCTTATTCACAAAGGGTCTTATTCACAAAGGGTCTTATTCACAAAGGGTCTTATTCACAAAGGGTCTTATTCACAAAGGGTCTTATTTAAAGGGTCTTATTCACAAAGGGTCTTATTCACAAAGGGTCTTATTCACAAAGGGTCTTATTCATAAAGGGTCTTATTCATAAAGGGTCTTATTCATAAAGGGTCTTATTCACAAAGGGTCTTATTCATAAGGGTCTTATTCATAAAGGGTCCTTATTCACAAAGGGTCTTATTCACAAAGGGTCTTATTCATAAAGGGTCTTATTCATAAAGGGTCTTATTCACAAAGGGTCTTATTCACAAAGGGTCTTATTCATAAAGGGTCTTATTCATAAAGGGTCTTATTCATAAAGGGCGAAGCGATGGCAAAATAAAAGCTCATTGTGAACCTGCGTCTTTTCTTCCTCACTTCCCTCAGAACGCTGCTTTATCCAGCCTTGGAATGACATTTATTGCTAACTTATACATGTGGAATCTACAAGTAACTCTCGACAGACAACAGACTGTTACTGAGTACCTTTCCACGGAAGTGAAGAAACAGCATTAACAGGTAAACCAACGGTACCGTTCACAGGTAACACCAACAGTGTGGTTGCCGGCCCCTGATCAAACACACCTACCTGCAACAAGAAAAATAATCACATTAGTACCAGTAACTACACCAATAATACAATAACATCAGGTAGGAGACAAGGAGATGAAGGAGGAAGAAAGGAGGAGACGCAGAAGGAAGGAGAAAGAAGGAATGAAGAAGAGAAGCAGGAGGGAGGAATGAAGAGGAGGAAGGAATTAAGAGAAGAAACAGGAGGGGAGAATGAAAAGGATAAGCAGGAGGCGGGAATGAGAAATGAGGAATGGAAAGGAGAGGTAGGAAAGAACAAGACAGTGAGAAAAGCCTAAGGCGTGAAGAGAAAGGATAATGTGGGAATGAAGGGAGGACAGACAAAAGAAGACATAGGACAAAGAGGACGAAAGATAATGAAAGGAGAGAGGAGGAACGAGGAAAAGTAATAAGACAGGAGGAACAAGAAAGAACAAATAGATAAAAGTACCAAGAAAAGAAGAGACAGCTAAAAAATAGCAAAGCAAATGAAGCCAATATGACAGTAAGGATAAAAAAATACAAATATAATAGATAAAAATTAATGTTGGGGATGAAGCAGTAGTGGAGCAGAGACTCTTCCACTTCTATTCTCTATGATTGTTACAAATCATTTGCAACTCAGATAATTTCTTATTGAAGTCCACCTCACGATCAGCATAATGACGATGGAGACAATGCAGGAAATGGATTCAACAGACAATTGAAGTCCCTGAAACAGGCCCGACCAGCCCCTGGCGATGCCAGCCTCAGGCAGAGTTGAGGTTAGTAACTGCGCAGCAGCTACGGCAGAAGTCAGGCTCAGTAAATACTTTAACTACGCCAGAATCTACAGCCTGGAAAACGGGGGTGAGGAAATATCGGGTCTTAATTATATCGGATAGTCAAAGTCGGCTGTTTAATCTTTGATTCAGATCGTCATAAATGTGCAGGTCGGGTCGTGTAGTCAGTTTTGAAAATCTGATAACTGGTCTGACTCACGCCTGTGGTATAGTTTGGTCTACCTATGGTTTGGGAAAGCTCTAACTCAAGAACATTATGAAGATATTATATACATGCGTCTACCTGTCTACCTCGTGATTGTTTCAAGTCTCCTCCTCCCCTCTATGGGAAGAATTGTACCTACTGACACCAACGGGTGTGAGTCGAGCACCATGCCCCTCACCATACTGCTGGGTCGCCAGTTCGAAGCCTATACAGTACCTTCATTTTGTTACATCTACGGTCGTAATTTTAATTTGTATTGCTAGGATTATAAAAGATAATTTTTTCACACGTGCGCATATAAACAACGCCTCGTGATACCGTGGTGTTTACCCCACACTGCGTGGAGCGAGCACTAACAGCATAAAGACTGGTCTTCGGGGCGATGATCTCAGAACCATGTACAGATAATTAACAGGTATACATCTTCTTCTCCCCTCCCCACCGTTTCAGCAGCACTGAAGTCTTGCAGCTCGGGCTGACAAAGTTCAACACTGTATGAAAACAATCCAGTGTGAAGGAATTTGACAGGGAAAACATGTTACCACTACATAACATACAGATTGGGTAGCAGCCCACTGCTGATGCATCCAATAAAAAAGAAGCCGTTACAAAAAAATCAAGCAGCATTTGCGCAATCTTGCAAGCTGATGAAGTTCATTAGGTCACACTGGCCGCCAACGCTCACATTAACATAACAAAGCCATTTTTACGAAGCACTCAGGAATCCACACATTCCTCCCTACGGCCAGCATGTTTCACTATCCTGTACACACTAAACATATATTAAATACACCTCGATTATAAAAAAGAAAAGCAACTACCAGACGATTATTATTATTAATTATATTATTATTATTATTATTATTATTGTCGCCGCTGATGAAAATAACACTCGACCTCCAACCATATTACCTCCACAAATTACCAATCCAACACAGCCCCCCATACATTCAACTTCCCACTTTCCCTGAGACCTCTGTATACTTTTCACCTAATCACAAAGAAGAGAACTCCACTCTTACATCATAATTCTTTCTTTCTCTTATATATACTTGTAGTGTGTTTCATGATGAAATTATTGTGTTTCATGATGCAATTATTCTGTGTTTCATGATGCAATTGTGTTTCATGATGCAATTATTCTGTGTTTCATGATGCAATTGTGTTTCATGATGCAATTATTGTTTCATGATGCAATTATTCTGTTTCATGATGCAATTGTGTTTCATGATGCAATTTTTGTTTCATGATGCAATTATTCTGTGTTTCATGATGCAATTATTGTGTTTCATGATGCAATTATTCTGTGTTTCATGATGCAATTATTGTGTTTCATGATGCAATTATTCTGTGTTTCATGATGCAATTATTGTGTTTCATGATGCAATTATTCTGTTTCATGTTGAAATGCATCCTGTTTGGTGGAATATGACAAGAAAACTTAGCTAGCTTTTCTTCCCATTACGTAACTGTCACATAGAAAGGGGTAGCAACACACCGCTAATGCAGCCAATTTTGCCAAATAAAAAAAATATATACCCTCCAACTCCCCCACCCACCAAAAAAAAAAGGAACGTCCTTCACCCAGTAACACCCAAAACCGAACCGAGAGGCATAAACAAGCAAGCAGCATATTCGAGGACAAAGAGAACGTGTGGTGCACAAATTATGCCTTTTTTCAATAACAATGCAGGTGAGCTGAGGGACAGTAAGGAAGGAACAACTGATGTTCACCCAGTACCAGATGAAGCAGGCTGTCCTGGTTATCTGGACCAGTAAGCTGCTAACATCAACAGCCTGATTGTTCTGTCAACAAGGAAGCGTGACCTCAAGCAGGGATGCGAGGGTAGAACTCTCGCAACTGGTCACAGGTATGTCACAAGTACTCAGATACTGTAGCACTTACAGAAACGACCGTCACATGGAGAGGTATTGCATAGTGAGAAAAGAGAGAACAGGACAAGAGAGGTGATACTGATAAAAAAAAAATGGATACTTATTCGGGGAACTTAAGAACAAACACCAGCGGTTACGTAGTTGGAACATTAATGACCGGAGGGCCAAAGAATAGAGTGAAATTCAACATATTTATAGTGTCTAGGCCCAAGATACCAGGAAACAAGATACCAGGAAACAAGATACCAGGAAACAGGATACCAGGAAACAGGATACCAGGAAACAGGATACCAGGAAACAGGATACCAGGAAACAAGATACCAGGAAACAAGATACCAGGAAACAGGATACCAGGAAACAGGATACCAGGAAACAAGATACCAGGAAACAAGATAGCAGGAAACAAGATACCAGGAAACAGGATACCAGGAAACAAGATCCAAGGAACCAAAATGCTGAAATGCCTTAGAGCCAGACGTTAGTAGTTTGAAACAGGACCAGAAGTCAGAGACAAAACAAGCACAAATCGCTAAGTACACACACACACACACACACACACACACACACACACACACACACAATGAACACCAAGTGTAAACGAATGAAAACGGAAGACATTGGAGACGAGAGACAAAGACCGAGAAAGGAAAAACAGAGAAGTTAAAACCTTACAAGTAACCATTACAACAAACCTGCCCCCTCAAGTGTATATCAAATAACATCAGTGGCCCTTGCTAGTCTTGCGAATTTAAGAATGGCCTTCAGAAATCTAGGCAGCAACTTTTTCAAACCACTCTTTACCATACGTGAGACCACTCCTTCAGCACACAGCGTTGATGTGAATAAATGACCAGTAAAACAAAAAGGTAAAACTTGATTAAGTGCAAAGACATGAACATGCACTAGCGCCTGAACTGAGAGGACTGAACTACGAGGAAACATTACGAGAGCTAAACCTCTTTCACCTGAAGGGCTGAATAGAATTAATTTATCTGCAGCGTTAAACCTGTGTGAATCATTGAACGCGAAAACTGGTCTAAAGAGTTGATCCTCAATCCGAAAAGAAATATACGATCACAACATACAAAATAATCCAGAGTATTCCCAAGGTGGAACGTGGGATAAAAATGGAAAGAACACGCCCAACTGAGCCAGAGGAACTTTAGTAAACACTTCAACGTAACAGAAAAGCAGTTGAAGCAGACTCCAAACATTACAGTGATAGATGCAGACTTCATAAAGTGGTAGAAGCAGACTCCGTATAGTGGTAAAAACGGACTACATTCACTTGTAAACAGACTATTCAGTGGTAGCAGCAGAGTCCATACAGTGGTAGCCGCAGAGTCCATGCAGTGGTAGCACCAGACTCCCTACAGTGGTAGCAGCAGACTCCCTACAGTGATAGCAGCAGACTCCATACAGTGGTAGCACCAGACTCCATACAGTGGTAGCAGCAGACTCCCTACAGTAGTAGTAGCAGACTCCCTACAGTGGTAGCAGAAGATTCCATACAGTGGTAGCAGCAGACTCCCTACAGTGGTAGCACCAGACTCCATACAGTGGTAGCAGCAGACTCCATACAGTGATAGCAGCAGACTCCATACAGTGATAGCAGCAGACTCCATACAGTGATAGCAGCAGACTCCATACAGTGGTAGCAGCAGACTCCATACAGTGATAGCAGCAGACTCCATACAGGGGTTTAGCAGCAGACTCCATCAGTGGTAGCAGCAGACTCCATACAGTGATAGCAGCAGACTCCATACAGTGATAGCAGCAGACTCCCTACAGGAGTTCAGATACAAATATATTGCTAATTCCTGTTAGTTAAAAACTTAATAGTTAAGCCAGCAACTCGAGCTCACTCTCCGGAAACACAAACAGGTAATTATAAATGGTAATTACTGATAAAAGAAGCTTGGCTGGGATGCCTGAGTAACACTTGAGTATGTACACGGTTACGAAACTTATCACTACACGGTTATGAAACTTCTTATCAGTACACGGTTATAAAATCTATCTTATCATTACAAGGTTAGAAAACTTATAACTACAAGTTTATAAAACTTATCACTACACGGTTATAAACTTATGTTATCACTACACGGTTATAAAGCTATCTTATCACTACAAGGTTATAAAACCTGTCTTATGAGTGGACTGCTAACTATCCTGCCTCACCCACACCACCCCGCCCACCACCCCTGACACCCCGCCCACCACTGGCTCTCTTGCTGTACCTCTCTTCCTCCTCTTCCCCAGTCTCTCCTTATCTCCCTACATTCTTTCTCCCTTATCCTCTTCCTCCACCCTCCCTCCATTTTTTTCTCCTCATTTCTCCCTCTCCCTTTTCTCCTACTGTTATCTCATTTTTCATTCCCTCTCTTTCCTCCTCATCCACCACCAATCCCAACTTCCATCCAAAATCCCTTACATCAAATCCTTGCGACAATAAATCTCCATATTAGCAAATCAATGTCTCTCTTACTCAACTTACATCCAATTCTTCTCCTAATCTTGGCCAACTTTTATATCAGAGTAAGGAAAACAAGGTCCGAATTCTGCTCGAGGACGCAAGCTAATTCAATCTGTTTTGTTGCCAGAGTTTGAACGTGTCTCAGTTTCTCCTGATATGAATGATTACCCAGACCCTGGGTAATGACCGACTCTCACAATGCAGCCTTCCCAAGGAGCCGCTGCTCGACTACCTACACGTCTAACATTCTACGAGATCTTAAGTATCATCTTTCTAGAAGACATCTTGGAACCTTCCGCGTCGACCACCTCGACATGTGATAGACCATTCTTTAGGAGATACGATGGAACACTGGACGCTGGTGAACCACCATGAAATACGTCGTAGCAATGGACACTGGCAGTCCATCTCGACGAGCGCTGGACTGTTCTTCATATGATACAACGAAGACCCATAGGCAGACCATCCACCACAAACAACATCCTGGAAGACTTGTCATGTTTGGGCGGAATATAACTAAGACTCTTATTCATAAGTCTGGAAATATCCTTGTCACACTGTACATCTAATGTTCTTCAGAGTGAAACACCTCCATTAAGCTATTTCACAAGAGAAATTTCCATATGTTCCTATTCTGGGCAACCCAAAAGTTAAACTAAACCAAGCTTAGGAAAGAGCGGCCATGGCAGTGTGGGTGATGGGAGAAGATAGTGGAGGATGAAGATGATGTGAAGCGGTGGAGATGGCGGTGGATGGAGATAACAGTGGGTTCAGAAGTGGAGGGTGGAGATGAAAAGTGGAGATAGCGAGGTGGTGGAGATAATGCCGGCGGCAGAGACGGTTAGTGGAGGTAAGGGCGGCGAAGTCGCTAATGGTAAAACTAGGCAATGACAATATAGGTGAAAGCGAGAGCGGCCACGTTTAAGGCAGTGATAGAAATATCGTCGGAGAAAGTTAGTAAACGCTTCATAAAGTGGCTGAGCAGTATATAAAATTATTTTTTATATATATATTATATATATTTATATATTATATATATATATATATATATATATATATTATATATATTATTTTTATCCACACCGGCCGATTCCCACCAAGGCAGGGTGGCCCGAAAAAGAAAAACTTTCACCATCTTCACTCCATCACTGTCTTGCCAGAAGGGTGCTTTACACTACAGTTTTTAAACGGGCAACATTAACACCCCCCCTTCAGAGTGCAGGCACTGTACTTCCCATCTCCGGGGACTCCAAGTCCGGCCTGCCGGTTTCCCTGAATCCCTTCATAAATGTTACTTTGCTCACACTCCAACAGCACGTCAAGATTTAAAAACCATTTGTCTCCTTTCACTCCTATCAAACACGCTCACGATGCCTGTGGAAGCCCAAGCCCCTCGAAACCCCAAAACCTCCTTTACCCCTCCCGCCAACCCTTCCTAGGCCGACCCTACCCGCCTTCCTTCACTACAGACTGATACACTCTTGAAGTCATTCTGTTTCGCTCCATTCTCTCTACATGTCTGAACCCCCTCAACAACCCTTCCTCAGCCCTCTGGACAAACAGTTTTGGTAATCCCGCACCTCCTCCTAACTTCCAAACTACGAATTCTCTGCATTATATTCACACCACACATTGCCCTCAGACATGACATCTCCACTGCCTCCAGCCTTCTCGCTGCAAAAATTCATCACCCATGCTTCACACCCATATAAGAGCGTTGGTAAAACTTTACTCTCCCTACATTCCCCTCTTTGCCTCCAAGGACAAATGTTCTTTGTCTCCCAGACTCCTAAGTGCCACCACTCACTCTTTTCCCTCATCAATTTATGATTCACCTCATCTTTCATAGACCATCCCCTGACACGGGCCACTCCCAAATATCTGAATACATTCACCTCCTCCATACTCTCTCCTCCAATCTGATATTCAATCTTTCATCACCTAATCTTTTTGTTATCCTCATAACCTTACTCTTTCCTGTATTCACCTTTAATTTTCTTCTTGTTGCACACCCTACCAAATTCTCCACCAATCTTCTGAACTTCTCTTCAGAATCTCCCAAGGGCACAGTGTCATCTGCAAAGAGCATCTGTGACAACTCCACTTTGTGTGTGATTCTTTATCTGTTAACTCCACTCCTCTTGCTAAGACCCTCGCATTTAACTTCTCTTACAAAAACCCCATCTTAAATATTAAAACAACCACGGTGGACATCACCATCCTTGGTCTAGCCTACTTTTACTGGCGAAATAATTTCCCCTTTCCTTCATACTCTAACTTGAGCCTCAGACTATCCTCGTTTAAAAAACTCTTCACTGCTTTCAGTAGCCTCCTCCTACCCATACACTTTGCAAACATCTGCCCCATTGCACCCCCCCTATCCACCCTGTCATACGCCTTTGTTCCAAATCCATAAATGCCACAAGAGACCTCTTTTAGCTTATCTAAATACATGTTCACTATATTGTTTCACTGAAACACCTTGGTCCCACACCCCCCACTACCTTTCCTAAAAGCTGCCTTGTTCATCTGTATCTACATTTCTCCGTCTTACTCGTTAATTTCTTTCAATAATAACTCACCATTACACTTTACCAGGTATACTTAGTAGACTTATCGCCCCTATAATTTTTTGCACTCTCCTTTATCCCCTTTTGCCTTAATACAAAGGAACTATGCATGCTCTCTGCCATAATCCCTAGGTACCTTACCCTCTTCCATACATTTATTAATTATTGCACCAACCACTCCAAAACTATATCCCCACTGGCTGTTTAACATTTCTATCTGATCCCATATCTCAATCCGTCTGCCTTACCCCTGTAACTTTTTCGCAGTGGCCTCTACCTACTGTGCTGTTCAATGCTTTATTTATGTACATCTGCATAATGATGATACAAAGTGTGCCGGCGTGTTTTTGTCTATGTCTGCTAATGAGGATGAGGAACAGCAGAGGTGCCAGGACAGTGCCTTTTGGGCACTGAGATTTTGACTCGCTGATCTGGGATCTTGACCCTGTTCACTTACTTACTTTTTTGTAGTTTCTGTGTGTTAGTGAAACCGAAAATCCAATTCTGCCTACCTTCTACCGTAATGCCCATGGCCCTCATTTTGTGCGCTATCACTCCATGATCGCATTTGTTCATAACGCCTTTGCAAAATCTGTGTAAAATACATCTGCGTTTTGGTCCGTCTTCCAGTTGCTCCGTAATTCTGTCATTAATTGGTTCAGCAGCTGTGACAGACATTGTCCGTCCTGAGACTAAAACCATGTGGTTGGGTTGTGTTTGGTTGTCGCTGGTCTCCATGAAATTTGTAACCTGCCGTCTCATCACCTTTCGAAGATTTTTTATGATGTGAGAGGTTAGGGGGCTACTGAGTCTGTAGATTTTTAGCTAGTGCTCTACTACTCCCTTGTGCGAAGGTGAGAGCTATGTTCTGCACTCTTTAAGGCCTCCGGTTATTTCACTTGCTCTAAGCCTCTTTCTCCAAAGAATATGAGGGCTCGTGCTATTGGTCTTGCACTTATTTATAAATAAGGAAGCCATTTCCATGAATCTGGTTTCAGGTGCTGCGTGATGTGGGCAGGTTTTCCATTTCTTTTGCCGAAACTATGGGATTTGTACTGTAGTTTAGTTGGTCTGTGCGGCCTATTCTGGAGTGAAATAATATTTCTGACATTTTCTACCCTTGCTGTCGCGCATTTAGTAGGGTGTCCCCTATAAAACCCCCACCAGGACTCTCTCACCGCCACTAATACAAGACAACCGCAGTAGAAAGTTGCTGACATTAACAAAGGTAGCTCCCGACGGTACTTATTCAGGTATTCTTTGTGTGGTAGGATGATGAACTGCTCACCTTGTGATCGTGGGAATGAGTAAAAACTGTCTTGTAACGGAAATTAAAGATTGGAATAATGTACAAGAAAACCTCACTGCAGCAATTAAAACTCAGTCAATTATAAAATTATGAAGAACGCTTGAAATTTCTGGAACTGTAGACTCCATGGAAAACGTAATATATATCATAATCTAGTACCAAGATCATTCTAGAGGGACCGATCCCAAAACTGCACATAGAATCACTGTTACAAAAGCAGAAGGCTTGGCAGACGGTTGGGGAGGTCGTGCTAGCTCAACAGTCTTGTCGTCTGGCCTCCCCGTGAGGACTGTTTGTCGCGATGATGCACAGTTAAAAGGCGAGCAGTCTATTAGCAGCTTATTACTATGGTTTTTGTACAGTTTTCAGAAGGACTTCAGATCAAAGCGAAACATTCATTCCTCGACTGATTCGCATTTCGAACCAACCTTTCATAGCAAAAAACACAGACGACTCCAAATTCACCCTATAGCCTTTATGTAACTTTATACAAGTTACCTAACATTAAAACATTAAATAACGTATACAACTTAAATAAAGTTACTGAAAGAGCAAGTGCTTCTTACTTAGTTGTTGTAGATCACGGTCCCAGACCAGGCCTCGTAGATGATGCCTTATCAAAATGTTGATGCTGAGAGCACGCAGACCTTCACATTAAACACAGCCCTGTTGATCAGGTACTTGAGAAACTTACAACGTTCTTCCTTGAAGACATCCAGTGGTCTGCTGGTAATTCATCTTGATGTATGACGGGAGGGTGTTGAAAAAGTCTTGGTCTCCTTAGTGTAATCCTGGAACTCCTGATTTGCAATGAAAGGGATTTGGGGGGAGGGGAAAGCATGTTGCAACGGCTGTTAGGCTTCTCTCTCTCTCTCTCTCTCTCTCTCTCTCTCTCTCTCTCGCTCTCTCTCTCTCTCTCTCTCTCTTCTCTTCTCTCTCTCTACTCTGCTCTCTCTTTCTCTTCTTCGTAAGGGAGCCAATGTTTGAATGTGCAAATTTGAAAACCCGTATTCTAAGTCGAGGGATGACAACTCTTAACTTGAAAAATACATCTGAACTCAAGAATTACTGCTGTAAAAATTTTAGGTGTAAAAATGAGAGGGAAGGAGGGAGATGGTAATGGAAAAAGTAATGCCATTGTCACAATATTGGTGGGTAGGACTGGTCAAGGAGTGGGCCGCGGGAGGGCGTTGTGACCCGAGGAAAATCCTCCAGGTATAGACTCCAAGTAGACTCCAGGTAGCAGGAAGCAGCGTGGAATGGAACGTGCTAGAGGCCGGTAGGGGTTGGGAAGCAATTTTCTCGTGGTGGTGAATGGGTGGAACAATATGGGTATGTGGATGGTGGTGGAACAATGACTAGGCGGTGAGTGGGGTGTGGTGAAGACAATAATTGGTGGTTGGCACAATATTAGTGGCGGTACAGTGCTACCATATAATAGCGGAACTATACAGTGATCGATAAATATGGTGGTGGCAGGGGAGAGGCACAATACTGGTGGTGAGCAGAGGGGGAGGCACAATATGGTGGTGGCAGGGGAGAGGCACAATTACTGGTGGTTGGCAGGGGAGAGAGGCACAATACTGGTGGTGGCAGGGGATGAGAAGAAGCACAATACATGGTGGTGGTTAGAGGAGAGGCACATATTACTGTTGGTAAGCACGCACGGGAGGTGCACCAATACTGGTGGTGGTAGAGAGGCACAATACTGGTGGTGGCAGGGGAGAAGCACAATACTGGTGGTGGTAAGGGAGGAGGAGGTCACATACTGGTGGTAGCAGGGGCACAATACTGTGGGTGGTAGAGGAGTAGAGGCACAAATACTGGTGGCCTATACTGGCAGGGGGATAGAGGCACAATACTGGTGGTGGGAAAGGGTGAGAGGCCACAATACTGGTGGTGGCAGGGGGAGAAAGAAGCCCCCCCAACCCCCCCAATAACTGGTGGTGGTAGGAGGAAGAGGCACAATACTTGTGGTAGCAGGGGAGGTGCACAATACTGGATGGGTGGCAGGGGAGCAGAAGCCACATATACTGGTGGTGGTAAGGGGAGTCACAATACTGGGTTGGTGCAAGAGAGAGGGCACAATACTGGTGGTAGTCAGGTGTGAAGGCCACATAATGAGTGGTGGTAGTGGAGGGCACAATACTGGTAGTAGCAGGGGAGAGTGCACAATACTTGGTGGTGGTTAGAGAGGACAATTACTGGTGGTGTGCAGGGGAGAGGCACAATACTGGTGGTGGCAAGGGAGAGCACAAGTACTGGTTGGTGGTAGAGAGCACAATACTTGTAGGGTGGACGGGAGAGGGCACAAATTAACTGGTCGGTAGGCAGGGACGAGAGGCACAATACTGGTGGTGGGCAAGGGAGAGTCACGAATACTGGTGGGTAGCAGGGGGAGGGAGGAGGCACAATAATGGTGGTAGCTGGGGGAGAGGCACAATACTCGGTTGGTTTGCAGGGGAAGAGGCCACAATAATGGTGGCTAGTAGGGGGAGAGGCACAATACTGGTGGGTTTAGGTCGGCTAGCTGGGTGGCACAATATGGTAGTGGCACCTTACTGGTGGTGGCAGTGTGGCACAATACTGGTTTAGTGGGCACATACTGGTGTGCGCCAGTGTTGGCCACAATACTGGTGGTGGGCAGTGGTGGCCACAATACTGGTGAGTGGCAGTAGTGTTGGCACAAACTGGTGGTGGCACATACTGGTGGTGGCAAGTGGTGGCACAATACTAGTGGTGGCAGTGGTTGCCACAATACTTGGTGGTGGCACATACTGGTGGTGGCAGGTTGGCACAATATCTGGTGGTGTGGCACAATATGGGTGGTGGCCAGAGTGGTGGCAACAATTAGTGGTAGGATGGCACAACTACTGGGTAGTGGTGGCACTATTCTGGTGCGGTGGCTCAGTTGGTGGCACAAATATGGTGGTGCACAATATGGGTGGTGGCAGTGGTGGCACAATCTGGTTGGTGGCAGGTTGGCACAATACTGGTTCGGTGGCAGTGGGATGGGACACCAATACTGGTGGGTCGACGCAATGTAGGAAATACTCGGTAGGGTGGCACTATAGCTGGTTTGGTGGCAAGTGGTGAGCACAATACTGGTTTAGGTGTTGGCAGGAGGTGGGAAAACGAGGATACAACATGAGGGATGTGTCAGGGCTACATTAATACATCTCGGAAAAATAGTGCGAAAACTAAGCAATCACATGCACATATCAAGCTCGCCAAACCCCGCACAGCCCTTCCCCTTCCCCAACCCACCCCTCCCAACCCCACAGCCCCTCCCATTCTGCACCCCTTCCCACCCAATCCTCGTCCTCTACCCTCAACCCATTCAAGATCCCACACCCGGCTTACCCAAGGTCTTATTTGTTTCCCCTTACCCTCCCTCCTCTCCTCCCTTCCCTTCCATTATTTCCTCCCCTTTTCTTTGCCTTCCTCTATCTCTTTCACCCTGATCATTAGATCATCACTTCCCCTCTTCTATATATATATATATATATATATATATATATATATAATATATATATATATATATATATATATATATATATATATATATATATATATATATCATTTATATTAAATATAGGGGGTGGTAGAGAAAATTTTCAAACAGCTTTCAGGGAGAACCTTGAGTTTTCTTTGAAGTAAGTTTATTCTTTTCTTTGAGGATGACTGTCCCCAGGACCTCCGATATATATGTGTGTGTGTGTGTGTGTGTGTGTGTGTGTGTGTGTGTTGTGTGTGGTGTGTGTGCGCGCGCGCGCAATAGATCACAGTAAACAGGTGATTTCAGAATATGCAAAACAACCACTGTGAAAGAATAGAGAAGTTCCTAGCGCTTTCGTGACTACTCACATTATCAAGGAACTTCTCTTTTTTTCACAGGTTGTTTTGCATATATATATATATATATATATATATATATATATTATATATATATATATATATATATATATATATATATATATATATATATATATATATATATACTGAAAGCAGTGAAGAGTTTTTACGAGGATAGTGAGGCTCAAGTTAGAGTATGTAGGGAAAGAGGGAAATTATTTCCCAGTAAAATAGGCCTTAGACAAGGATGTGTGATGTCACCGTGGTTTGTTTAATATATTTATAGATGGGGTTGTAAGAGAGTAAATTGCGAGGGTCTTGACAAGAGGCGTGGAGTTAAAAGATAAAGAATCACACACAAAGTGGAGTTGTCACAGCTGCTCTTTGCTGATGACACTGTGCTTTGGGAGATTCTGAGAGAAGTTGCAGAGATTGGTGGATGAATTTGTAGGGTGTGCAAAAGAAAAAAATTAAAGGTGAATACAGGAAAGAGTAAGGTTATGAGATAACAAAAAGATTAGGTGATGAAAGATTGAATATCAGATTGGAGGGAGAGAGTATGGAGGAGGTGAATGTATTCAGATATTTGGGAGTGGACGTGTCAGCGGATGGGTCTATGAAAGATGAGGTGAATCATAGAATTGATGAGGGAAAAAGAGTGAGTGGTGCACTTAGGAGTCTGTGGAGACAAAGAACTTTGTCCTTGGAGGCAAAGAGGGGAATGTATGAGAGTATAGTTTTACCAACGCTCTTATATGGGTGTGAAGCATGGGTGATGAATGTTGCAGCGAGGAGAAGGCTGGAGGCAGTGGAGATGTCATGTCTGAGGGCAATGTGTGGTGTGAATATAATGCAGAGAATTCGTAGTTTGGAAGTTAGGAGGAGGTGCGGGATTACCAAAACTGTTGTCCAGAGGGCTGAGGAAGGGTTGTTGAGGTGGTTCGGACATGTAGAGAGAATGGAGCGAAACAGAATGACTTCAAGAGTGTATCAGTCTGTAGTGGAAGAAGGCGGGGTAGGGGTCGGCTAGGAAAGGTTGGAGGGAGGGGGTTAAAGGAGGTTTTGTGTGCGAGGGCTTGGACTTCCAGCAGGTATGCATGAGCGTGTTTGATAGGAGTGAATGGAGACAAATGGTTTTTAATACTTGACGTGCTGTTGGAGTGTGAGCAAGTAACATTTATGAAGGGGTTTCAGGGAAACCGGCAGGCTGGACTTGAGTCCTGGAGATGAGAAGTACAGTGCCTGCACTCTGAAGGAGGGGTGTTAATGTTCCAGTTTAAAAACTGTAGTGTAAAGCACCCTTCTGGCAAGACAGTGATGGAGTGAATGATGGTGAAAGTTTTTCTTTTTCGGGCCACCCTGCCTTGGTGGGAATCGGCCAGTGTGATAATAATAATAAAATAATATAAATATAAATATATATTATATATATATATAATAAATATATATATATATATATATAATATATATAATGTCGTGCTGAATAGGTAAAACTTGCGATTTTGGCTTAAATAGCAATAGCAACGATCATCATTGCTAAAAAAATATATTTTATTGTATTTAAGCCAAAATTACTGTAAACTTATATAAAATATATGTAGCTGGATTAAGCTAAATTAAATTTAATTCAGCCCTATTCGGCAATAAGAGCGTTGCTATTTAAGCCAAAATCGCAAGTTTTACCTATTCGGCACGATATATTACACACACACCGTTCCTTTTCTGGTTGCCTTACCTCTCCTTCCCCAATGTCGCCCTCTCTCAACATCCCCTGGTATTATATCACATTACAACCAGATATCATGACGAATTGTCTAACTGCGTGGAGTGTATGATGAGGGTGGGGGAAAGAGGGAGGGTGATGATCAGGGGTGGACGTGATGAAGGTGGAGGAGAAAGTGGTGGTGTTAGTAGTAGTAGTAGCAGTATTAGTAGTAGTAATGGTGGTGGTAAAGGTGGTGAAGGTGGTGGTGAAAGTGGTGGTGGTGGTGGTCGTCGTCGTTGCCGTGATGGTCACGGTGATGGTGGTGGTGGTGGTGGTGGTGGTAGAATTGGGGTTTCTAGTTGTATTGGTGGTGGTGGTGACTGTGATAACAGGTGGACTATCAGTGTCCACACAAATGTATATTCTCAGTCAGTAAGTTTCCTCTGGCCACAAATTCACAGCGTCAAAGTGCCACCACTCGCCAGAAATGTCGCTACTGTAGCTGCGGGTTCTTGAATTTGGGTGATATGTCTGTGACCGGTTTCGATAGTTTTCTAAACTTTTAGCACGGCCTGTGGCTACACTTGCCTGGTGACAGAGTATTGTTACCAGCAGCACTAAGGTCTACGTAACCACCATAGCTTGGTTGATTTGGCATTTGCGGCAGGAGAGGGTCCAGGTTCCTCTTAAAATCTTCTACCTATTGTATATTTTCGCAACAATTTTCATATCTGCTGGAAGTATGCTGAAAAGTTCTGGACCACGAATGATGACTGTTCTCTTATTGTGCCAACGGTACCCCTCCTTTTCTTTTCAAGAGGCTTATTCTACATTTCTTCATCTACATTTCTTTGTGTACAGAGTAGGAACATAAACGTCCAGTATCTCGCATGTAAATATTATCAATTTTCACTCTTCCGTTAGAAAGAGAGCATCGCAAATACTGAGACATTCCCAATAGTCTCGATGTTTTAATAAGTCTATGCGGACAGTAAAGAAACTTCATGTTTTCTACTTCCGATATATCGCCTGCTTTGAAGTGAGATGTGAGACCTGAACTTTATTCTAAACTGCATCAAAGCGTACCATCTTTGGAGGGGTTTCTCTTGTTTTAAAAGTTCTCATGATCCTCATCATTTTCCTGGCCTAGAGTACATTTCCTATGTTGTGTTCTCTAAACGTTAGGTCTGATAATACTAATGGTGAAAAAATACCGTTCTATAATTGCAGTATGATCATTAAATCAAGCCAAAATGTGGCTTGCCATAATACCATCTACTATTTTACCTTCAAGTGTTCTTTAGACACTTTCCTGCCCCACCTCGCCATAGCGCCGATGATCACCAGCAGCACCAGTAAACGTGTAACCTTATGACAACGATAAATATTTGGTAAGCTTTCCTGGCGAATAAGCTAACAACAACGTTGGCACTCCTATCCCTCGCAGCAGGTGTGTCACACTGGTGGTCACATCAGAGTAGTGCTGCAGGCAACTCCTGCCCTCGCAGCAGGTGTGTCACACTGGTCACATCAGAGTAGTGCTGCAGGCAACTCCTGCCCTCGCAGCAGGTGTGTCACACTGGTGGTCACATCAGAGTAGTGCTGCAGGCAACTCCTGCCCTCGCAGCAGGTGTGTCACACTGGTGGTCACATCAGAGTAGTGCTGCAGGCAACTCCTGCCCTCGCAGCAGGTGTGTCACACTGGTGGTCACATCAGAGTAGTGCTGCAGGCAACTCTGCCCTCGCAGCAGGTGTGGTCACACTGGTGGTCACATCAGAGTAGTGCTGCAGGCAACTCCTGCCCTCGCAGCAGGTGTGTCACACTGGTGGTCACATCAGAGTAGTGCTGCAGGCAACTCCTGCCCTCGCAGCAGGTGTGTCACACTGGTGGTCACATCAGAGTAGTGCTGCAGGCAACTCCTGCCCTCGCAGTAGGTGTGTCACACTGGTGGTCACATCAGAGTAGTGCTGCAGGCAACTCCTGCCCTCGCAGCAGGTGTGTCACACTGGTGGTCACATCAGAGTAGTGCTGCAGGCAACTCCTGCCCTCGCAGCAGGTGTGTCACACTGGTGGTCACATCAGAGTAGTGCTGCAGGCAACTCCTGCCCTCGCAGCAGGTGTGTCACACTGGTGGTCACATCAGAGTAGTGCTGCAGGCAACTCCTGCCCTCGCAGCAGGTGTGTCACATGGTGGTCACATCAGAGTAGTGCTGCAGGCAACTCCTGCCCTCGCAGCAGGTGTGTCACACTGGTGGTCACATCAGAGTAGTGCTGCAGGCAACTCCTGCCCTCGCAGCAGGTGTTGTCACACTGGTGGTCACATCAGAGTAGTACTGCAGGCAACTCCTGCCCTCGCAGCAGGTGTGTCACACTGGTGGTCACATCATAGTGCTGCAGGCAACTCCTGCCCTCGCAGCAGGTGTGTCACACTGGTGGTCACATCAGAGTAGTGCTGCAGGCAACTCCTACCCTCGCAGCAGGTGTGTCACACTGGTGGTCACATCATAGTAGTGCTGCAGGCAACTCCTGCCCTCGCAGCAGGTGTGTCACACTGGTGGTCACATCAGAGTAGTGCTGCAGGCAACTCCTGCCCTCGCAGCAGGTGTGTCACACTGGTGGTCACATCAGAGTAGTGCTGAAGGCAACTCCTGCCCTCGCAGCAGGTGTGTCACACTGGTGGTCACATCAGAGTAGTGCTGCAGGCAACTCCTGCCCTCGCAGCAGGTGTGTCACACTGGTGGTCACATCAGAGTAGTGCTGCAGGCAACTCCTGCCCTCGCAGCAGGTGTGTCACACTGGTGGTCACATCAGAGTAGTGCTGCAGGCAACTCCTGCCCTCGCAGTAGGTGTGTCATACTGGTGGTCACATCAGAGTAGTGCTGCAGGCAACTCCTGCCCTCGCAGCAGGTGTGTCACACTGGTGGTCACATCAGAGTAGCGCTGCAGGCAACTCTCTGCCTTGCAGTAGGTGTGTCATACTGGTGGTCACATCAGAGTAGCGCTGCAGGCAACTCCTGCCCTCCCAGCAGGTGTGTCACACTAGTGGTCACATCAGAGTAGCGCTGCAGGCAACTCCTGCCCTCGCAGCAGGTGTGTCACACTGATGGTCACATCAGAGTAGTGCTGCGGGCAACTCCTGCCCTCGGATAAACTTGCCGACTAGAAGGTCGTGCACGTAGCGAAGTCGTGTTTGTCGTTATCGTCGGAGCCGCCTGCCATTGGTCGGGTGTGGTAAACCACACGGCCACCACACAACCCTTCTTGTGTTCATTTCACTGCCCTTAGCGGTATGTGACAAAGGCTGCAATTTCTGTTCAATTTTCACAAGAGCATCTGGCCCCACACCCATATAACCACCAAAGCAACTATCATTTTCATAGCTACCCCGTTACCACTGCAACCCAGACTACCACACACACAATCACCCACACAGCTGTCTCTACAACCACCCCAACAACGACCTTTCCTACAGCAACAACCGCAAAAACCTTTTGCCACTGTTGTCATATCCCGTTCAAGTAAGACACTACCATACGCAATCGTCATCATTCTGGTTTCACGACGTCATCAACTATTACCACCGCTTTCACTTTTATCACTATGTAAACTATTTCCACCATTGCCACCACTTTCACTGTATCACTATCTCCACCACTTTCACTGTATCACTATCTCCACTGTCACTGTATCACTATCTCCACCACTGTCAATGTATCACTATCTCCACTGCCACTGTATCACTATTTCCACTGTCACTGTATCACTATCTCCACCACTGTCACTGTATCACTATCTTCACTGCCACTGTATCACTATCTCCACAACTGCCACCACTTTCACTGTAACATTATCTCCACTTTCACTGTAACAATCTCCACCACTGCCACCATTTTCAATGTATCACTATCTCCACCACTGCCACTACTTTCAATGTATCACTATCTCCACCACTGTCACTATCACTATCTCCACCACTGTCACCACTTTCACTATCCCACCACTGCCTCCAAATTTTACTGTATCACTATCTCCACCACTGCCACCATTTTCAATGTATCACTATCTCCAACACTGTCACTGTATCACTATCTCCAACACTGTCACTGTATCACTATCTCCAACACTGTCACTATCACTATCTCCAACACTGTCACTGTATCACTATCTCCAACACTGTCACTGTATCACTATCTCCAACACTGTCACTGTATCACTATCTCCAACACTGTCACTGTATCACTATCTCCAACACTGTCACTGTATCACTATCTCCAACACTGTCACTGTATCACTATCTCCAACACTGTCACTGTATCACTATCTCCAACACTGTCACTATCACTATCTCCAACACTGTCACTGTATCACTATCTCCAACACAGTCACTGTATCACTATCTCCAACACTGTCACTGTATCACATCCCAACATGTCACTGTAATCACTATCTCCACTCACTGTCACTGTATCACTACAACACTGCCACTGTATCACTATCTCCACCTCTGTCACCGTATCACTATGTCCATCACTGTCCATATCACTATCTCCACCACTGCTACTGTATCACTATCTCCAACACTGTCAATGTATCACTATCTCCAACACTGTCACTATCACTATCTCCAACACTGTCACTATCTCCAACACTGTCACTGTATCACTATCTCCAACACAGTCACTGTATCACTATCTCCAACACTGTCACTGTATCACTATCTCCAACACTGTCACTGTATCACTATCTCCAACCACCAGTTGTATCACTATCTCACACTGTCATGTATCACTATCTCACCACTGTACTGTATCACATCTCCAACACGTCACTGTTATCACTTCTCCAACACTGTCTGTATCACTACTCCAACACGCACTGTTATCATCCCCAAACCCACTGTACTTATCACTTCTCCTACACTGTCATGATCACTATCTCCACCGTCACTGTATCACTCTCTCCACTGTCACTTATCACTTCTCCACACTGTATTATCACATCTACCACTGTATTATCACCTTCTCCAACACTGTCACTGTATCACTATCTCCAACACTGTCACTGTATCACTATCTCCAACACTGTCACTGTATCACTATCTCCAACACTGTCACTGTATCACTATCTCCAACACTGTCACTATCACTATCTCCAACACTGTCACTGTATCACTATCTCCAACACTGTCACTGTATCACTTATCACTCCAACACTGTTCACTGTATCACTATCTCAACACTGTCCTGTATCACTATCTCCAACACGTACTGTATCACTATCCTCCAACACTGTCACTGTATCACTATCTCCAACACTGTCACTTATCCTACTCTCAACCACTGTCCTGTATCACTCTCACACTGTACTGTATCACTTCTACCACACTGTCCTATCACTAGCTCCAACACTGTATCACTCTACCACTTCTATCACATCTACATGTCACTGTATCACTTCTCAACCACTGTTTCACTGCTATCACTTATCTCACTTACCACTGTTTATCACTTCTACCAACACTGTTTTATTCAGCCTCTACCACTGTACTTATCACTATCTACCACATGTATTATCACCTCATCCACACTGTCTTATCACTATCTACACACTGTTTATCACTTCTCCACACTGTTTACTCAGCTCTACCAACTGTATTATCACTGTCCCTACCATGTATTATCAGCTTCTCCTAACCACTGTTTATCAGCTTCTCCACCCACTGTTATCACATCTCAACACTGTTTATCACTCTCAACCACTGTCCTTATCAAGCTTCTAACACTGTCTTATCAGCCTCTACCACTGTTATCACTTCTAACTGATTCTCCAATCACCTCTACCACTGTTTATCAGCTTCTCAACACTGTTACAGTATCCTACTACCAACATGTTGTATCAGCTTCTCCAACCACTGTATATATCAGCTCACTAACTCACCTGTACTTATCACTTCTACCACTGTTTATCAGCCTCTACCACTGTATTCATTACTCCACACTGTCACTGTATCATATCTCACCTCACCACTGTTTACCTCTCCGTTAAGCTTCTACCACTGTTTATCAGCCTTCTACCACTGTTTCTTATCAGCTCTACCACTGTTTATCAGCCTCTACCACTGTTCTAACATCTCACCACTGTTTTATCAGCCTCTAACCACTGTTTCTTAGCTTCTACCACTGTTTATCAGCCTCTACCACTGTTTATCAGCTTCTACCACTGTTTATCAGCCTCTACCACTGTTTATCAGCTTCTACCACTGTTTATCAGCCTCTACCACTGTTTATCAGCTTCTACCACTGTTTATCAGCCTCTACCACTGTTTCTTAGCTTCTACCACTGTTTATCAGCTCTACCACTGTTTCTTAGCTTCTACCACTGTTTATCAGCCTCTACCACTGTTTCTTAGCTTCTACCACTGTTTATCAGCCTCTACCACTGTTTCTTATGCTTCTACCACTGTTTATCAGCCTCTACCACTGTTTCTTAGCTTCTACCACTGTTTATCAGCCTCTACCACTGTTTTCTTAGCTTTTCTAAACCACTGTTTATCAGCCTCTACCACTGTTTCTTAGCTTCTACCACTGTTTATCAGCCTCTACCACTGTTTCTTAGCTTCTACCACTGTTTATCAGCCTCTACCACTGTTTCTTAGCTTCTACCACTGTTTATCAGCCTCTACCACTGTTTCTTAGCTTCTAACCACTGTTTATATCAGCCTCTACCACTGTTTTCTTAGCTTCTACCACTGTTTATCAGCCTCTACCACTGTTTCTTAGCTTCTACCACTGTTTATCAGCCTCTACCACTGTTTCTTAGCTTCTACCACTGTTTATCAGCCTCTACCACTGTTTTCTTAGCTTCTTACCACTGTTTATCAGCCTCTAACCACTGTTTCTTAGCTTCTACCACTGTTTATCAGCCTCTAACCACTGTTTCTTAGCTTCTACCACTGTTTTCAGCCTCTACCACTGTTTCTTTAGCTTCTACCACTGTTTATCAGCCTCTACCACTGTTTCTTAGCTTCTACCACTGTTATCAGCCTCTACCACTGTTTCTTAGCTTCTACCACTGTTTTATCAGCCTCTACCACTGTTTTCTTAGCTTCTACCACTGTTTATCAGCCTCTACCACTGTTTCTTAGCTTCTACCACTGTTTATCAGCCTCTACCACTTTTTTTATCAGCCTCTACCACTGTTTCTTAGCTTCTACCACTGTTTATCACAGCCTCTACCACTGTTTCTTAGCTTCTACCACTGTTTTATCAGCCTCTACCACTGTTTCTTAGCTTCTACCTACTGTTTATCAGCCTCTACCACTGTTTCTTAGCTTCTACCACTGTTTATCAGCCTCTACCACTGTTTTCTTAGCTTCTACCACTGTTTATCAGCCTCTACCACTGTTTTCTTAGCTTCTACACTGTTTATCAGCCTCTACCACTGTTTCTTAGCTTCTACACTGTTTATCAGCCTCTACCACTGTTTCTTAGCTTCTACTACTGTTTATCAGCCTCTACCACTGTTTCTTTACTTCTTACCACTGTTATCACTTCACCTGTTATCGCCCTACCACTGTTTCTTAGCTTCTACCACTGTTTATCAGCCTCTACCACTGTTTCTTAGCTTCTACTACTGTTTATCAGCCTCTACCACTGTTTCTTAGCTTCTACCACTGTTTATCAGCCTCTACCACTGTTTCTTAGCTTCTACCACTGTTTATCAGCCTCTACCACTGTTTATCACCTTACCCTTTTCTACTCTACATGTTTATCAGCCTCTACCACTGTTTCTTAGCTTCTACCACTGTTTATCAGCCTCTACCACTGTTTATCAGCCTCTACCACTGTTTCTTAGCTTCTACTACTGTTTATCAGCCTCTACCACTGTTTCTTAGCTTCTACCATGTTTATCAGCCTCTACCACTGTTTCTTAGCTTCTACCACTGTTTATCAGCCTCACCAGTCTTTTCTAGCTCTACTGTTTATCAGCTCTACCACTGTTTCTTAGCTTCTACTACTGTTTATCAGCCTCTACCACTGTTTTAGCCTCTACCACTGTTTTTAGCTCTACTACTGTTTTCTTAGCTCTACCACTGTTTATCAGCCTCTACCACTGTTTTCTTAGCTTCTACCACTGTTTATCAGCCTCTACCACTGTTTCTTAGCTTCTACCACTGTTTATCAGCCTCTACCACTGTTTCTTAGCTTCTACCACTGTTTATCAGCCTCTACCACTGTTTACAGCTTACCTGTTTTAGCTTCTACCACTGTTTATCAGCCTCTACCACTGTTTATCAGCCTCTACCACTGTTTATCAGCCTCTACCACTGTTTATCAGCCTCTACCACTGTTTATCAGCCTCTACCACTGTTTATCAGCCTCTACCACTGTTTATCAGCCTCTACCACTGTTTATCAGCCTCTACCACTGTTTATCAGCCTCTACCACTGTTTATCAGCCTCTACCACTGTTTATCAGCCTCTACCACTGTTTCTTAGCTTCTACCACTGTTTATCAGCCTCTACCACTGTTTTCAGCTCTACCCACTGTTTATCAGCCTCTACCACTGTTTCTTAGCTTCTACCACTGTTTATCAGCCTCTACCACTGTTTTAGCTTCTACCACTGTTTATCAGCCTCTACCACTGTTTCTTAGCTTCTACCACTGTTTATCAGCCTCTACCACTGTTTCTTAGCTTCTACCCACTGTTTATCAGCCTCTACCACTGTTTCTTAGCTTTCTACCACTGTTTATCAGCCTCTACCACTGTTTCTTAGCTTCTACCACTGTTTATCAGCCTCTACCACTGTTTCTTAGCTTCTACCACTGTTTATCAGCCTCTACCACTGTTTTCTTAGCTTCTACCACTGTTTATCAGCCTCTACCACTGTTTCTTAGCTTCTAACCACTGTTTATCAGCCTCTACCACTGTTTTCTTAGCTTCTACCACTGTTTATCAGCCTCTACCACTGTTTCTTAGCTTCTACCACTGTTTATCAGCCTCTACCACTGTTTCTTAGCTTCTACCACTGTTTATCAGCCTCTACCACTGTTTCTTAGCTTCTACCACTGTTTATCAGCCTCTACCTACTGTTTTTAGCTCTACTACACTGTTTATCAGCCTCTACCACTGTTTCTTAAGTTCTACCACTCTGTTTATCAGCCTCTACCACTGTTTCTTAGCTTCTACCACTGTTTATCAGCCTCTACCACTGTTTCTTAGCTTCTACCACTGTTTATCAGCCTCTACCACTGTTTCTTAGCTTCTACTACTGTTTATCAGCCTCTACCACTGTTTCTTAGCTTCTACCACTGTTTCTTAGCTTCTACCACTGTTCCTAAACCCCTACCACTGTTTCCAAGCCCCTACCTCTGTTTCCAAGCCCCTACCACTGGTTTGAAGAACGTCTCCATTCTGAAGATACCCGAGCATTGTATATGTCTTATTCATGTGTCGGGTTGTTGTCTGCCGTGTTTTTGTTTGCTGTGTTCTTGTCTGCCTCGCCCGCTGCTGCGACATTCCCTCTGCACCTTTACCATCATGGCTGCAGAAGTTACTCGCGCCTAACCTGTTCCATTTTGTCATAACAACAGCGGCTTGCTCTGCCCTGCAGCCGTCTACACCAACAATTCCTACTTTGCTGAGCTCTGCTGCCACACAATTCGTGGCAGTATTCTCGGGCAGCGCTCACTAAGCCATCTCCTCCACCGGTTGCACCTCCCCCCAAATTCTGGGCAGCGCCCGTGGCCGCCCTGGCTGGCTCCTGCAGCAGCAACGCCGTGTGCAATTGAGCGGGCGGCAATAGCAGGGAGGAACGTCAGTCGTCTGGAAGCCAAGTGTTATTGCACCAAATGGAACGTTTTGGAGGCAGCCGTGCAGGCCTGGAGGAGGAAATAGAATCGGCAAGGACGACTACATTTTAGCTTTTGACTGGTGCAATAGCTGTAGGTAGCTTGCTGGGGCCTGGGATCAGTGCCCCTAGTACCTTGCCAACACTCATACTCATGATGCAAGGTCTCCTAGGCTGGTTATACACCGACAAGTTCTTCCAAGAAGTCCCACATTTGTGACATAACTGTCACACTCACCCAAGGTGCCACATCCATGACCCTTACTCAAGATGCCACACTTGTGCCACATCTGTCACCCCTGACTTAAGGTGCCACACTTGTGCCACATTTGCAATAAAGATTCCCATATGTTGCACAAGTGTCTCAATCTTCAACTTGTCGGTTTTTAAACCATTTATTACATCTGTCAGATACTGCAACATCATGGGATCTTGATACAAAGAATTCTTCAACACTTGTCCAACCTCTGGACGAAGACCTACTTAGACTAGTGGATGGTTCCACTATGACCCCGCCTCCTGCTTCGCCTCACCTGATTACAGTGTATAAGCCACTTCGACGGCCCTATGCTGTACTTTCTAAAAGATTGATGGACTGAACACATCGACTCCAGGCTGAGGGACTGATTACCTCAAACTCCTCCTCTCCTTACATCATCCTCCTTTGTATGGACTGATGAAGCCACTGTGTGGCGAAACGTTTCTTCAATAAAGATTCCCATATATTGCATAAGTGTTTTTACACCATTTATCACAGTAGCTAGAATTTTGTGCATCCCATATCCATCCTGTGAACGGTAGTAGCTAGAATATTGTGCATCCCATATCCATCCTGTGGACGGTAGTAGCTAGAATATGTGCATCCCATATCCATCCTGTGGACGGTAGTAGCTAGAATATTGTGCATCCCATATCCATCCTGTGGACGGCAGTAGCTAAAATATTGTGCATCCCACATCCATCCTGTGGAAGGTAGTAGCTAGAATATTGTGCATCCCATATCCATCCTGTGGACGGTAGTAGCTAGAATACTGTGCATCCCATATCCATCCTGTGGACGGCAGTAGCTAAAATATTGTGCATCCCATATCCATCCTGTGGACGGCAGTAGCTAAAATATTGTGCATCCCACATCCATCCTGTAGACGGCAGTAGCTAGAATATTGTGCATTCCATATCTATCTTGTGGACGGTAGTAGCTAGTAAATTATGCATCCTATATCCATCCTGTGGACTGTAGTGTCTAGTTTATTGTGAATCCCACAGCCATCCTAGAAGGCGTACAAGATATATACAGGCCCACAAAAACACTCCCTGATTTCAAACAGGTATAACATGTACCTTTATTATAATAATCTTAAACAGTTAATAGCTACAGATGCAGGATATCATTCAGTTTCATGTGGTATAGGGTAGCATTAAAGGCACTCAATGTGCGCCCCTCTGGTTGCTCGGCAAACATCGATGCGATAGTCCAGTTCGGTCCAGACGCTCTGCAGGTCCGGTGACCTCGCAGGCTACCGGACCTGTTTGTGACTTCTTTCTTTGGGAGTACGTAAAGAGCACAGTTTACTTACCACCACTACCTGCAACCCTGGAGAAGTTGAAAATTTTGATCCCTGAAGCAGTTCGCATGATAACGCCAGTTATGCTGCAGAGCGTCTGGACCGAACTGGACTATCGCATCGATGTTTGCCGAGCAACCAGAGGGGCGCACATTGAGTGCCTTTAATGCTACCCTATACCACATGAAACTGAATGATATCCTGCATCTGTAGCTATTAACTGTTTAAGATTATTATAATAAAGGTACATGTTATACCTGTTTGAAATCAGGGAGTGTTTTTGTGGACACACTACCTGGTCTGGAACCTGGCCGAGGTGACGGTCACCCCTGAAATCCAATAATTACGTGTAACCTACAAGTAGCTATAAGCAACCAACAATTAAAGGCAGGTAACCTATGTTTAACCACAGTTAACCTACAGGTAATTACAAGCAACTAAGAAGTAACACAGTTAACTATAGGCTACAAGTAACTACAGGTCACTGATAACTACAGGTAATCTACAACTACATGTAACATAGTTAACTACAGGTAACCCATAACTACAGATAATCTACAACTACAAGTAACCTGCAGATAATCTACAGCTACATGTAACTACAGGTAACCTACAGATAATCTACAGCTACATGTAACTTACAGATACTCTACAGCTAAATGTAACCTACAAGTAACTACAGATAATCTACAGCTACATGTAATTACGGGTAACCTACAGATAATCTACAGCTACATGTAACCTACATGTAACTACACCTAACATACAGGAAATGTAACCTACAAGTAACTATAAGTAGCGTATAGATATTTGCAGGTGACCACCAACAGGCAACATACAGTTAACTACAGGTAACCTTCAGGTAACGCACAAGTAACAAACTACAGATAACCATCAAGCAGCTACAGGTAATGGACAGGTAACCATGTAACTACAGGTAACCATCAAGTAACTACATGTACCTGCAGGTAGGTCTGAGAGTGAGGGGCACCTTGTCTACGTTCCACGTCAGAGGGTCAATGACACACTGTAAAACAAACACAACTCATTCTTCTCCCCCACTACCGTAACCAGACACGCAAATTACCATAACCTATTTCCCAATTAGCATAGGCCATTACCTCAACTGCCAGTTTAACGGGAGGGGCGGCAGGAATGCCACGGCTTCAAACTGAAGCTGCAACAGCAGTAGAAACAGCAACAAAAGCAGCTACAGCACCATCAGCAGTAGTATCAGCAGAATCAACAGCAACAACTACAGCAGCAGCAGCAGTGTCCTCAGCAAGGCCTATGACAAGCCCTCAGACAAATCCTTACTTAACAGCCTCCCTACCCGCAACAGGACATCATGGATGCACCCGCGTTCCAAACACTGGCATCTCATTGATAACGTCATCGTCAGGAAGAGGGACAGGCAGGATGTACAGTCACGAAGGCCGTGTGTGGCGCGGAATGCTGGACAGACCATCGCCTCATCGTCTCGAAACTCAAGCTCCGTGTCCAGCCCAGGAGACGCCCTCGGGGCGCGAAACCACCAAAACGCCTGAACGTCGGCAAGCTGAAGGGCCCCCACAACGTCAAGCAGTCCTTTGCAGAAATCCTGGAAACCCGCTTGGAGTCCGTCGTGCTGGACGTTCAAAACGTCGAAGCAGCATGGATCACACTCCGTGATACAGTGTACAGCACAGCCATGGAGTGTCTAGGACCCGTCACCAGGAAGCACAAGGACTGGTTCGACGAGCACTGCACAGAAATCCAGCAGCTGCTGGAAGAGAAACGAAAGGCCTACATGGCCCACATCAACGACCCAAAGTCCACAGCGAAGCAAGATGCACTGAGAAACATACGCAGCAATACCCAGCGAAAAATGCGTGAAATGCAAAACTCTTGGCTAAGGAACAAAGCCGATGAGATTCAGGGCTTTGCAGACAGAAACGATATGAAGAACTTCTATGACGGCCTGAAAGAAATCTACGGCTCTACCACCTCTGGCACATCACCACTCCTCAGCGCAGATGGGTCAACGCTGCTCACAGACAAGGAGAAAATTCTAGAGAGATGGGCAGAACATTTTGACAGCGTGCTGAACCGTCCATCCACCATCAACGATGAAGCCATCGAACGTCTACCTCAGATTCCGACCAACGAGGACGCTGAATGCCATCCCCACTTTGGAGGAGACTCAGCAAGCAATACGTCAACTGTCCAGTGGCAAAGCTCCTGGGTCTGACGCCATCCCAGCTGAAGTCTACAAAGAAGGCAGAATGGCACTGGTAGAGAAACTTCACCAACTCTTCCGCTTGTATGGCAGTAGGCATTCCCCTAAACAGATACAAAAAGGAAACCGCCAGGCATGCGATAACCACCGTGGTATCTCCCTGCTCTCCATCGCAGGCAAAACCCTGGCTAGAGTTCTACTCAATCGGCTCAATGAACATTTAGAGCAAGGACCCCTACCTGAAAGCCAGTGCGGCTTCCGGAAAGATCGCGGGACTATCGACATGGTGTTTGCTGCTAGACAGATACAGGAGAAATGTCAGGAACAGAACGCCAACTTGTACTCCACCTACGTCGATTTGACCAAGGCAAAGTACGGCTGCCCAAAGACGTTTATCGCCATCGTACGCCAACTTCACGATGGAAAGCTGGCCAGAGTCCAAGACAACGGAGAGACGTCTAAACCATTCCCAGTCTCAAATGGAGTGAAACAAGGCTGCGTGCTTGCTCCCACCCTGTTCAGCCTGATGTTCTCGGCCATGCTTACAGACGCATTCAGGGACACAGACGCAGGAATCGGCATCAGGTACCATACAGATGGGTCTGTCTTCAACCTCAGGAGGCTTCAAGCAAAAACCAAGGCTGCAACTGACACCATCAATGACCTGCTATTTGCTGATGACTGCGCCCTCAACGCTGCTTCAGAAGCCGCCATGCAGCACAGTGTTGACAAGTTCTCTGACGCCTGCAACAACTTCGGGCTGACAATCAGTACAACAAAGACTGAAGTGATGCACCAGCCTGCTCCGGGAAAGACGTATGTTGAGCCAAACATCACCATCAACGGGCAGCGACTGAACGCCGTAGACAAATTCACCTACCTTGGCAGTACCCTTTCCAGAAACGTTGTCATCGATGATGAGGTGAATGCCAGACTTGCCAAAGCCAGTGCCACCTTCGGCAGGCTCCACAAGAATGTATGGAACCGAAGAGGCATCACCACAAGCACCAAGATCAAGGTGTACAGAGCCAGTCCTCACCACACTTCTCGATGGCTGCGAAACCTGGACTGTCTACAAACGTCACACCAGAAAGTTGAACCACTTTCACACCACACGGCTCAGAAAAATTCTTGGCATCAAATGGCAAGATAAGATCCCAGACACAGAAGTGCTGACTACAGCTGGCCTGCCTAGCATCTACACCATCCTAACGCAGACACAGCTTCGCTGGGCAGGTCACGTTGCTCGCATGCCAGACCACCGGCTGCCAAAGAAACTCTTGTTTGGCGAACTGCAGCATGGAAAGCGCTCTCAAAGAGGCCAAAAGAAGCGCTATAAGGACACCCTTAAGACTGCTCTGAAAGCTTTCAACATCAACCACACCATGTGGGAGCTGGTAGCTCAGGACAGGAATGACTTGGGAGCAGTTGTCCAGAAAGGGGCAACATCCTGCAAGGCAAGCAGAATCTCACTAGCTGAGCAGCGCAGACAGGCGAGGAAGACCAGAGCCATCAGACCCCTCGATGCCGCCACCCTTCCCTGTCCACACTGCCAGAGAACGTTTCGTGCGCGGATTGGCCTGACAAGTCATCTGCGTACCCACCAACTTCGACCCCAGGATGACTAGATGGTCCTCGTCGAATCGACGGACAAACAACAACACTAAACAGCAGCAGTAGAGTGCCCAACAGGTTACCTGTAATACCCCCCCCCCCCTTTCTTTTCAATGAAGGCATTTTGCACCTTGTGCTAAACCTCTGATTCTCACATATGCAGTAATTTAAGTGTGCAGATTTTTAAATACATTCCAAGGACTACATCTGAAGGGACTTCAAGCGTTCCCAGTAGTTCAAAATGCTTGACTGAATTTATGAGAGCAGTGAAAGTGCTCTGATCTTTCCAGTTCTGAAGTTCTTCTTGCCTTGACTGGGTCCATTAGAATACAGTAATATTCCAGCCTAGAGAGAAGGAACGACTTGGCGAAAATCATTGGCTCGGTATCTCTTGAAAGCGAAATCCTCTGACAATGTCACTTTTTAGTTTCTCACACTGCATTTCGGAACTACGGAAAAATTGTGCTAGTATGTATTCTGTTTCGGCCTTAAATTTCTCAATATTCCCATAGCGGTGTAACTGAAATTTCTCCTCGTTGAACATCATATTGATGTTCGTAGCCTACCGGAAGACTTGGTTTATATTAGTTGAAAGATTCGTTGTATCCTCGATGAACGCCTCTGTCATAGTCTAGTATCATCTGTAGAGAATGATACGGTTCTAGGATTTACGTTTCTCTCTATGTTAGATATAAGAATGAAAAGGAGACTCCGAGACAAGCCCTGTACTCAGCAACAAAAGCAGCTGGATGTCCTCAGCAAACCTTGAGACAAGCCCAAGGCTTGACAGCAGAAGCTGGGTGTCCTTAGGAAGCACTGAGACAAGCTCTGTGCTCATCAGTAGCAGCTGGGTGCCCTCCCTCAGGCCAAAAGACGAGACAAACCATAACTTGGAACAGCAACAACCGGATGCCCTCAGGCCATATGCTACAACAGAGGAAAGATAGACTTAGCAGAGAGATCACTGAATTAGAGCAAAAACTTAGGATGTCATACCTCACAGAAGAAAGTACAAAGGGAACAAAAGGCCATACAGGATATTGCAAGAAACCCAAAATATTTCTATTCCTACGCAAAATCGAAGCTAAAAACTACCTGTAGAATTGGACCACTACTGACAGGGGACTCATATACTGACGATGAACAGGAAATGAGTGAAATCCTAAAAGAACAGTATGAGTCGATGTTCAGCAACCCACTAAATGACAGCAAGGTAGAAAATGCAGAAATATTTTTCACTCCAGAAGAAGGCTGCACAGACCAACTAACTGACATTAGTACAAATCCCATACATTTCGAAAAAGAAATGGAACACACGCCCACTCACTCAGCACCTGGACCAGATTCATGGAATGCTCTATTTATTAAGAAGTGCAAAGTACCACTAGCACGAGCCCTCAGTATTCTCTAGGTGAAATACCGGAGGCCTTAAATAGTGCAGACATAGCTCCTTTGCACAAGGGAGGCAGTATAGCACTAGCTAAAAATTACAGACCAGTAGCCCTAACCTCTCACATCATAAAAATCTTCGAAAGAGTGATGAGACGGCAGGTTACAAATTTCATGGACCAGCACAACCAACATAACCCGAACCAGCATGGTTTTAGAGCAGGACGATCATGTCTGTCACAGCTGCTGAACCATTATGACAGAATTACGGAGGCACTGGAAGACGACCAAAACGCAGATGTGATTTACACAGATTTTGCAAAGGCGTTTGACAAATGCGATCATGGAGTGATAGCGCACAGAATGAAGGCCATGGGCATTACGGGGAAGGTAGGCAGATGGATTTTCGGTTTCCTAAGACACAGAACACAAAAAGTAGTAGTGAACAGGGCAAGATCCAGCATCAGCGAGGTCAAAAGCTCAGTGCCCCAAGGCACTGTCCTGGCACCTCTGCTGTTCCTCTCATAGCACACTTTTGTATCATCATTTGCAGATGACACTAAAATAAGCATGAAAGTCAGTACGGTAAAGGACACTGAAAAAGTAAAGGAAGACATAAACAGGGTTTTCCAGTGGGCAGTGGAAAACAACATGACGTTCAATGGTGATAAGTTCCAGCTGCTTAGGTATGGAAAGAATGAAGAACTCAAAAGGAGCACTATATACAAAACTCAAGAGGGTCACCAAATAGAACGTAAGGAACACGTAAAAGACCTAGGAATAATTATGTCAGCGGACCTTTATTTTAAAGACCATAACAAGACAAAGATCACGACAGCCAGGAAGATGACTGGGTGGGTACTGAGAACTTTCAAAACAAGGGAAACAATGCCGATGGTGACACTTCAAATCGCTAGTGCTCCCTCACTTAGAATATTGCTCAGTGCTGACGGCCCCGTTCAGGGCAGGACAAATATCGGAGCTGGAACAAATACAGAGATCGTTTACGGCTCACATTGAGCCAGTAAAGCACCTAAACTACTGGGAACGCCTGCAAGTCTTGAACATGTACTCATTGGAGCGGAGGAGAGAGAGGTACATGATAATATATACCTGGAAGGTACTCGAGGGCTTGGTCCCAAATCTGCACACTGCCATAACAACATACTGGAGTGAGAGATATGGGAGGAAGTGTAAAATAAACCCAGTGAGGAGCAGGGGTGCGGTGGGGACAATACGGGAACACTGTATCAATATCCGGGGTCCCAGACTTTTCAACATCTTACCAGAAGATATCAGAAACACTGCTGGAACAAGTGTTGAAGCCTTCAAGAGGAAACTAGACAAGTATCTTCACCAGGTGCCAGATCAACCAGGCTGTGATGGCTATGTGGGGCAGCAGGCCTCCAGCAGCAACAGCCTGGTTGACCAGGCGAGCACCAGACGAGCCTGGCCCATGGCCGGGCTCAGAGAGTAGATATACTCTCGAAATTCTTCAAAGGTATATTAAAGGTATATCAAAGGCCAAGTGATAAACCTTAGAGCAACAGTATCAGCTTAAGAGGCCTTTGAGGAGTTTCTGAGTTCTTAAGAGGTCCTGAGACAAGCACTGGGACGCACAACAGCAGTAGCTGGATGCCCTCAGGACACCCTGAGACGATTCTGTATTCAGCAGTAGCTGGGTGCCCTCAGGAGGCCCTGAGAGACAATCCTGAGGGCTCAACAGGAAAAAATGGAATTGCGTTGGTATAAACTGATGAATCAAAGACACATAGGCAGATTTCAGTGATGATTGCCGTTTCAACTAGACTGTTGCTGTTAGCGGCCGACATAGTCATCACAGCATGGCTCAACCGGCAGTTGGAGGAAGTGGTTCAATTCCTTCTTGAAGACTTCTACACTTCTTCCAGCAATATTTCTGATATCTACAGGTAGTGCACGTAACAACTATGTCCGTGTACACACAAGTCCGCGTACACGTGACAGCCGCGCCCGCGCACACGTAACAGCCACACCCGTGTAAACTCAACACCCATGCCCGCGTAGAGGCAACACCTACAACCACGTACAAATGACACGTACACGTCGCACGTATATGGAATCTAACTTGCACCTCTATTCCGCAAAATTTATATCTGACAATAAAGGTGAGGTGGTATTTATTAGGCAGCGAGAGGATGATTCTGTCATGTGTGTTGTATTTATCTTCAGTCTTCAAACCCTGCAGTAGGAAATACACACAATCAAATAACATGTATTTTATTGTTTTTATTTATATTTCCAACATGTGGCCACACTCACCCAAAATTAAAAAATGTATATAAAACCAGCGAGCAATGGATTGTAATGAACGCCATTTGACAGTATAAACACTCCTCTAACTTTACACCAGTGAAAAAATAACAATTTACTGAGTTGTGACATTTTTTAATTACTGTTTTGAATAAAAACACACACTTCCTTTATTGGTTAATTTTTGGCAGTTTTTCGTGAAACTTCTGACTAATAAAGCATGTCTGTTTTATTTCATAAATAAAAGAGTATTTTTTTTTCGTTACTCCCGGATGGTTAAATCAACCCAACAACTTTAGAAGACTGGAGGGCCAGGTAAGACATGATCATGACATACAAAATACTCAGTGGAGCGAACAGCAAGTGATAAGTCAGGGTGAGTGAGTTGCAAGAGAGCGAGCCGGAAGCATGATGGTACGCCAAGATGAGCTTTAGGGAAGCTTGGAAACACTTTTTCAGTCTTAGATAAAGAAGTTGTAGGGATAACACAGTACTATACAAAGATTCCGGAATAGGTATGACAAGGTCACGGAGACCAAAAAATTAATGAGGTTCGTAGATATTGAAAAGGTGTGGCATGGAGCTATGACATGACCCTTTCCACACACACACAAGAACATAAGAATGGAGGAACACTGCAGAAGGCCTACTGGCCCATGCGAGGCAGGTCCTTATCAAAACGACCTCTACTTTAAGCTACCCAAGAAATAACTCCCGTACCCAATGACACCAATCAAACCCAGACCCTCCCACTCATATATTTGTCCAGTCTCTTCTTAAAGCACACACAGAGTTGCATGAGGAATTTCCTACTTGACGTACAGTGGGAAAGAGAACTGGTGGGAAAACCAGTAAATAAAATGATGGAACACGTGACCACAAAATGCAAAGAGGCAGAGGTGGGTCATACCCAAAGACAAGAGAAACAATGGGAAGATCAAAACGAGTCCTTGTTCACCCAAATGTGTAGAGAAGCCAAAACTAAGTGTGCTAGAGAATGGAAAAAGTATAGAAGACAAAGTACCCAGGAAAATATGGTGATTTATTGAAGAAACGTTTCGCCACACAATGGCTTCATCAGTCCAATACAAAGTAGAAATGGGTAAGGAGAGTAGAAGTTTGAGGTAATCAGTCCCTCAACCTGGAATCGATGTGTTCAGTCCATCACTCTTGAAGGAAGTGCAGCACAGGGCCAGAGAGGTGGCTTATATACTGCGGTGAGATGAGTTGAAGCAGGAGGAGGCGGGATCACAGTGGGACCTGCCACTAGTGTAAGTAGGTCGTCGTCCAAAGGTTGGGCAAGCGTTGAAGTCTTTGTACCAAGATCCCATGATGTTGCAGTGTCTGGACGACGACCTACTTACACTAGTGGCAGGTCCCACTGTGATCCCGCCTCCTCCTGCTTCAACTCATCTCACCGCAGTACTAAAGCCACCTCTCTGGCCCTGTGCTGCACTTCCTTCAAGAGTGATGGACTGAACACATCGATTCCAGGTTGAGGGACTGATTACCTCAAACTTCTACTCTCCTTACCCATTTCTACTCTGTATTGGACTGATGAAGCCACTGTGTGGCGAAACGTTTCTTCAATAAAGATTCCCATGTGTTGCATAAGTGTCTCAATTCTTCAACTTGTCGGTTTTCTAAACCATTCATCACATAGCCTAAAAGCTAGAAATGAATATGCATGGATAATGAGGGAGGCCCGTCTGCAATATGAAAATGATATAGCATCGAAAGCCAAATCTGACCCAAAGCTGTTGTACAGCCACATCAGGAGGAAAACAACAGTTAAGGACCAGGTAATCAGACTGGAGGAGGGAAGATCACAAGAAATGACAAAGAAATATGTGAAGAGCTCAACACGAGATTCAAGGAAGTGCTTTCAGTCGAGAAAGTACTCCAGCAAACTGGGATGGAAGGTTACACCAACAAGTGCTGGACACTACATATAACAAAGGAGAAGAGGCTGCTATGTAAGCTAGATACTCAAAGGTGGTGGGACCGAACATCTCTCTGTGGGTCCTGAGAGAGAGAGCAGAGACACTGTGTGCCACTAACAACAATCTTCAATACACACATATTGAAACAGGACAACTACCTGAGGTGTGGAATACGGCAACTGTAGTCTCAATCTTTAAGAAAGGAGACATTAAACTACAGACCAGTGTCACTGACCTGCATACTATGCAAAGTCATGAAATGGAGAAGCTGAAAAGAATGAGATTATATACACGATAACCAGGGAGGGAAATCCAGTGTCACAAACCTACTGGAGCTTTACGACAAAGTAACAGGAGAGAAAGGGGTGGGTAGACTGCATTTTCTTGGACTGCAAGGCCTTCAACACAGTTCTGCACAAGATATTAGTGCAAAAACTAGAGGAGCAAGCAGAAATAACAGGAAAGGCATTGCAATGGATCAGAGAATACCTGAGAAGAAGGAAACAATGAGTGATGTTAAGTAACGAGGTGTCATAGCGGGCACCTATGACGAGGAGGGTTCCACAAGCCTAAGTCCTAGGGCCGGTGCTGTTTCTGGTATATATGAATGACATGACGGAATGGATAGATTCAGAGGAGTCGCTGTTTGCAGATGATGTGAAGCTAAAGCGGAGAATTCAAATGGATAAGTATCAGGTAAGACTACAAAGGAATCTGGACAGGCTGCAACCCTGGTCCAACAACTGGTTCCTGGAGTTTAACCCCACCAAATGCAAAGTCATGAAAATTGGGGAAGGTGAAACAAGATCGCAGAGTACAAGCTAAGAGGTCAAAGACTGCAAACCGTGCTCAAGGAAAAGGATCTTGGGGTGTGTATCATACCGAGCACATCTCCTGAGGCACACATCAACTAAATAACTGCTGCAGCTTATGGGCGTCTGACAAACCTAAGAATAGCATTTCGACACCTGAGTAAGGAATCATTCAACACTGTATACCGTGTACGTCAGACCCATATTGGAGTATGCAGCACCAGTATGGAACCCACACCTGGTCAGGCACGTCAAGAAATTAGATAAAGTCCCGGAGCTAAGGGGTATGTCCTATGAGGAGAGGTTAAGGGAAATCAACCTGACGATACTGGAGGATAGTAGGGAGGATATAATAACGACATATAAAATACTGAGAGAAACTGACAGAGTGGATAGGGGACAGGATGTCTCACAGATGGGACACAACAAGGGGACACAACTCAAAGTTAACTCAGATGAATCACAAGGATGTTAGGAAGCATTTCTTCAGACACAGAGTTGTCAGGAAGCGGAACAATCTGGAGAGTGAGGTAGTGGAGGCAGGATGCATACATAGCTTTAAGAAGAGTTACGACAAAGCTCATGGAGCAGGGAGAATTTACCTGGAAAGGGTTTCGGCGGTCAACGCCCCCGCGGCCCGGTCTGAGACCAAGCCGTGTGGACCAGCGAAGAGGCGGGGCCAGGAACTGTGAATCGACCCCTGCAACCACAAATAGGCTAGTACAAATGCCTGACTACACACACACACACACACACACACACACACACACACACACACACACACACACACACTAGCTGAACGAAATCAACAACTTACCTAATACCTCAGATTTTTTTTATAAAATGCGAGCACTGAGTGGTTGAAGCCAGATGTAAAAAGCAGGGGGGGGCTGAACCCCCCGGCTGTGAAGTCATGGTTTATTGTATGCTCAATCCAACACATCTTTTTCCTCACAGCTTGTGCAAAAGCGAAACTAATCTGAGAGACTGAAAGAGAGCGAGCGAGAGCGAGGAGAAAAGAGACAGAGAGAAGAGAGAGGAGAGAGAGAGAGAGAGAGAGAGAGAGAAAGAGAGAGAGAGAGAGAGAGAGAGAGAGAGAGAGAGAGAGAGAGAGAGAGAGAGAGAGAGAGAGAGAGAGAGAGAGAGAGAGAGAGAGAGAGAGAGAGAGAGAGAGAGAGAGAGAGAAATTTTCTGTGAAATGGAAATGAAGACGGACGACTCTTCTGGGGAGGGGGAAGTCACTCCTCTCCCTTCTCCATCACAAACATAACTGGGAAGAGGGAAGGGGACCTTCTATCCTTATTTCTTTCCTCATTATCCACTTCTACCATCTTCCTCACAGCTCTCACGTCTACAACTTGTTTTCATTCTTGACCAAGATATTCTTAGGTGTCATTATAAAGTTCATTATTTTGATCTTGTGTGGTGAAGACGTAGCTGTCTGTCACACTATCAGCTGGCTGTCACACTCTCAGTTGCCTGTCACAACTTTCAACTGGCTGTCACACTCTCAGCTGCCGGTCACACTTTCAGCTGGCTGTCACGCTCTCAGGTGCCTGTCACACTTTCAGCTGGCTGTCACGCTCTCAGGTGCCTGTCACACTCTCAGCTGCCTGTCATACTTTCAGCCGGCTGTCACACACTCAGCTGCCTGTCATACTTTCAGCCGGCTGTCACACTCTCAGCTGCCTGTCACACTTTCAGCCGGCTGTCACACTCTCAGATGCCTGTAACACTTTCAGCTGGCTGTCACACTCTCAGCTGCCGGTCACACTTTCAGCTGCCTTTCACATTTTCAGCTGCCTTTCACATTTTCAGCTGGCTGTCACACTCTCAGCTGACTGTCACACTCTCAGCTGCCTGTCACACTTTCGGCTGCCTGTCACACTTAAATGGTTGGTAAACCTGACACTACGCTGGTATCCTTGTGTTTTTACACACACACACACACACACACACACACCCCTAGTAGTGATCAGTGCACAGGCGCGGCCAGGAGCTGTGACTCGACCCCTGCAACCAAAACTAGGTGAGTATATATATATATATATAATATATATATATATATATATATATATATATATATATATATATATATATATACACAACATACACACAAACACACACACACACACACACAACAGCGAGTCATGGTCCGTGATGAGGTATTACAGAGGACGCTGTGACGAGCGGGGTCCCACAGGGGTCAATCCTGGGACCAGTGCTATTCTTGATGTATGTGAACGACATGACGGAAGGGATAGACTCAAAAGTGTCCCTGTTTCCAGATGATGTGAAGTTAATGAGGAGAATTAAATCAGATGCGGATCAGACAAGTCTACAAAGAGACCTGGACAGGCTGGATGCGTGGTCCAGCAACTGGCTCCTAGAATTTAACCCCGCCAAATACAAAGTCATGAAGATCGGAGAAGGGCTAATAAGACCGTAGACGGGGTATAGGCTAGAAGGCCAAAGACTGCAAACCTCACTCAAACAGAAAGCTCTAGGAGTGAGTATAATACTGAATACATCGCCAGAAGCACACATTAACCAGATAATTGCTGCGGCATATGGGCGCCTGGCAAACCTGAGAATAGCGTTCCGGTACCTCAGTAAGGAATCGTTCAAGGCTTTATACACTGTGCACGTCAGGCCCATACTGGAGTACGCAGCACTAGTTTGGAACTCACACCTAGTCAAACACGTCAAGAAATTAGAGAAAGTGCAAAGGTTTGCAACAAGGCTGGTTCAAGAGCTAAGGGGAATGTCCTATCAAGAAAGGTTAAGGGAAATCGGTCTGACGACACTGGAGAACAGGAGGGTCAGGGGGACATAAAAACGACATACAAAATACTGCGTGGAATAGACAAGGTGGACAGAGACAGGATGTTCCAGAGATGGGACACAGAAACAGGGGGTCACAATTGGACGCTGAAGACTCAGATGAGTCAAAGGGATGTTAGGAAGTATTTCTTCAGTCACAGAGTTGTTAGGAAGTGAAATAGTCTAGCAAGCGATGTAGTGAAGGAACCATACATAGTTTTAAGACGAGGTATGATAAAGCTCATGGAGCAGGGAGAGGGAGGACCCAGTAACGGTCAGTGAAGAGGCGGGGCCAGGAGCTGAGTCTCGACTCCTGCAACCACAAGTAGGAGAATTAGGTGAATACACCCACACGACTCGACCCCTGCAACAAACACTAGGTGAGCACAACTAGGCAAGTACACACATACACATACGACTCGCCCCCTGCAACCAAACTAGGTGAGTACACACACACACATACGACTCGACCCCTGCAACCACAACTAGGTGAGTACACACACACACATACGAATCGACCCCTGCAACCACAACTAGGTGAGTACACAAACACACACACACACACACACACACACACACACACAGTGACCAGAGAAGACACAGCATATGAAGCTGCGAGGCCGAACAGGAAGGAAGGAATTATGAATTATGCTAAGGTCATATCAGCCTGCCAAGGAGGACCAAGGAGTGAAAGGGAAGAGCAGATGGTTGCAGATGGAGAGGGTGATAGGTCGAATGCTGAGGCACAACCAGGCTATCAAGAGCCACTGGAAAATAAAGGGGAGAAACTGACCACATACAGGCAGGATCCAGAGTCACAGAGGGTGGGCAATGGGAGGAAGAAAGGGCAAAATCAGTTTTTAAATCCAGGGGCTTCAGGAGAGAGAGGAAAGGACACACACTGAAGGCAGCAGGAAGAAAGAAAGGAGTTTGGGAGAAAATCATCACGGAAATGGGTGAAGAGATGGACGATTGAAAATTTTCAGAGAATAGGGGGGTACTCGAAAGGGAGAAACCGACCAATCAAGCTGATTCTCAGGACGGAAACAGTGCGGAACAGGATCCTCCAAGAGAACCACGATTGAAATACTCGGAAGAGACATGAGGGTTTTCCCTTTAGACAGAGACAGAACAAAATCAGAACGACAACGCTGAGGGAGAGGAAAAAAAAGCGAAAGGAGCTAGGAAAAGAGACAAGGATGGAACCAACAGAGGTCAGTCAGAGCAGAACAGAACAGCAAGGGCAAGCACACCACAACTATTCTCAAAAACCATAAAACCCTATCACACCATCCCAACACACACTACAATCCATACCACAGCCTCCACCCAACACGAGCTATAGAATCCCACAGTATGCCCCCGGTCTCCCACCCTCACAGGCCCCCAAACCACAGTGTTGGAAAGGAAAATGAAGGTATGGTACACAAATGCTGATGGAATAACAAATAAGTGGGAGGAGTGACATGAAAGAGTCAAAGAAGCTCACCGGACATCATAGTCTCACAGAAACCAAGTTAAGGTATGATAACAGATGCCATCTTTCCAAAGGGATACCAAATCCTGAGGAAAGACAGAGGGAACAGGGGGGGTGGAGGAGTGGCGTTGCTGATCAAAAATCGCTGGAATTTTGATGAGCTGGAAAGGGGAACAGCGGAGAAGAAAGTGATTACATAGCGGGAACACTTCACTTGGAGGTCCCCAAAGGGAGTAATAGCAGTGATGTATAACCCACCACAGAACAGCAGGTGGCCAAGGCAAGAGTACGACGAGAGCAATAGAGCGATGGTTGACACACTGGGTAGAGTGGCCAGAAGGCTCATGCATGCAGGGCAAAGCTCTGATCATGGGGTGACTTTAACCACAAGGAGATCGAAATTTGGGGGAACTTGGACCCACATGGGGGCCAAGATACATGGAGGGCTAAGATGATGGAGGTGGTACTGGAAAACTTCATGTGCCAACAAAGTAAGGGACACTCAAGAGAGAGAGGAGAGGATGAACCAGCAAGGCTGGACTTAGTATTCACCTTGAGTAGTGCAGTATCGAGGACAAAACATATGAAAGACCCCCCTTGGGGCCAGTGACCATGTGGTTTTTTAAACTTCGAATACACAGTTTGAGCTACAAGTGGAGGGAGAAGCAGGAAGGCCAGGCGAATGAAGCCAAACTACAAGAAAGGGGACTTTCACAGGAATGAGGAACTACCTGAACGGGGTTCGTGGGACAGAGAACTGGCAGGGAAGCCAGTTAATGAGATGATGGAATATGTAGCAACAAAAATGCCCAAAGGGGGCTGAGGAGAGGTTTGTACCCAAGGGTAACAGGATAATGGGAAAAAAACCCGGATGAGCCATGGTTTACCCAAAGGTGCAGGGAGGCAAAAACCAAGTGTGCTAGGGAATGGAAGAAATTTTAGAAGGCAAAGGACCCCGGAGAATAAGGAAAACAGTCGTTAGAGCCAGAAACGAATTTTGCACAGATAAGAAGGGAGGCTCAAAGACAATATGAAAAAGACATAGCAGCGAAAGCCAAATCTGACCCGAAAAATGTTGTACAGCCCCCATCAGGAGGAAAACAACAGTCAAGGACCAGGTAATCAGGCTAAGGAAGGAAGGAGGAGAGACAACAAGAAATGACCGTGAAGTATGTGAAGAACTCAACAAGAGATTCAAAGAAGTGTTCACAGAGGAGACAGAAGGGACTCCAGAAAGCGGAGAGGTGGGCACACCACCAAGTGTGGGCACAGTGCACACAACCGAGGAAGAAGTGTAGGGGGCTTCTGAGTGAGCTAGATACCTCAAAGGCAAGGGGGCCCAGATAACATTCTCCCCATGGGTATTGAGAGAGGGAGCAGAGGCGCTATGTGTACCCCTAACAACAATATTCAATACATCTACGAAACAGGGAGATTGCCTGAGGCATGGAAGACAGCAAATGTGGTCCAATCTTTAAAAAAGAGACAGACATGAAGCTTTAAAAACTACAGACCAGTTGTCGCTGACATGTATAGTATGCAAAATCATGGAGAAGTTTAAATCAGGAGAAGAGTGGTGGAACACCTAGAAAGGAACGTTTCTCTCAACAGCACCCAACATGGTTTCGGGGACGGGAAATCCTGTGTCACAAACCTACTGGAGTTCTATGACATGGTGACAGCAGTTAAGAAAGGAGAGAGGGGTGGGTGGATTGCATTTTCTTGGACGCAAGAAGGCGTTTGACACAGTTCCCACACAAGAGATTGGTGCAAAAAACTGGAGGACCAAGCAGGGATAACAGGGAAGGCACTACAATGGATCGGGGAATACTTGTCAGGAAGACAGCAGGAGTCATGGTACGTGGCGAGGTGTCAGAGTGGGCACCTGTGACCAGGGGGGGTCCGCAGGGTCAGCCCTAGGACCAGTGCTGTTTCTGGTTTTGTGAACGACCATGACGGAAGGAATAGATTTGTGTGCCCCTGTTTGCAGATGACGTAAAGTTGATGAGAAGAATTCACTCGATCGAAGACCAGGCAGAACTACAAAGGGATTGGACGGGCTGCAGCCCTGGTCCAGCAATTGGCTTCGGGAAAGTTCAAATCCCCCCAAAGTGCAAAGTCATGAAGATTGGGGAAGGGCAAAGAAGACCGCAGACAGAGTACAATCTGGGGGCCAGAGGGCTACAAACCTCACTCAAGGAAAAGATCTTGGGGTGAGTATAAAAACCAGGCACATCTCCTGAAGCGCACATCAACCAAATAACTGCTGCAGCATATGGGCGCCTAGCAAAACCTCGACAGCATTCCGCATCTTAATAAGGAATCATTCAGGACCCTGTAAAACCGTGTAGTTAGGCCATATTGGAGTAATCGGCACCAGTTTGGAACCCACACCTAGCCAAGCACGTGAAGAAACTAGAGAAAGTGCCAGGTTTGCAACAAAACTAGTCCCAGAGCTAAGAGGTAATGTCCTACGAGGAGAGGTTAAGGGAAATCAACCTGACGACACTGGAGGACAGGAGAGATAGGGGGGACATGATAACGACATACAAAATACTGAGAGGAATTGACAAGGTGGACAAAGACAGGATGTTCCAGAGATTGGACACAGTAACAAGGGGACACAGATGGAAGCTGAAGACACAGATGAATCACAGGGATGTTAGGAAGTATTTCTTCAGCCACAGAGTAGTCAGTAAGTGGAATAGTTTGGGAAGCGATGTAGTGGAGGCAGGATCCATACATAGCTTTAAGCAGAGGTATGATAAAGCTCACGGCTCAGGGAGAGTGACCTAGTAGCGATCAGTGAAGAGGTGGGGCCAGGAGCTCGGACTCGACCCCCGCAACCTCAACTAGGTGAGTACAACTAGGCGAGTACACACACACACACACACACATTAAAACTTTTCGATATTTGATAATTTATAGCCAAATATTTACTCAAGTGGAATAGCTCTAGCATACCTAATGTGTGTGTGTGTCTGTGCATATATATATATATATATATATATATATATATATATATTATATATATATATTTATATATATATATATATATATATATATATATATATATATATATGCAAAAAAAACCACTCTAAAAGAATAGAGAAATTCCCAGCGCTTTCGTGACTACTCACATTATCAAGGAACTATGAAAGGAAAGCATCCAAGGAAGCTATATAAGGGGTCTGGCCAGCACCTCACTATCAGATCCCACAACGGTTAAACACCTGACGCGCGCCGACCCAACTGGATAGGTCCTTTGCACACCTCACCCACAAACTATTCTACCCAAGAAAATTTAAAAATTATTATTTGTCCAGTGTATTATTAAATTCTTCCCAAATTCTATTAATTTTTAAATGGATCTAATTTATATAAACCATAGGAAATATTCATATTATTGTCAAAACTGCTTTTTATGAAACAAGATTCAATTATATTCCTGTCGACCATGGACTTGCTTGATACTACTTTCTCAACTTTTTGAAAATCAATTGGATGGTTAAAATCTCTTACATGAATAAATAGAGCATTGGAATCTTGTCCAGTTCTAATGCTATATTTATGTTGTTTTTAATCTTAGTTCGAGATTTTTACAGTTTGACCGTAATAAAAATTTATCGCAAATTTACAAGGAATCTTATAGACACATCCATCAGCATTTTGGGGGGAATTCTTTATCAAAAGTTTTTTTTACTGTATCAAGATTTTTGAATACAACTTTAATATTAAAAGTCTTAAGAAGAGAAGGCATATCAACCAAGTTTTCATGGTAAGGGGAGAACCAACAAATTTTTAGTTGAATAAGGCTGGTTGTCCCTTTTTGGATTGTAAAAAGTATTTCTAGCAACTTTAAAAGATTTATCAATTACACTTCTTGGGTATTTTAAATCATTACCTATTTCATAAATTTTGGATATTTCCTCATCTATGAACTCAGGACTACAAATTCGTAAAGCTCTCAAAAACATTGATGAGAAAACAGACAGTTTGACTCTATCTTGATGCGAGGAATAATAGTGGACATAGGAACAGTTATTAGTAGGTTTTCTGTAAATTTTAAATTTGAATTCATTATTACCCTTAATAATTAAAACATCTAGAAAAGGCAATGAGTTATTTTCTTCAAACTCAACAGTAAAGTTTATAGAATGGGCTAAGCTATTTAATTTTCCAAGGAAATGGTGTATATCTACATTTTTGCGCATAAGACACAAATATCATCAACATATCTGAACCATTTAGCTCTATTAGGGAGGATTGTGTTAAGTAACCTTGTTTCAAAAAATTCCATGTATAGGTACTAAGAACAGGTGAAAGAGGATTTCCCATTGCATACCAAACTTCTGAGTGTAAACTTATCATTAAATACAAATTTTGCATCAACAATGCAAAGTTTAATAAGTTTAATGATAGTAGGAACTGGCAATGGTAAATCATAGTTAACGATTTCTTCAGATAAGAAACTTAATAAATCATCAACAGGAACTTTCGTAAACAAGGAAGTAACATCAAAACTAACCATGTTAAAATCATTTAAGTCAGTCAAGGAGCTTAATTTATCAACCAAGTCTATGTTGTTTTTAACATTAAAGTTAGAAATTTTGCCAACAATAGGGCTCAAAATATCAACAAGCCATTTGGATAATTTATATGAAACTGACCCTATGGAGCTAATAATTGGTCTGACTGGATACCCTGGTTTGTGTGTTTTTATTAGTCCATACATGTAAGGTAAAGATGGATTAGTGGAAGTAAATTGTTTGACTAATTCATCTTTGCCTTTCAGTAGAAGTTTACTGTGATCTTATTGCGCATATATATATATATATATATATATATATATATATATATATATATATATATATATATATATATATATGTCGTGCCGAATTTGTAAAACTGGTCAATTAGCAAAAACTCATTTTAAAATTAAGTCCTTTCTAAAATTTTCTCTTATACGTTTAAAGATATATTTTTTCATTAATGATAATGTAATTTTTTTTTAATTTTGCACCAAAAGAATCTTGGAAAACTTACCTAACCTTATTATAACAAGAGCAATTTATTTTAGCCTAACCCAACTAAATATATTTTAGAAATGTTTACAGTAATTTAATACTAAACAAACACAGTGGATATATTTTTTTCGTTAGGTTCAGAATGATTTTGGCGAAATTATTGCATACACAAATTTTCATTTGTCCTATATGGCAAGATGAGCGTTGCTATTTAAGCCAAGATCGCAAGTTCTGCCTATTCGGCACGACATATATATATATATATATATATATATATATATATATATATATATATATTTAATGTCGTGCGGAATAGGTAAAACTGGTCAAGTATTAAGAACTAATTTAAAATTAAGTCCTTTCTAAAATTTTCTCTTATACGTTTAAAGATATATATTTTTTTTTTAATTTATGTTAAAATAAAAATTAATAATTTTGTACCAAAAGAACTTTAGAAAACGAACCATACCTAACCATATTATAGCTAGCGCAATTTAATTTAGCCTAATCCAACTAAATCTATTTTAGATAAGATCACAATAATTTAATAGTAAACAAACACAATGAAATTTATTTTTTCTTCCCTTATTCTTGCCGAATAAGGCGAGCGAAAATTTGTGTATGCAATAATTTCGAAAAAATCATTCTGAAGCTAACGAAGAAATATATTTCATAGTGTTTATTAAATTATTGTAAACTAATGTAAAATATATTTAGTCGGATGAGGCTAAATTAAATTGCGCTGGTTATAATAAGGTTAGGTAAGTTTTCTAAGGCGCTTTTGGTACAAAATTATTAATTTTTACATTAACATAAATGTATAAGAGAAAATTTTAAAAAGGACTTGATTTTACATAAGTTTTTGATAACTTATCAATTTTAACTATCCTACACGAGACTTTATCACCTGATAAAGCCTCGAGGGTCTACCTGGAGGGCATTCCGGGGATCAACGTCCCCGCGGCCCGGTCTATGACCAGGCCTCCTGGTGAATCAGAACCTGATCAACGAGGCTGTTACTGCTGGCCGCACGTAGTCCAACATACGAACCACATCCTGGCTGATCCAGCACTGACTTTAGGTATCTGTTCAGCTCCCTCTTGAAGACAACCAGGGGTTTGTTGGTAATTCCCCTTATGGCTGGTGGTAGGCTGCTGAACAGTCTTAGGCCCCGAACACTTGTTGTATTTTCTCTTAGTGTACCAGTGACACCCCTACTTTTCACTGGGAGTATGTTGCATCGTCTGCCAAGTCTTTTGCTTTCGTAGGGAGTGATTTCTGTGTGCAGATTAGGAACCAGTCCCTCCAGGGTCTTCCAGGTGCAGATTATCTCTCTCTCTCTCTCGACTGCGCTCCAGTGAGAACAAGTTAAGTGCTTCCAAGCGTTCCCAGTAGTTAAGATGTTTGATGGAACTTATGTGTGTAGTAATGGTTCTCTGTACATTCTCTAAATTTGCAATTTCACCTGCCTTGAATGGGGATGTTAAATGTACAGTAATATTCCAGCCTAGAGAGAACAAGTGAGGTGAAGCATTTTATTTAATAAAAGTTCTAGTAATACATACATTTCTTCATCACTTGTCGGTGTTCCGCCTCACTCCAACTACTGATCTAAGAGAATAAAAAGGCACAATATGGTGATTAGTACACAAATAACCCTCACAAAGAAACTTATGACGACGTTTCGCCCATGTCGGACCGAAACGTCGCCATAAGTTTCTTTCTCCTATGTGTGGGTTATTTGTGTATTGATCTAAAAGTTGAGCCAGGAGCTGGTAATTAAGTTGTGGAGATGTCCACTGTACCAAGATTCCATGAGGTTGCCTACACCTGGTTCAACTCTTGGGCATCACCTGCTTCCCCTGGGAAATCCCGCCTACCAGTGACAATGCCTACGTCTGCTGCATCTCATCTGACTCCAGTATATAAGCGCCAATCTTCCTGCCTGTGCTTCAGAGTCTTCAAGACTACTGTGTTTGTCACTTGCTCCTAGGCTGAGGGACTGATTACCTCGACATCTACTGTCTTCTGTATATATTTCTACAGTGTTCAGATTATGTCCACGTAATGTACTGATAAAGCCACTGGATGGCGAAATGTCCACAAAGTAAAAATATCCAGATGTTGCACATGTATCTAATTAATCTTGTCGGTATTATATACCACTGTTATCCAGTCTATCATTTTTCTTGTGGTAGCAATGGCAACATTGTGACTTGAATTTAAGATCTTCTGACATTATTACTCGAAAATCTCGCATGTGGGACTTTCACTCTATTGAATGATTCGAGTTTGTCCTTTATTCCTTTTCAGTCTTTATTTCCTCCATTCTTCCATAGCAGAGCAGCTGAAACTTGTCCTCTTTAAGCATCATATTGATGTCTGACACTCACTGGAAGACTTGTATCTATATCTGCTGGAAGATTCGTTATAGGGATGTCAGGAAGTATTTATTCAGATTACGGTAGGGTACTGTTATGATCTCGGTGAGAAAGTAGTGCAGACAAGTTCCATACATAGTTGTAACAGCCATTATAATAGGACCCACAAGGCTAAGGAGCGAATTTGGCAAGTGTCAAGAGGCGGGGCCAGGCACTAGAACTCAACTCCTGCAACCACATAAAAGGTGAGCGCGCGCGCACACACACATACAAAGGTTTGCAACAAGGTTTGCAACAAGGCTAGTCCCAGAGCTCAGGGGAATGTCGTACTAGGAAAGGTTGAGGGAAATCGGACTGACGACACTGGAGGACAGAAGGGTCAGGGGAGACATGATAACGACATACAAGACACTGCGGGAAATAGACAAGGTGGACAGAGATAGGATGTTCCAGAGAGGAGACACAGAAACAAGGGGTCACAACTGGAAGCTGAAGACTCAGACGAGTCACAGGGACGTTAGGAAGTATTTCTTCATTCATAGAGTCGTCAGGAAGTGGAATAGCCTAGCAAGTGAAGTAGTGGAGGCAGGAACCATACATAGTTTTAAGAAGAGGTATGACAAAGCTCAGGAAGCAGAGAGGGAGAGGACCTAGTAGCGATCAGTGAAGAGGTGGGCCAGGAGCTGAGTCTCGACCCCTGCAACCACAATTAGGTGAGTACAATTAGGTGAGTACACACACACACACCACACTATGAATATTCATACTCGCCGAGAAGCAGAAGAAAATGCGCTGCCAGGGCGAGTCTCTGCGCGGGGGCCATTCCACTGTATGTACTTTTACGACACCTAATTGGCGTCTCCGTCAATAGCGTTCAGCGTGCGCTTAGATCATCTACATAACAAATTAGCCGAGACATGTCACTGGAGACACGGAGGTAGGAAAGTGGGTAGGTCCCCCAGGTGGATAGCAGGGGGGAGGGATGGGTTTGGATGAGCGGGAAGGGGTGGAGCCTCAAGATGGTGGACAGAAACTTTAAAATAAAGGAAACTTTTAATGCAAGGTTATGTGGGGGACCCGCCCCCAAGGCAGGGGTTGGGTTTAGGGGGGGTATCAACCCTAAAAGGGGGAAAAAAAAATAGTTGGTTTGGGAAAGGGTTTTCCACACGGTTATACCTTTGATGAGTTTCCATTTTCGGGAAATTGGACTGAAATCGCTTAAATGAAAAAAGACAAAATTTAAAAAAGGAAAATGACAAAAATGGAATGGGGAAACGAAAAAAAGGGAAATAAGGTAAGAAAAATTTGGGAAAATAACCCAAAGACAAGCTGGGGAAAGGGAAAAGGAAAAACTGGAAAAAGGGAAAACCCATACTGGAAATAAGTTTTTAACAAACTGAAAAAGGGAAAAAAACAAAAAGGAATAAGGAAAGAGGGAAATTTGGAATTAGAAGACAAACGGGAAAAAAAGAAGGCAAATTTAAAAAAAAAAAAGAAGAGCGGGAAAACAGGGAGGGTGGGGAGTTGGAATAAAGGATGAACACGAAAAAAAGAAATAACGTACACAAAAACCAGTAAAGGGGAAAATTACTAGTGGGGGTTTAAAATGGAAAAACCAAAGGGATGGGAAAGATGGAAGCAAAGGCTGGATAATTCAACACGGCCTTGTAAAGGGAAATTTACGGAGGGTAGGAATAACGGGGGGGCAAGTACTCACCTGTTGAGGCTGCGGGGGTCGAGCCTAGGCAAGTGGTGTGTGTTTTGTGTTTTTGTGTGTGGTGTGTGTGTGTGTTGTTGTGGTGTTGTGTGTTTGTACTCACCTAGTTAGGTTGCGGGTGTGGGGTGTGTGTGTGTTTTGGTGTGTGTGTATCACCTAGTTGGGGTTTGCAGGGGTGGGTTCCTACCCCGGGCCCCCCGCCTTTCACGGTTCGCTACTAGGTCACTCTCCCTGAACCGTGAGTTTTAAATCATACCTTTTTTAAAAAGCTATGAAATGGATCCTGCCTCCACTTTTACTTCGTTTCCCCAAAAACTATTCCATTCCAAAAAACTCTGGGGCTGAAGAAAATTTTTTTCCTAACACCCCTGTGTTTTCATTGTGTCTTAAATTTCCCAACTGTGCCCCCTTTTTTGCTGTCCCCCATCTCGGGAAACCCGGGGCTTTGCCCCCCTTGTAAATTTCCTACTTATTTTTTTACGTCGTTAAAATGCCCCCCCCAATCTCTCCTTGTCCTCCAGGGGTCGTCGGGTCGATTTCCCCTTTAACCCCTCTCCTGTGGGAAATACCTTTAGTCTGGAAAAATCTTGCTGCAAACCTTTGCCCCTTTTTCTCTAGTTTTTTTTAACTGCTTGGCTGGGTTTGGGGGTTTCCCAAAACTGGTGCCCCCATACTAAAAAAAGGGGCCCCTAACTACCGGGTCCAGGGTCATAAACGATTCCTTTTTAAGATGTGGGAATGCTGTTCTGAGGTTTGCTAGGCGCCCATATGCGGGCAGCATTAAACTGGTTGTTGTGCGCTTCGGGAGATGTGCCTGGGGGTTTTTATTCACCCCAAAATTTTTTTCCTTGAGGGGGTTTTTGTAGTTTCGGCCCCCTAGACGTACTTCGACTGCGGTCTTTTTTCCCTTTTTCCCCAATTTTTTACGACTTTGCGCTTGGTGGGGTTGAACCCCCAGGGGGCCCAAATTCCCCTGGACCGGGGCCCTGCAGCCTGCCCGGGACCCTTTTGGGAAATTTTCTGGGGTTTTCCCGATCGAATAAATTTCTTCTAATAACCCCCCGGTCATCTGAAAAACGGGGCACTTCGGAGTTATTCCTTCCGTCTTGTCGTTTCACAAAGGGGGTTGTGTGTGTGTACTCACCTCCCTAAAGGTTTCGGGGGTCGAGTCCGACCCCTGGCCAGTGTGTGTGTGTGTGTGTGTGTGTGTGTGTGTGTGTGGTGTGTGTTTTGTGTGTGGGGGATTATGTAACGGAAATAATTTGGGGGTTAGAGAATCTAACGATGGGGGTAAATGGGGGGAAAAAGGGAGGAGGAAAAAAAGGCAAACCCTGGGAAAAGGTTTGGGGGGGTGATGGATGTTTGGATTGGGAGTCGTGGATGAATTTCAAGGGTGGGGGGAACTGGGGGATGGGGGACAGGGTTTTAGGAAGTGGACTAAATTTCATAGTGGGGCAGGTTTTTCATGTATCACTTTACAAAAGACTGCCGCAATAACTGATGAACACACACACACACACCCCACTTCCCTTCGGGCATAAGTTGTCGGGATTTTGGTTTTGTCTACCCAAGTAAGGGTTAGTGGGGCGGGAAAATCTTTACATAGTTTTAAAAGACAGATATGAAAAGGGCTCATGGACCCAGAGAGAAAGAGAGAGGGGGAGAGGGGAGAGAGGGGAGAGAGAGAGGCCTAGTGGCGATGGGGGAAGAGGCCGGGCCAGGAGCGATTATGACCCCCCCAACCAAAAATGGGTTTATTACACACACACACACCCCAACACACACACACCACACACCACTTACACCCACACAAAACCTTTGGTTTACCTGGGGGTTATTCCGGGGATCAAGCCCCGCCCCCGGGTCCGGGACCAGGTTCCCGATGGATCGGGGGCCTAAATCAACGGGGCTGTTCTGCGGGCCCGCACGAAAGTCCAAGAAACGAGCCAAAACCCCGGGCTGACCCCGGCATACTTTGGGTATCGGGCCCAGCTCTCTCTTGAAGGCAGCCGGGGGTTTTTTTGGGCCCAATTTCCCCCAATGCTTAAATGGGAGGCGTTGAACTTTTTGGGGGCCCCGGGAACTTATGGTGTTTTCCCTTAGTTTTCCCAAAGGGCCCCCCTATTTTTTATTGGGGCATTTTGCATCGCCTTCCCCAAAGGTCTTTTACTTTCTTTAGGGAGTGATTCTTTTTTGTGCAAAAATTTTGGGACCTTTCCCTTTCCCCAGGTTTTTCCAAGTGTAGATTTGAATTTATCTCTCCCCCCCTGCTTTCCCCAACGATTTAAAAGGTCAATGCTTCCAAGCGTTCCCAATTAAGGGTTTTTGGCAGAACTTATCGGGGCATTAAAGGTTTCTCTGTACATTCTAGATCTGCGTTTTTTCACCTGCTTTGAATGGAGATGTTAATGTAAAAGGCAGTTTTCCAGCCAAAGAAAAGAAAAGTGATTTGAAAAGGTTTCCATCAGGGGCCTTGGCATCTCTCGTTTTGAAATTTTCTCATTATGCACCCTACCCACCCCAAAACCCAAAACGCCCACCCCCAAAATACCACCACGCACACACACGCAACACGACACCACAACGCACACGCAAACCCCACCCGGGAAAACAAACCCCAAAAACCCGGGGTTACCTGGAGGTTATTGGGGTAGCCCCCGGCCCGGTTGGGAAGTGAGGGGTTAGGGCTACAACTAAGCTTTATGCTCCGGGGCGTCCGGTAAGGCCCACCCCCGTTGTTTCCGGGGTGATTTATTTTGTCCACTCTTCTTGAAGGCACCGGGGTTTTTATTGGAAAATTCCCCTTCGGGTTTGGGGGCTGTTAAACGTTTTGGGCCCCGGCATTTGGGTTTTTCCTTTTTTCCAATGGCCGCCCCCCTAATTTTTTATTGGCGGTTTTGCATGTCCCCCTTTTTTTCTAGGTTGTTTGTTAAATTTTTTGGGACCATCCTTCCAAATTTTCCCAATGAGATTATATATATTTCCCCCCGGGTTAAGATAAATTTTAAAGTGTTAAGGTTTTTCCCAAGTTAAGGGTTAAAAAATTATACTGCATAAAAAATTCTGTAATTCTAATTGGTTTTTTCCCCTCATTTTCCCTGCATTTTCCCCCACCCCACCCCCCAAACCCTTATCGGGGGGGATGGGAATGTCTGAAATTTTTTGGGGGGCGGTATTTTTTTTTAAAACTTGATCTTGGGGGGGAAAGGCTGTACGCCTAAAAGGGGGCCAGTTGCCCCCCCCGCTCTCCTTGGTCCTGTGTCCCAATCACCCCCAACCCCCCACCAAAAAAAAAAAAACTACCCCCAAAAAAGGGGGAAGGGAAACCTTAAAAATTAAATAAAATTTTTAAAACAAAAAATAAAAATTTTTTAAAACCATATATAAATTTTCAAAAAATTTAGAAACCAGGATTAATATAAGGGTTAAAAAGGGGGGAATACCAAAAATAATTTAAAAAAAGGTGAGCGTTGTAAAATTTGAGTAGGGAGGAAGGGGGAAAACAGAAAAGAAGGATGAAAAAAAGAAGAAGAAGGGGAAAAAAAGCGGGATGAAAAAGAATAAGAGAAAAGAGAGAGAGGAGGAAAGGGGAGAGAGAGGAGAGAGGAGGAGAGAGGGGGAAGAAGGAAGAGGAGAGAGAAGAGAGAGGAAAAGAATAAGGAGACGGGGGGAGACCAGACTGGAAAAATAACGAAGCTATAACTCCCCTTCCACACACACTCAAATAAAATTTAAAAAGGATTAGTATTGGCTGAAATATAGAAAGTCAAAAAACACTTCTAAGAGTTAACTTTTTGGGTTTCTCGAAGTCGCATAGAGAGAAAAGAGAGAATTGGGCGATTTAAAAAACACTTCTATAAAAATGTTGCTAAAGTCCCCACGGGTGCTCATGGTGAAATTTTTTAAAAAAATCCGTGTAAAGTCTCAATTGGAAAAAAAATTTACATTCGAAGGATAAAGAAGTACGGGTTTTGGTAACGAGTTGGGGTAAGGGGAAAAACTCCCGAGATGTCACTGAAGCAAAACATTGTGTAGTTTTAAAAAGGGTTTTAATACAGAGTGGGGTGTGAAGTTGGACCTGATAGCTTGGTTAAAGTTGATGCAGTGTTTCCCTTTTTAAAGGGAGTGACTTGGCCCTGCTATTTAGTCAAGGTGACTTGAACCTTTTTTTAGCAGGGGCCATTGGCCTGCTGCAGGTCCTTCTTAGTTCTTAAAAAGGGAATGACTAAAAGTGTTAGATAAATCTTTAATTTTTTAAAACCATAAAAAACCAAAGACAATAGAAACATAAAGTCAGGGGGGGATCATGAAAAGCTGTTTTACAAGGTACAGTACTTGCCCCCCATCCTCTTCCTCATATCTGATATAGACAGAATGAAAACCTAAAAAATTTGTTTTCCTTTGTTAACGATACTAAAATTTATGACTTTGAAAATCCCAGGGGGATAAAACCCGATCTTCAAAGGGGCCAAAAAAAAAACGAATATGAAGTTCAACGAGGACAAATTTAAATTATTGAAAAATTGAAGAAATAAAAACTACATCAGAGTATAAAACAAATTCTAACCACACAATTGAGCGAAAAACTAATGGAGTGATAATGTCAGAGAATATCACTTTCAAAGATCAAAACAATGCCCTCTATCACACTGCTATGAAAATGATAGGATGGATAATGAGAACCTTCAAAACAAGGAATTTCATGCCAATGATGATTCTCTTCAAGTCACTTCTCTCTAGGATGGAATATTGATGTACACTAACGGTTCTTTTCAAGGCAAGTAAAATTGCAGATCTGGAGAATATACAGAGAATTTTCACGAAAGCCTAAGACAATCAATATCAAATTATTGGGACCGTTTTGAAGCTGAAAAAAGTGGAATGGAAAAAGAAAGTGGAAGGCAGAACTGTCCAAGACATGATGGACGTAATATAGTCGAGGTGACAAAAGCATAAGAAGCAAGAACAAAAGAGACAGCCCCAAAAGTACAAAAAAAAAAAATGCACATGGGCCCCGGACAGGGCAAGAGGGCTTGGAAAAACTACAGAAAAATTTAAAAATGCAGAAAAACAAAAAGGCTTCAGGAGAGCTAGGGAAAATAAAAAAGAAAAAAAGGGGGGCTGAGAGTTTAAAAGTAATAAAACGTAAAAGGCAAACAAAACTAAAGTTCCACAGCCATAAAAAAAAGTAGCAGAAAGGGGATGAAAATCCAAGGGGAGAGCAATGAGTGGGGTTCTGCAGGGACTTTTTAGTACCATACTTTCTAATATATTGAATGAACCTACCAAAAAGGTATGGACCCCCTTTTTGTCGCTGTTTCTGACGAGTAAAACCAATGAGAAAAATAAGAACAGTAGAAACAGTGATAAACTCCAGGGAGACCTCAAGAGTGGAGGTGTGGGCAAACAAGTGGGTTTACAAGCTCAATTTAACAAATGCAATGTCAGGGACTTTGGAGAAGAAAAAAGTTGCAAATAAAATGGGTTTTAAAAGGGCCCGGATAAATAAACACTAAACATATTGCCGAATTACACATAAACCATTAACGTGCAGTAATGAAAAATTTTAAAAAACCTCAGAATAGCATTCAGAACTGTAATAACCTTCAAACCTCATACACGACGTAGTTAGGCCAATCATTTTAAAAATGTCCCCAAACATGGGGACCACACCGTCAAACAAAATGAAGACACGGAAAAGCTCCCAAAAGGGTTTACACCAGGCTAGCACCGAAATGAAAAGGAAAGCATAGAAGAGACTGAAAGAACTGAACAGATGACTTAGAGAAGAGGACAAGGGGGAACATTTCCTACGTACAAAATTTAAAAAAATTTGATATGCTGATAGGGACAATTTTTTTTTAAATTTAGAGGAAACATATCGGGGAACACAGGGACAAGCTAAAAAACAAATGAGCCACGGGATTTAGTTTTTCTTTAGCTCAGGTTGGCGAAAATGGAAGGCTTGGAAAAGGCGTTGCAGAGACAAACTCAATTAAAAACTTCAAGTGTAGGTACAATAAACCCAAAAACCAGAAGTCATGAACCGTTTCGGTGGTCTAGGTGGCGGGCAAAGACAAAATACGACCCCCCAAAACACAAATCGGGGAGTACACACACCACACACACACACACACCCCACAACCACACCACATACACACACACACACACACACACACACACACACACCCTTCAGCATATATATCTTTTTCTCGCCAAATACTGGAAAGTGTTTTAGACCAAAGCATCTCAATACCACAAGGTTTTTTTTCGGGGGGGGGGGGGGGGGGGGGGGGGGGGGGGGGGGGTTTTGGTTTGGAGGCTGGAAAATGGGGAGGGGGAAAAAAGGAGGTTTTGTGTCAACCTTCGTGGTAGCAATCTTCTCAATGCGTGGCAGACATTCACACCTTCCTACACTCTGTCACTTCTCCCTCCCTCCCTCCCTTTCCCGGAATCCCTTTCCTTGCCTGCTGCATCACTTTAAAGATGGCTAAACCCTTTTTCCCTCGCTCTCTCTACGCTTGCTCTTCCCCCTTTTAATCGGAGATTATTATATATATATATATTATATTATATATATATAATATATATATAATAAATTTTATTATAAAATATATATATATATATATATATATATATTTAAATAAAAAATATATTAAAAATATTATATATTATAGAGAGAGAGAGAGAGAGAGAGAGGAGAGAAGATGTACCACCCCTATGGGTGGAATGGGGAAACCTCATCCTAAGAAGACAAACGTACCTAGGGAAAAATCTAGGTTCTCCCCCGGGGCTTTTGAATGTTTTTTCTACCACCCCCTATTATATATATATATATATATAAATATATAAATATATAAAAAAATATATATAATAATTATTAAAAAAATAGGGGTGGAAAGGGAAAGAATCTTTCCTCCGTAAGCCATGGTGTCGTTTAGGCGACTAAAATGCCGGAAGCGATGGGATAAAACCCTTTTCCTGTAGACATTTACTAAAAAAGAGAAGAAGAAAAAAATTTATAAAAAGGGGGTGCTTTAATGTTCGTGGATTATGCGGATGACAAGAAACAGATGATTCTATGTTATGAATGAAAAGAAGTTTGGGTTCCTGGCCCTAATGAAACAAAGCTAAGGGGGGAGGGGAAATTTCGTGGGGGAAATAAATGAATTAAATCTGGAGTATTGGGAAAAGTTAGAGCTAAGGGAAAGGGGTTGCGTAATGTTTTAAGGATCAGTTATGGAAAGGAAAAAGTGAATATGAAAGTGTAAAATTTAAGAATTTATGAGGATTTTAAAATAAAGGTTGGATGCGAAAAGTGGGTCATAATCAGCGTGTATGCACCTGGAAAGAGAGGAATGTAGAGGAGAGAGAGAGAGATTTTTTGGGGAAAGTTAAATGAATGTTTTGGAACCTTTGAACCAAGTGAGAGAGTAATTGTGGTAGGGGACCTGAATGTTTAAAATAGGAGAAACTTTTTTGAGAGGGTGTAGTAGGAAAATTTGGGGTGCCCGTGTAAATATAAGGGAGCCCTTTTTATTGAACTTTGTAAGAAAGGGGTTTAGTTTTAAAGGGAAACATATTTTAAGAAAAAGAGGATAAATAATAACAAGATATATGTAGGGCAAATGACATATTTGTTGGTTTTTGTATTGGGAATAAAAAAACGTTGAGTAGACTTTAGGATGTGCAGTTTTAAAAAGGGGCCAAGATATAACAGATCACTTTTTTAGTTGTAGCTACACTGAAGTAAAAGGTAGATGGGAACAAGGAGAATAGAAGCAAAACAGGGAAGAGAGAGGGGAAAGGTTTTTAAACTAAAAAAGAGGGAGTTAGGGGAAAATATAAAACATTGGAGGATAGATGGGGGTAAGAGACATAGGCAATGGGTCCCAAGAGTATGGGGTAGGTTTAAAAAAAAAAGTATGTAGAGTGTTAGCAGAAGTTTTGGTTACGGGAAAGGGGGTGCGGGAGGGAAGAGAGCGATTGGGGGAATGATTAAATATAAGAGAGAAAAATTAGCATATGATTTTTTTCAAAAATAGAAGTGAGCAAGGGGGGAAGAGTACATGGGGAAAAAGAGGAGGTTAAGAGAGGGGTGAACAATTAAAAAAGAGAGCAAAAAGAGAGAGTGGGTGAGTTTTATCAACAAATTTTGTTGAAAATAAGAAAAAGTTTTGGAGTGAGAAAAGTTAAGGAAGCCTAGAGAACAAAAGGATTTGTCATTAAAATAGGAGAGGAAAGTTATTAAATGGAGAGTTAGAGTATTGGGGAAAATGGAGGGAATTTTTTGAGGAATTGTTAAAATTTTACGAAGAGAGGGAAGCTGTGATTTCGTATTAGGGCAAGGAGGAGTAAAATCCCTTTTAGGATGAGGGAAAAGCCAGTTTTTGAGTGTTGGGAAGTTCGTGAGGGAGTAGTTTAAAATGAAAGGGGGTAAGGCAGCCGGGATTGAGGGGATAAAGATAGAAATGTTAAAAGCAGGTGGGGATATAGCTTGGAGGGGTTTTGGTGCAATTATTTAATAAATGTATGGAAGAGGGTAAAGGTACCTAGGGATTGGCAGAGAGTATGCATAGTTCCTTTGTATAAAGACAAAGGGGACAAAAGAGAGTGCAAAAATCATAGGGGGATAAGTCTGTTGAGTATACCTGGTAAAGTGTTTTGGTAGAGTTATTATTGAAAGAATTGAGAGTAAACGGGGAATAGGATAGCAGATGAACAAGGAGGCTTTAGAAAAAGGTAGGGGGTGTGTGGACCAGGTGTTTACAGTGAAAAAATATAAGTGAAAAAGTATTTAGATAAGGCTTTAAAAAGGTTTTTGTGGCATTTATGGATTTGGAAAAGGCGTTATGACAGGTGGATAGGGGGGCAATGTGGGAGATGTTGCAGGTGTATGGTGTAGGAGGTAGGTTACTGAAAGCAGTTTAAGAGTTTTTACGAGGATAGTGAGGCTCAAGTTAGAGTATGTAGGAAAGAGGGAGATTATTACCAGTAAAAGTAAAGGGCCCTTTGACAAGGATGTGTGATGTCACCGTGGTTGTTTAATATATTTATAGAAAGGGTTGTAAGAGAAGTAAATGTGAGGGTCTTGGCAAGAGGCGTGGAGTTAAAAGATAAAAGAATCACACATAAAGTGGGAGTTGTCACAGTTGCTCTTTGCTGATGACACTGTGCTCTTGGGAGATTCTGAAGAGAAGTTGCAGAGGTTGGTGGATGAATTTGGTAGGGTGTGCCAAAGAAGAAAATTAAAAGTGAATACAGGAAAGAGTAAGGTTATGAGGATAACAAAAAGATTAGGTGATGAAAGATTGGATATCAGATTGGGGGAGAGAGTATGGAGGAGGTGAATGTATTCGATATTTGGGAGTGGACGTGTCAGGGGATGGGTCTATGAAAGATGAGGTGAATCATAGAATTGATGAGGGGAAAAGGGTGAGCGGTGCACTTAGGTCTGTGGGGGACAAAGAACTTTGTCCTTGGAGGCAAAGAGGGGAATGTATGAGAGTATAGTTTTACCAACGCTCTTATATGGGTGTGAAGCATGGGTGATGAAGTTGCAGCGGGGAAGGCTTGGAGGCAGTGGAGATGTCATGTCTGGGGCAATGTGTGGTGTGAATATAATGCAGAGAATTAGTATTTGGAAGTTAGGAGGAGGTGCGGGATTACCAAAACTGTTGTCCAGAGGGCTGAAGAAGGGTTGTTGAGGTGGTTCGGATGTAGAGAGAATGGAGCGAAACAGAGTGACTTCAAGAATGTATCAGTCTGTAGTGGAAGGAAGGCGGGGGGTAGGGGTCGGCCTAGGAAAGGTTGGAGGGAGGGGGTAAAGGAGGTTTTGTGTGCGAGGGGCTTGGACTTCCAGCAGGCATGCGTGAGCGTGTTTGATACAGTGAATGGAGACAAATGGTTTTTAATACTTGACATGCTGTTGGAGTGTGAGCAAAGTAACATTTATGAAGGGGTTCAGGGAAACCGGCAGGCCGGACTTGAGTCCTGGAGATGGGAAGTACAGTGCCTGCACTCTGAAGGAGGGGTGTTAATGTTGCAGTTTAAAAACTGTAGTGTAAAGCACCCTTCTGGCAAGACAGTGATGGAGTGAATGATGGTGAAAGTTTTTCTTTTTCGGGCCACCCTGCCTTGGTGGGAATCGGCCAGTGTGATAATAAAAAAAATAAAAAATGTACGTGGTGCCGAATAGGCAGAACTTGCGATCTTGGCTTAAATAGCAACGCTCATTTTGCCATATAGGACAAGTGAAAATTTGTGTATGCAATAATTTCGGCAAAATCATTCTGAACCTAACGAAAAAAATATATTTCATTGTGTTTGTTTAGTATTAAATTATTGTAAACAAATCTAAAATATATTTAGTTGGGTTAGGCTAAAATAAATTGCGCTTGTTATAACAAGGTTAGGTAAGTTTTCTAAGTTCCTTTTGGTGCAAAATTACTATTTTTTACATCAACATTAATGGAAAAAAAATATATCTTTAAACGTATAAGAGAAAATTTTAGAAAGGACGTAATTTTAAATGAGTTCTTGCTAATTGACCAGTTTTACATATTCGGCACGACATATATATATATATATATATGCCAAATAGATAAAATTGGTCAATTAGCAAGAACTCATTTAAAATTAAGTCCATTCTAAAATTTAAGGACAGTTTTTATTTATGTTAATGTAAAAATTAATAATTTACACTAAAAGAACCTTAGAAAACTTACCTAACCTTATTATAACAAGCGCAATTTAATTTAGCCTAATCCAACTAAATATATTTTAGATAAGTTTACAGTAATTTAATAATAAACGAACACAATGAAATATATTTTTTTCAATAGGTTCAGAATAATTTTTGCGAAATCACTGCATACACTTGCCTTATTCAGCAGAACAGTGTTGCCATTTAGGCCAAAAACAGCAAGTTTTACCTATTCGGCACGACATATATATATTATATATATTATAATATATTATATATATATATATATATATATATATATATATATATATATTGCAATAAGATCACAGTAAACAGGTGATTTCAAAATATGCAAAACAACCACTCTGAAAGAATAGAGAAATTCCAAGCGCTTTCGTGACTACTCACATTATCAAGGAACTATGAAAGTGAAGCATCCAAGGAAGCTATATAAGGGGTCGGCCAGCACCTCACTATCAGATCCCACAACGGTTAAACACGTGACGCGCGGCGAGCCAACTTGGATAGGTCCTTTGCAAAAACTCACCCCAAGCTTTTTATTTGTCCAGTGTATTATTAAATTCTACCCAAATTCTATTAATTATAAATGGATCTAATTTATATAAACCAAAGGAAATATTCATATTATTGTCAAAACTGCTTTGTTTCATAAAAAGCAGTTTTGACAATAATATGAATATTTCCTTTGGTTTTATAAATTAGATCCATTTATAATTAATAGAATTTGGTGGAATTAATAATACACTGACAAATAAATAGCTTGGGGGTGAGTTTTGCAAAGGACCTATCAAGTTGGCTCGCCGCACGTCACGTGTTTAACCGTTGTGGGATCTGATAGTGAGGTGCTGGCCGACACCTTATATAGCTTCCTTGGATGCTTCACTTTCATAGTTCCTTGATAATGTAGTAGTCACGAAAGCGCTTGGAATTTCTCTATTCTTTCAGAGTGGTTGTTTTGCATATATATGTATATATATATATATATATATATATATATAATATTATATATATATATATATTATATATATATATATATATATATATATACATCAATGCACCACGCACAAACGAGCGGGTATATACACAGAAAGATCGCAGTTCCAATTCTGCTGACGGCAAAACAAGCACAGGAAGAGTTGAATGACAGCGTTAGGGCTTTCGTGCTGCAATCAACACATCATCAGGGGCTTTCAATTTTGCAGAAATAAGTAGGAAGTGCAAGCAGATGCGTTCAGGGAAGAACGTTTTTGCTCGAGCAAAATAATCACTTGTTGGCACTACACTCACCCTATAAATTACTGTGGGGATATATAGCCTTGCATCTAAATCCCACTTTTTTATTTCTTTTCCTTTCTCTCTGTTAAGTGCCCATTCTCCATCTCTTCTTCCTCGCCATTATCCCTCCACTCGTATTTTCGATGGGTCTGCCCCCTCCTAGTCCCCCAACCAACACCAAGACTTGTGTTCCACTACCTGACAAGGCTAACGCCCATCTTCCCACTACTTCACTACATTACAAAGTTCTTGAAAATCCTGTATATGTACGAAGTTCTGTGTATATCTATGTGTGCGTTCTTGAACGAATGAGTGTGCGTGTGTGTATACACTCAATTGTGATTGCAGGGGTCGATTCATAGCTCCTGGCCCCACCTCTTCACTGGTCGCTACTAGGTCCACTTCCTGCTCCACGAACTTAATCATACCTCTTCTTAAAGCTGTGTATGGATCCTGCCTCCACTACATCACTCTCCAAACTGTTCCACTTCCTGACAACTTCATGACTGAAGAAGTACTTCCTAACATCCCCGTGACTGAGATTTCAACTTCTAGTTGTGACCCCCTTGTTGCTGTGTCGCATCTCTAAAGCATTCTGTCCCTTTCCACCTTGTCAATTCCTCTCAGTATTTTATATGCTGTTATCATGTGTCCCTATATCTCCTCTCGTAGGCAAACTCCTCAGCTCCGGGACTAGTCTTGTTGCAAACCTTCGCACAATCTCTAATTTCTTAACGTTTCTGACCAAGTGTGGGTTCCATACTAGTGCTGCATACTCCAATATGGGCCTGACGTACACGGTGTACAGTGTCGTGAATGACTCCTTACTTAGATGTCGAAACGCTATTCTCAGGTTCGCCAGGCGCCCGTATGCTGCAGCAGTTGTTTGGTTGATCTGCGCCTCAGATGTGTTCGGAATGATGCTCACATCAAGATCCTTTTCCCTGAGTGAGTTTTGCAGTCTCTGACGTCTTAGGCTGTACTCCGTCTGCAATCTCCTTTGTCCTTCCCCAAGCACTCGCTGGGGTTAAACTCCAGGATCCATTTGCTGAATCAGGCTTGCAGCCTGTCGAGATTCCCTTGTAGGCTTACCTGATTCTCGTCCGCTTGTATTCTCATTAGTTTCACATCGTCTGCAAACAGGGAAACCTCTGACTCTATCCCTCCCGTCATGTCATTCACATATACAAGAAACAGCACCGGACCTAGGACTGACCCTTGTGGAACTCCACTCGACACATGCACCCACTCTGACAGCTCACCTCGTCTCGTACCGACACACGTTTCCTTCCTGTCAAGTATTCCCTGATCCATTGCGGTACTTTCTCTCGTATTCCTGCCTGCTCGCCCAGCTTTTCAACTAGTCGCTTGTGTGGTACTGTTTTGAAAACTTTTTTACAATCCAAGAAGATGCAGTCTACCAGTCAATCTCTCCTGTCTCACTTCTGTCACACTGTCATAGAACTCCATAGGTTTGTGATGCAAGATTTACCTTCCCTGAAGCCGTGTTGTCATGTTGTCCATTCCTTTCTAGGTGCTCCACCGCTCTTCTGATAATCTTCTCCATAACTTTACATACATGTCAGCGACACTGGCCTGTAATTTAGTGTAGCCTGTCTGTCGTCTTTCTTAAAAATCGGGACTACATTTGCTGTCTTCCACACCTCAGGCAGTTGCTCCGTTTCGATAGATTTACTGAAGATTGTTGCAGGGGTCGATTCACAGCTCCTGGCACCGCCTCTTCGCTGGTCGCTATTAGATGTGTGTGTGCTCACCCATTTGTGGTGTGTACACCTTGAATTGTGTTCATATGGGGGTTCGATACGTGGATTGGGTAAGAACACTCACGTAGGCTGGTTAGTACATATAATTATAGCGGAATGTATGGGAAGAAGCTGTGCCGCCCTGCCTCTCTGCTCTCTATCTTAAGACTGCCCACCAGTGAAATCTAGGGAGTAAGCGGCGTTCAAAAACATGCTATGGTCAGGAGCAACGTGAATAACAGTCAGTGATTCACACAGACGGTTGGTAGTGAGTCATACTACTGGTAACTGGTACTACTGAGAACTGTACTTGCCGGATTATGTTTGTGTGTACATATTCAAAAGTGTTTAAGCAGTTCTTTAGGTTACTTCGAGGGTCTACTGGTCTCTCGGATCATTATATCATAATTACTCTTCAAACTGTACACTGAATTCTCCTCGACTCCTAGATGTCTTGAGGAAACTTACGGCACGCGGAATAGGAGAATTTTTTTCCTGGGTAGAGGCGTGGTTGACAAATAGGCAGCAAAGAGTTTGCATAAACGGGGAGAAATCAGAATGGGGGCACGTCACAAGCGGTGTTCCTCAGGGGTCAGTGTTGGGCCCCTTGTTGCTCACAATTTACATAAACGATATAGATGAGGGAATAAATAGCGACATAAGCAAATTTACTGATGACACCAAAATAGGCCGTCCAATTCTGAGGGCATTAGTGCACTCCAGGATGATTTGAACAGACTGATGCAGCGGTCAGAGAAGTGGCAGATGCAGTTTAATATAGACAAATGCAAAGTTCTAAATGTTGGACAAGACAATAACCATGCCACATATAAACTGAATAGTGTAGATCTTAATACTACTGATTGCAAAAAGGATTTAGGAGTTCTGGTTAGCAGTAATCTGAAACCAAGACAACAGTGCATAAGTGTTCGCAATAAAGCTAACAGAATCCTTGGCTTCATATATAGAAGTACAAATAATATAAATCCTCAGGTTGTTCTTCAACTCTATATATCCTTGGTTAGGCCTCATTTAGACTATGCTGCTCAGTTCTGGTCACCGTATTACAGAATGGACATAAATGCTCTGGAAAACGTACAGAGGAGGATGACAAAGATGATCCCATGTATCAGAAATATTCCCTACGAGGATAGACTGAGGCCCTGAATCTGCACTCTCTAGAAAGGTGTAGAAATGAGGTGTAAAAATGGAAAACAGGAATAAATAAAGGGGATGTAAATAGCGTGTTGAAAATTTCCAGCCAAGACAGGACTCGCAGCAATGGTTTCAAGTTGGAAAAATTCAGATTCAGGAAGGATATAAGAAAGCACTGGTTTGGTAATAGATTTGTGGATGAGTGGAACAAACTCCCCGGTACAGTTATTGAGGCTAAAACGTTGAGTAGTTTTAAAAATAGGTTAGATAAATACAAGAGTGGGTGTGGGTGGGTGTGAGTTGGACCTGACTAGCTTGGGCTACCAGGTCTGGTGCCGTGCTCCTTCCTTAAGTGGAAGTGACCTGACTAGGTGGTCATTGTTCTAGGCCGGGGGGTGGCATGGACCTGCCTCGCATGGGTCAGTAGGCCTATTGCATTGTTCCTTCTTTCTTATGTTCTTATGTTGTTCTTATTAAGTCATTTCCTGAATAGCCGGGCAGTGGTGCCTATGGTGGAGTGCATGCGGCCAGCACTAACAGCCTGAGTGATCTGGACATCAACTAGGAGGCCTGACCAGTTTCCAGGGCGGACAGTGACCCCCCACAACACGTTAACAACCACCTCATTCCCCTTTTCAATCACCGTAAAACTAAAACAATGATTCATATAAATCCTATGGTTCACTTCTCCTTATAGTTTCTACCTGTGTTTCCTGGTGCTCGAAATTTCAGAAATTTCAATTAGTATATAGTCAGAGTCTTTCCCTTGAACGAATCTGCCTGGACTTCCTACTCATTTCTGCAACACTGCAAGTTCCTGAAGATGTGCATAGAGCTATCATTTAATTCCCCTCGTGGTGGTTTAACATCTTGTATCGTTTCTTCGCGATTATTATGAAAGTTTCTTTATATAAGAAGTGAGAATGTTCGTAACAAGCTTAGTCCCTTAACACTTTCTGAGTTACTTATACAAAACCCCTGGAGGTTACCCTGCTTTTAATTTTCATATGCATATGTATTGCATCACTGTTCACAGTATAAATATAGAGTTTCATAATAAACTGGCCGCTACCTGGGGAAAAATGTAAAATAAAAAACTGTAGAACAGGCGAGAACGATGTATTATAACTTCTGATATCTTATTAACAGTTAAATTTTCTTGCTAGGTCAATTTCCAAATGCCTCGCCGCCGCCGCCACGACCGCCACCGCCACCACGACCGCCACCATCACCACGACCGCCACCGCCACCACTGTAGTCGCTGCCATTACCAATGAACCCACTATCACAATCACCACTACCACTTTCACCACTACGCAAAGTTATTATCCTCCTAATCACCATCACCACCATTATAACCACAATCACCATCACAATTGTTATTATAATCAACAAATGCATCACCATCACCGCAACCATTATATCACCAACCCAGCCACCCTTTTGCCCACCACAACCACTATCACCACAATCATCACTGCCCTCCCCCTGCACCACCATCACCGCCACCGCCGCGGCCTCTGCGTCGGGATAGAAGCTGAGCAGACTGGACGTGACAATGGACAATTGAATATTTACGACCAAGCGGTGTTGGGCCAAGGACAGGCGGGTGGGAAGGAGGGAGATGGGGATGGAGTACGACTCTACTCCCTCTCTCCCTCCCTTCTCCCTCGCTCACGCACTTCCTCTCCAATTAAGCAGTACGCACAAAATACTATTTAAGAGCTCACTAAAAGTCTGAAATTTTAAAAAGCTATAAAAATGCAGGTTTTATTATTCTTCAGTTTCTTCTAGGATTTATATTTTATTTAAAATGCCCTACAATCATGAAGGTTTTTTTTTTAAGAAACTTTGCGCTAAGAGTTGAAGTGTCAAACAACTACAGGTGAGTGGTTGTCTTTGATATAACTCAGATTCTTCTTTCAACACATCGGCCGTATCCCACCGAGGCGGGGTGGGATACGAAAGTTTCTCCTTTTACATTTAGTAATATATACAGGAGAAGGGGTTACTAGCCCCTTGCTCCCGGCATTTTAGTTGCCTCTTACAAAACGCATGGCTTACGGAGGAAGAATTCTGTTCCACTTCCCCATGGAGATAAGAAATAAACAAGACCAAGAACTAGAAAGATAATAGAAGAAAACCCAGAGAGGTGTGTATATACACGTTTGTACATGCATGTGTAGTGTGACCTAAGTGTAAGTAGAAGTAGCAAGACGTACCTGAAATCTTGCATGTGTATGAGACAGAAAAAAAAGACACCAGCAATCCTACCATCATGTAAAACAATTAAGAGGCTTCCGTTTTACACTCACTTGGCAGGACGGTAGTACCTCCCTGGGCGGTTGCTGTCTACCAACCTACTACCTAGGATAACTCTGATTGCCTTCTATTTTTTTTTTACTTCCTGAGCCCAACCTTGGGCCAGGCTCGTCTGGTGCTTGCCTGGTCAACCAGACGGTTGCTGCTGGCGGGTCCGCTGCCCTACATGTCCGTCGCAACTTGGATAATCTGGCACCTGGTGAAGATACTTGTCCAGTTTCCTCTTCAAGGCTTCTACACTTGTCCCAGCAGTGTTTCTGACATCTTCTGGTAATATGCTGAATAGTCTGGAGCCACGGATGTTGATCAAATGTTCCCTTATTGTGCCTACGGCGCCCCTGCTTTTCACTAAGTTTATTTTATACTTCCTCCCATATCTCACTCCAGAATGTTATGGCAGGGGTGCAGATTCTGGACAAGGCCCTCAAGTACTTTCCAGGAACATAAGTATTGAGGTAAAATTTCGCAGTCTCCAACACAGTTCCATAACAATCCAAAAACTTCCTCTAGCTGAACGACGCATTCACAAGTTACAGCAGGAAAACTAATTTAACAAATTAATATTTACACAGCCCACAGACATAATGAACCTTCCTTTGAGTAAAACCTTCGGCTGCTGAAAGTTTGAAGCCGAACAGAAGAGGCATTCTCCAGTTTTTTAATTTTTAATTGTTAGAAAACTGTCAACTTTGGACGCATACACAGCTTAAAAGTAAAATGAAGCTTCCGTTCAGTAAGAGGCATCACATTTAAAGCTTGAAGCCATTCATACCAGGCATTACCTTTATAAAGCTTGAAGCCATTTATACCAGGCATTACCTTTATAAAGCTTGAAGCCATTCATACCAGGCATTACCTTTATAAAGCTTGAAGCCATTTATACCAGGCATTACCTTTATAAAGCTTGAAGCCATTCATACCAGGCATTACCTTTATAAAGCTTGAAGCCATTTATACCAGGCATTACCTTTATAAAGCTTGAAGCCATTCACACCAGGCATTACCTTTAGTAATCTCTCTCAAAAAAAGACACGTATGTGGTAACTAGGACATTTTTATTAAGGGAACGTTTCGCCATCCAGTAGCGTTTGTGTCTTTCTTACACACTTATCAATATGAATCACAGCAACTTTTAAAACTTGACATCTACTCAGCCCAGTAACAACCTGAACCTTCCTCTAATTAACATACACCAACGCTAAAGTTTGAAACCGACCAGAACAGGCGTTCTCAAGCTATCGCACGGACACTTTGGAAGAGCTTACAGGAAGGAGAAAACAGAAGGGAAAACAGATCCGACAATCACTCCAGGTTTTCCCTGTCGGAGGAGACCAACAAGTTTCTTTCAAGTCCCTACGGCCATAATTTATCCGTGTCTGGCTACGAGAGAGGAATACTTGCCTTGCTTTTAGCAAACAGAGGATCGAACTTCCAAGACTCCTTGCGCTGCATGACTCACACGGGTTTAGCGCCTCACATAGCAACATAATAATAATGATAATAATAATAATAATAATAATAATAATAATAATAATAATAATAATAATAATAATAATAATAGCTAGGGCCATAGGATACGTGTACTTTATTATCTAGAGTAACAGATCAAAGGAAAACAAAATAAAGCACCATGTGGCTCGAACCAAGGTTAACTAAACAGCACTTCCACTCCTGTACCCGTAGATCACGAGGGCACCGAAGTACCAAAGGAGCTTAATTCGTAATTTACGTTAAGAATAAAAAATAAAGGTGAATTAAGAATAAAATGTGATTATTAACCTGGAGGATTAGCAACCCAGGATAACACAATAAGTAACGATGTCATCCAGGACTGTCTCTCAATGAGACTGCGAGTCCTATAATCCTCTCCCCCAGGATGACACCCACAGCACACAGGTACCTATTCACTCATAGGTGAACAGGGGTAGTAGGTGTAAGGAAGCATATTAGTTTCCACATGCCCAACGTTCTCAAGAATGTCAACAACCTCTGGTGAGTATAACTTTGCAACGAGTGCTTCACTTGTCCTAGTACTGATCATTCGGGATGCTGCGCTCACCTGCCCGTCACCCATTAATGCTGTCAAATTTCAAGACACTCCAGCTAATAGGAAGGGATACACAAATAACCCGCACATAAAAGAGAGAAGCTTACGACGGCGTTTCGGTCCGACTAGGACCATTTACAAAGTCGGACCGAAACGTCGTCGTAAGCTTCTCTTTTATGTGCGGGTTATTTGTGTATCGTTCCAGTCACGGTATTGTGCCTTTTTTTGTTATTAATAGGAAGGAAAATAGGCGAGTACAGTTATAACTCTTGTCTGTCTAACGTCCTTATAGTTCATACGGCGCTGTCAATATCAACTCTGCCCTTGACTGCAGCAACTAGAGCATTTCTAGCATCACATACAACAATCTGCTAATATACAGGTACAATATACAGGATTTCTGCTACCTCTGTAGTCCTTTCCTGAGGTCACTGACCCCACGGCCCGGTCCCAGACCGGAGGATGGAACCCAGGATGAAAGTTTATTTTAATTAATAAACTTAGCTAAGTCCGCAGTGTGCAGGTGATCTACCATATATAATAAGTTACAATGTGAGAACAAAAGCCAGCCGTTTCCTAGCTACACTCCATAGAATGTAGGCGACAAAGATTCATTAAAATTTATACCTGAAGAATTCTGGAAGGATTGGTCCCAAACCTGCACACCTAAATACAGTACATCCCATGAACCAAGAGGCTTGGCAGACGGAGCAAGATACCTCCGGTGTAAAGCAGCTGAGCAATGAGTACACAAAGAGAATTCAACAAGTGTAAAGGGACCACGACTCTTCAACACCCTTACTTCATACATAACGGGGATTACCAACAAACCCTTGGTTCTTCATGTCAGTTCCTGATCAGCCGGGCTGTTGTGCATACGTTGGGTGACAGGCACCAACAGGCTGATCAATCAGGCTAGTAATCAAGAGACCTAGTCTGGGACTCGGCCGAGGGGGATGGGCAGTGTTCAGCTTTTTCAAGCTCTGGTGAGGATTTAATGTGCTCGTGACTGCTTCCCAGGATATGTCTGATAGTTCTTTGTTAATTTTGTCCCAGTCAATTCTATGAAGTTAAATTTATTGAACATCGCTTCTTGTACATTACTAAGTTCCCCACCCTATCTGTATCTCTATGATGTTGTGACCAGCGTATATTTTTGTGACAGTTACGTCTCTTATTAGTTCCTCGTTGTTGTGAAAATTAAATCAAGTGTATTGTCGCTTCTAGTGGGATGTATTATCTGTTGGTTCAATGTAAACTTTTCACAAAACCCCATTAGTTCCCTGGTACGTATGTATGCACCTGTTGAGCTAGGGGGCTTCCAGGAACCATTTCTGCTATGATCATCCATCTTCCATTTTACATTCGGGTTGCTGAAATCCCCGAGGAGCACAATGTTTGATGCGGGGTTTACAAGCCTTTCAAAATAACTATATATCTTCCTTATCTGATCTGCGAACTCCTTAGCCGTTACTAACGGTAGTTAATATATAATGCTAATCAGTAGATTCCTATTTTCCACTTTAATACTTAGAACTAGATGAATTCAACAGTTCTATGCAACAAAAAATTAACGTTTACACAGAGTCCTACTCCCCTCTGTGACCTATTAAGTCCGTCACATCTATACATATTATAGTTTTTTATCGTTATCTCGCGATCTAAAACATCTCTTGTGTATGTGAATGCTCTAAGCATAGCACTGACTTCTGTGAGAAGTCCACTAATATAAATAATTTTCTTCTTTTTATTTTATTCAAACCCTGAATGTTTTCAAAAACGAAGCAGAATTTACCATTTGGGATGTTCTAGTTTAGTGTGGTTTTGTTAGTATCACAGGTAATGTATCATGTCACGTGGCACTTGGTGTATATATTCCTGCTTTCTCCAGTATTGATAGTATGCTTGCCCACTGTATGTTCGAACCTGTTGAATGTACAACTGGCTTGGTTTGTCCCACTGGTATGCACCTCTGTACCACGTGTTTTTTTTCTCTATTTATCCTCTTTTCTGAATATGCTCGTTCATTGTCATACCTCTGCTGTCTCGGCAGTGTTGAGTTCCTTTTAAGTGGTAGTCTGGGCAGCTAAAGTCATAACATTCTCTGAGTTACACTGAGGGTTTGCACATCTCTGGATGGAAGTACCTCCATTCCTTTTTTAAAGTGATATTTCCGCTTTCTTAGCCGAGCTATGATTCGTATGCTCGATTGCGGGCCACCAGAAGTAACGGCCTGGTCAATCAGGCCCTGGTCAACTGGGAGGCATGGTCATGGCCCGGGCCGCGGGGTCAACGACAGAACACCTTCCAAGCAGACCCCTCCCCGTAGCACAGTATCTGCCTACATTTTCTGTGATAGACTCACTTTCCCTTTGTGAGTGGTGTTCAAAATTCTCTCGTCTACCTTTCCCCGAACATATTTCTCCAGGTTGTGTTTCTTGTTTCACTGCTATTGTCATCTCTTCCTCCTCTATTTTGCTCACTGTCTTGCATCCTTATTTCCGTCTCGTCTTGCTTGTCCTGCGTATCTCTGGTCACCCTTATTTCACGGAGGTGAAATAAGGGTGCTCCACACCTTTATCTTCCCACTCTTTGTATGTTTCAAACAAGCGCCTCAGGAAATTCACTATATTATCCAGATTTCTGAGTTTCAATACTTCCTTAATACCTGTCCAATCTTTCATCTTTCTAGAGACAATCCAGAAACACCTTTCCCATTTAAGGTCATTGCCCGTGGCTGCATTAAGCTTTGTAGATGGCATGTAATTTTGTACCACATTCCACAATCAATACCCTTTATGTTTCTTCCAAGGTTATCCTCACATGAAGCACAGACCTGTTCCCCCACTCGCTATACTGACTGTAGGATCCCTGCTGTTTGTTTTTATTATGACGGCCGGTGTGAGTAAAGAGGAATTGGGGAGGGAGGGGAATTAAGGGGGTAGTGAGGTGTTAAGGCGTGTTGAGGGGTTAAGACGTAGTGAGGGGTTTGATGGGACTGAAAGGAGGGGAGAGAGTTAGGGATGTGGTACCTACTTAAGATCATGTGCGGTCATCACTAACAACCTAACTGATGAGGCTATTAATCAGGAAGTTTAGTTTGGAAATGGGTCGAGGGGACGATCTTGTTTAAGGTGTAAGTTTCTTTAAGTACAGGTACACATAAGTACAACTATCATACATAGTTTAACATATGTGTAAATTACCTAGGATAACCCCCCCCCAAAAAAAAAAAAAAAAAAAAAGTCAAAGTGACTTATTTCCATGTCTCGTCGACTTAACGTCCGTTAACCTTTTCCCTTCTCACCCCTTCCCGTGTGTCTATATTAACTCCAGTGTGGTAGGAACTTCACAACGCCGCCCATAACGCTGGTAAACATAGAGAGCCCTGCTGGGTGGCAAGGTTGGGCGGGGTGCGACAACCGGGTGGGGTGGGGTGGGGCGGGACGTGAAGGTGCTGAAGGGCTGGACGAGGCGGTATGGCGTGTCCATGCAGCCCAAGCTGGAAGGGGTTGGGTGGTTTGAAGAACTGGGAGAGACTTGTCGGGGGCTGAGAGGTAAAGAGGTCTGAGGGCAGCTTTGCGGGGCTGAGCGGGGCTGAGGGCAGCTGAGCAAGGCTGGAGCAGCCAGGCATAACAAGCCACAAGCGTGTGCCACACGCACTCCCACACACCAACACAAATTTGGACGACATGCAACAAAATGGATTGTATAATTATAAAACATGAAGATTAAATTGTAAAGTTGACTTGGTTAGGAAATATATAAAGATGAAATATGATAGCCAAGACTATGAGAGGCTAAGAGAACACGGATGAGAATTTTTCTTAAAACTGATAACAATCTTACAATACCCAAAATGTGGAGTAAATCATGAAGAATACCTCTACAGACTGGAGGTCAGACTGATCACGTGAAAACTAATATTAATGTCTATAGTCTTGTTTTCGTCTGTAGTCCAGTCGACTACGAAAACTTTTGCATGTTGTGCAGGCAAAACGTTTTGCAATAAAGCTAACCACTGTTGCAGACGTGTTTTATTACTCAGATCAACCAGACTGTGATGGATATGCGGGTCAGCGGGCCGCCAACAGCAAGAGTCTAATCGGCAATCAAGAGGAAGGCCTGGTCCCAAGGCTGAACGAGAGTAGAAAAAACTCTCGAAACAGGTAACAAGTAAATCACAAATAAAACTCCATTTATTATACCCCTAGACGCCGGGTCACCTTACCAAGGTGGACAAGTTTCAGCGACATGAGTGCCTAAGAAGCCAGCAAACGATATAACATCTGGGAATGAGGAATAATCATATTAGATCCGTGTAATCAGTGAGTAGTTCCAATTCCTTTGATCAAGAGTCCTTCACCTGCATCCAGGCATTCCCTTGCAGGGACAAAGTTCCTTTCAATTTCTGTGGCTTATAACTCCAGATCTAAGTCCCACAGATCAAGTAAATTCCATTATCAGGTATGAGAGTTTTAGTGTGGAACCTGTAAAAGGATTATTGGCTGTTTAGTTCATTTTCGATTATATTAGAGAAAGCGTTATAATAATGACGGCAGAGATGAAGGTTCACAACAGACAATCAGCTTCACAAGAATCATTAGAACACTGTACAAGGTATACTAGGCTCATTACTTAAACCATTATTTCATCAGACATAATGAAGTAATTTAGAGATTTATTAAAAGCCTAGTTCCAGAACTACCAGGTGTTGGATACCAGGATAAGAGAACTAGACAGAGAACAAGGTTACCTGTAGTCGCTTCCGAAGGTCATCGATCCCATGGTCCGGTCCCAGATCAGACTCCTGGTTGCTGGCCTGATCGATCAGGCTGTTGGCACCCGCCGTCCTCAGGTTGATCAGGAACTGATTTGAGGAATTTGTCGAGTTTCTTCTTGAAAAAAGACAAATCTGTTGGTAATCCGCCTTATACATGAAGGAAAAGCGTGAAGAGTCGTGGTCCCTTTAGATTTATTAAGTTTTCTATGTACTCATCATTTCCTTGCTTTTCACCATAGGTATCTTGCACTGTCTACCAAAGAGGCCTTATGTTTATATGTAGTGATTTCGGTGTGCAGGTTTGGGACCAATCTCTCCAGAATCTTCCAGGTGTATATTATCATGTATCTTTATCGTCTACGATCTTAGGACTTAGGTACTCCTAGTAATTTAGGTGCTTGACCGAGTTTATACTGTGAAGGTTCTCTGTACATTTTCCAGTTCCATGATTTCGCCTGCCTTGAAAGCGGCAGTTAGCACAATATTCCAACCCAGAGTGTTAGTTATCCACCCTAACATTTTCCTTGCAGTTACGATGACATTATTGTGTTCATTGACATTATCATTTCAGGGTCTCTCACATCAGACTTACGCTCTACTGAGCGATGCAAATTTATCTTGTACGCCGATCCTGTTTGTATTTCCTCACTCCTTCCATAATTTGTTCTCATCTGAAAATCATACTGTTGTCAATTGCCCAATGAAAAACTTGGCTGATATCAGCTTGGATCTTGCTCTGTTATGGATGCTATTCTCGTGCATATTACAGTATCGTCTGCAAAGGATGATACAGTGCTATGGTTTATATCCCTATCTATGTCAGCAGTGTGAATTATAATGAAAAGTGGGGAGATTACTGTGCCTTGTGGAACAGAACTCTTTACTGTAGCAGCCCCTGATTTTAGTCTGTTTATGACTACTCTTCACGTTGCATTTAAGCTAAATACGCATTTGCATACCTTTCATGTCATTCCTTTTGCACGGATTTTGTGTGCAATTACCCCATGTTCAAATGGAGATATAATCATAAAATACTCAGAGGGTACACTACTGAAAACTAGCTCACACAAGCCAAAGGGACATGAAAAGTAATTCCACTAAAGTAAGGGTTGTAAACTGGTCCAGGAGCTGGCGTTTAATCCCGCCAAACTCAGCTATTTAGGAACATGCACAAAAAAAGTCAAGTAGCAATGGCTTGTGATGAATGGTTTTGAAAACCAACAAGTTGAAGAATTGAGACACTTATGCAACACATGGGAATCTTTATTGAAGAAACGTTTCGCCACACAGTGGACTTCATCAGTCCAATACAAAGTAGAAGTGGGTAAGGAGAGTAGAAGTTTGAGGTAGTCAGTCCCTCAACCTGGATTCGATGTATTCAGTCCATCACTCTTGTAGGAAGTGCAGCATAGGGCCAGAGAGGTGGCTTATATACTGCGGTGAGATGAGTTGAAGCAGGAGGAGGCGGGATCACAGTGGGACCTGCCACTAGTGTAAGTAGGTCGTCGTCCAAAGGTTGGGCAAGCGTTGAAGTCTTTGTACCAAGATCCCATGATGTTGCAGTGTCTGGACGACGACCTACTTACACTAGTGGCAGGTCCCACTGTGATCCCGCCTCCTCCTGCTTCAACTCATCTCACCGCAGTATATAAGCCACCTCTCTGGCCCTATGCTGCACTTCCTACAAGAGTGATGGACTGAACACATCGAATCCAGGTTGAGGGACTGATTACCTCAAACTTCTACTCTCCTTACCCACTTCTACTTTGTAATGGACTGATGAAGCCACTGTGTGGCGAAACGTTTCTTCAATAAAGCTTCCCATGTGTTGCACAATTTAGCAATGGCTTGCGTATCACGCTTAACAATGTCAACAGTTCCTGGAAGACCGCAGAGACAGTGTTCCTCCATGTTACTTGCTCACTCTGCTCTATAAACACGCACTAATAAGTATATTTATATTATGAGTGACGTTAGTTAGCTTTATGGTGTGTGGTTTGTGTCAGGGTGAGAGAGAGAGAATTTTTTTTATTAAACAAAACTGGGAACATCAACTGTGTGCAACTACGCTGCTCGATGTGATAGTTACATAGTGGAAGAGAGGGTGAAGAGGGAGGTCTGAAGTAACATAATGTGTACACAAGTAACTGTATGGGTGAGGATCAAATTAATGTGTCCTTGGTGTGGCAATCTTCATGTCTCTGAACACCTCTAACCCTTGTCTACCAATGACCCCAAGACATTCTTCTTTCGCTTTTGTTACTGTGTCCAACCCACTAACTGAAACCCTCATAATTTTTGAAGAACAGCTGTTAAAGTCGATTACTGCCTCAAGAGCTTTACAAACTCTGTTCAATTACTCCAGGTACCTAAAGAAAATATATGGACGTAGCCACTGTTAACAAACCCAGGAAATAGTTTAACTTGAACAGTCCCCTAGGAGCAAACGCTATGTGGCAAATTTACACTAACCTAGTAAAGGGTAAAACCAAACAGAAGGGAGGCCCCCTTGTGTGACGTGCCTGTGACCGGTTTCAAGAGTGTAGCTATCTTCACGGTGTGCCTGAAGCCAGGCTTCCGTGTTGACCGCTGTTTCTGGTACCGGCCCACAAGGTTACATAATAATTTTAGCCTGGCTGAATTGGCTTCTATATTATAAATATCGATAAACGTGTACGGAGATCACTAGGGTCAACACCAAACTACTCAGCGTAAATAACCGAAGTCCCAGACCTGCATATCCACAATACAACCCAGTGCACGGAAGACAGTCCTTGGAAACATTATTTACGAAAACTGGAAGGATATTCAAAGAGGAAACAACAGGCATCTAGTTGTCCTCAAGAGTGAGCTATAATAAGTTCCACATCTTGGTTCCTATCAAAGTGTTCCGTAAATGTCACAACTACTACGTTAGTCCCGTGGCTCGGTTAGCAGAGCACTCAGCTCACACACTGAGTGTCCGTGGTTAGATCCCAGGTACGGGAGGAAACGTTGGGCATGTTTCCTTACACCTGCTGACCCCGTTCACCTACCAGTAAGTAGGTAGGTACCTGGATGTTAGCCGACTGGTGTGAGTCACATCCTGGGGGGTGGTAATATGCTGGGACTTTGAAATGAGCTGAGTAGGATAACAGCTCTTAGCCTGTAAAACTGATTTGTCATGAAAAGCTCCTGATCAGCTGGGATGTGGTATCTACTTTAGACTGTGTGCGGCTAACACTAACACCCTAATTGATGAGGCTATTAATCTGGAGGTTTAATTTGGAAATGGGTCGAGGGGGCGTTGACCCTCAAAATCGAATATAAGTCACAGGTAACTTACAGGTATGACTTGGAGAAGGTAAGCACAGTGGAACTTAGAAATAAGATCATCATGCATACTAGCGAAATCCTAAGAGGGAAGGACTCATTAAATACTAAATGAAAACACAGTAGATAAAAAAAGAGATGCAAGACTTTACAGTACCCTCTCTTAAAGAGGGAACTTCGGTAAAGTTGCTTCACAACTTCCTCCAGAAGTTCCTAACACACCAGGCTGTGAAGTGTACATTGGTTAACTTCCTGTTATCACCAATAGCCTGAGTGATCAAGCCAACATCCAGAAGGTTAGGTCTAGAACTGAGCAGCAGGGGCGATGAGTTGATAAGACACATGTGCAACAGTTAGATAACTTTATTCCGAAACGTTTCGCCTACACAGTAGACTTCTTCAGAGGCAGCAGTAGTAGAGAGATGTTTCACCTACACAGTCTACTGTGTAGTGAAACCTTTCAGAATAAAATTGCCTAACAGTTGCACATGCGTCTTACCTGTCTTATCAACTTGTTGGTATTGTATACCATTATCATGTTCATCCACGGAACCATAAAGAAGTAGGAAGTATATTAGTAACAGAACGAAGTTCCCTTCACAGGTGCAGAAAGTGTCGCGAAATTATACATGCTCTCCACACTCATGCAAACATGAGAAGAACGACTGACAGGAGGACAAATATTTTGCATAAAAACACATTACAAAAAAAACTCAGGAAATGCAGAGCTAAAAATATATACCGTTATGCAACAATGAAATACAAAAATATTTTTCTCCTGCAGAAAATCCAAAACAAAGTCCGCTTTTAGTACTGGACTTTTGCTAAAGTAACATGTAATCTTTAGTGATTACAACACAAAATAAAATACTGACACATGAGTCCTTGAACAATGTACTGACAATACACATTTATTCCTCAGAAACAGAGAACCAATCTCGTCTCACAAACCGAACATCGGAAAAGTAATTGACAGCATGTCCATTTGCTCTATGTTCCGGTCTCTATTCATCGTTAAAAACTAATATAGACATTAATGTCTAGTTGTTGGTGACCTTCATAATACTCAAAGCCTAAGATGGCAATTAAGAAGCCTTAGGAAAATACATACGAATTACACAAACATCGCACGTCAGAATCTTTCAAAAGAGTGACCCTTTGATTTACTTGTGATCTATTTCGGGAGTTTTCCTACGAATCACAGCCCGGCTGATCTGGCACTGACCTTAGGTATCTGTCCAGCTCCCTCTTGAAGACAACCAGGGATCTGTTGGTAATTCCCTTATGGGTGGTGGGAGGCTGTTGAACAGTCTTGAGCCCTGGACACTTATTGTGTTTCTTAGTGTACCAGTGGGGCCCCAGCTTTTCACTGGGGGTGCCTTTTGCTTTCGTAGGGAGTGATTTCTGTGTGCAGGTTAGGGACCAGTCTCTCCAGAATCTTCCAGGTGTAGATTATGATATATCTCTCTCGCCTGCGCTCCAGTGAGTATAAGTCAAATTCTTCCAGGCGTTCCCAGTAGTTAAGATCTTTGATGGAACTTGTACGTTCACTGAAGGTTCTCTGAACGTTCTCTAGATCTGCAATTTCACCTGCCTTGAATGGGGATGTTAATATACAGCAGTATTCCAGCCTAGAGAGAATAAGTGATTTAAGAGGATCATCACTGGTTTAGCATCTCTTGTCTTGAATGTTCTCATCATCCATCCTATAAGTTTCCTAGCAGATATAATAGTGGCACTGTTGTGGTCCTTGAAGGTGAGATCCTCAGACATTACCACACCCAGGTCCTTCACATTACTTTTCCGCTCTATTCTGTGATTAGTTTTTTTTAGTATACTCAGTCCTAGTCATTATTTCCTTCAGTTTTCCATAACGGAGTAATTGGAATTTGTCTTCATTAAACATAATATTGTTCCCCGTTGCCCATTGGAAAACTTGGTTTATATCCTCTTGAAGATTTGCCATGTCCTCAATGGATGATACTCTCATGAAGATCCTAGTATCGTCTGCAAAGGATGATACGGTGGTGTGGTTTACATATGTCTTTGTCTGATATGAGAATGAGGAACAGAATGGGGGGGGGGAGAGTACTGTGCCATGTGGAACAGCGCTCTTCACTATGGCAGCTTCCGATTTAACTCTGTTTACCACTACCCTTTGTGTTCGATTGGTTAGGAAGTTGAAGATCCATGTGCCTACTTTGCCTGTAACCCTTTAGCACGCATTTTGTGTGCTATAACCGTGGTCGCACTTGTCAAAAGGCTTTTGCAAAATCTGTGTATACTACATCTGCATTTTGTTTGTTTTCCAGTGCATCTAAGACCATACCAAAGTGGTCCAACAGTTGGGAAAGGCAGGAGCGACCTGCTCTGAAACCATGTTGCCCTGGATTGTGCAATTTTTGGGAGTCCAAGTGGTTTGCAATCCTGCTTCTTAGAACTTTTTCAAAGATTTTTATGATGTGGGACGTTAAAGCTATTGGTCTATAGGTCTTAGCTATTGCTCTGCTGGCCCCTTTATGGAGCGGGGCTATATCTGTTGTTTTCAGTGACTGGAATCTCACCTGTGTCTATGTTCCTTCTCCATAGCATACTTAGGGCACGTGAGAGGGGTTTCTTGCAGTTCTTAATGAACACACAGTTCCACGAGTCTAGGCCTGGGGCTGAGTGCATGGGCATGTCGTAGATGGTTTTCTCGAAGTCTAGTGGAGTTAGGGTTATGTCAGAAGTTTGGTCTACATTGGCAAAGTTTTGAGGCTCATTCATGAAAATATTGTTTGGATGTCTATCTTTAGACTGATTAGCGGCTCACTGATACAGTCATAATGAAATTTCAGTATCTCACTCATTTCTTTGTTGTCATCTGTGTAGGATCCGTCTTGTCTGAGCAGGGGCCCTATACTAGAAGTGGTTTTGCTTTGTTTTTAGCATATGAAAAGAAATATATCGAATTTCTTTCAATTTCACTAATCGCTCTGAGCTCTTCTTGTCTCTCCTGGATCCTGTATGAGTCCTTTAACTTTAGCTCAATATTTTCCACTTCCCTGGTTAGCGCTTCTTTCCGTGTTTCAGATAATCTGGCATTCTTCCCAGACGTGGTTTTGAATCCTGCTGACTGCGATCTTTCTATGTGTGTGTGTGTGTGTGTGCGTGTGCGTGTGTGTGTGTGTGTGTGTGTGTGTGTGTGTGTGTGTGTGCGTGCGCGTGCGTGCGTGTGTGTGTGTGTGTGTGTGTGTGTGTGTGTGTGTGTGTGTGTGTGTGTGTGTACATATAAACACACACACGTCTACTCGAAATTCTTCAAGAAATGCAACTACCTTGTAATAACATATAAAAATAAATACAAAAATAATTACTGGGAAAATCAGGAGACTGACGTTCAACTGCCTAACAAACCTGACTTACAAAGTGTCAACAAAAGTAAAATCCTTCGATTTTTCTTTAGATTTTTACCTCTCTCAGTCACTGCTATTGTTGTTGTATTCGTCAGAGAAAATCAACCTGACACGGGTTTTTGTTATCTGTTGACTGGTTCAGTGGTGTTGGAGCCTCTATGACCGAGGCGCTGCAAGCAGCAACCTCTGCTGTGAGCTACTAGAGGGTTTGCAGTCATGTCACTCAAGCAACTGGTCAAACACGGCGTGTGATTAAGCTACAACGCCAAAATTTATAAAAGTATTATGCCACATAGATGTCATTAGCAGATGCAGTATATTTAAACGTAATATAAGACATTATTATTATTTAGTACAGCAGTACCTAAACCTTGAGAAAGACGAGTTTGCAGTGAAACATTTATTACAACGTTTCGTCCATGACTAGACTTTATCAACTGTACAGGAACACAAAGATAAAAGTCCTTATAAGGCAGAGTTGGGAGAAATATATCCAAATTTGCTAGTGTAAATTAAGATGTATCTTTTTCGTCTACTATCCAGGGAGTATAGATCAAGAATTTTAGGTGATTCCCGTAATTTCGACGCTGAATTATACAAGCAATAAAGGTTCTCTGTACATTTTCCAGATCTACAATTTGGCTTTCCTTAAAAAGGGGTTGTTAGTGTACAGCAACATTCATTTTAACAGCGAGAATAGGTGACTTAAAAGAGCATCATTATTCACTTGGTAGGTTCTAGTTATCCGGCCTATCATTTTCCTTGCACTTACGATAGCAACATTGGCGTGATCCTTGAAAGTAAAATTTTCTGATATTATCACCAAGTTCTTCACATTTCCTTCCCCTCTATTGAGTGGTTTTAATTTGTTTCGTACTTCGTCTCAGTTTTTAATTCCTCACTGTTTTCATAGTGAATTAAATGAAATTTGTCCTCATTGAATATTACGTTGTTTTTTTCGTAGCCTACTGGAAGGTCTGCGTTATAAAAGCTTGAAAATTTGTAGCGTCTTCAGTGAATGTCGCTCTCGTACAAATTATAGTATCGTCTTCAAAGGGCAGAGATGAGAATAAGGAAGAGAACTGGGGCGAGTACTGTGCCTTGGGGAGCAGAGCTTCTCACTGTGGCAACCTCTGACTACTTTATTTACCATTAATATCTGGGTTCAGTTTCTTAGACATTTAAAAATCGATCTGCCCACGTATCCAGTTATCTCCATGATCACACTTGTTGAGGGTTTCTGCAAAGTCTGAATACATCACATGTGTATTTGTTTTCCTTCTAGTATATCTTGCAGTTTTTGATGAATAAGGCGTTTACCAAGTCTGGGCCTGGGGCAGAGTGCATATTCAAACTCTCAAACGGCTTCTTCACAGTCGAGTGGAGTTACAGCAGTGTCAAAGATATGGGAGGTCCTGGCAGAATTATGAGTCTCATTCATGAAAATTCGTTTAAATTTTCGATCTTTACTAAGATTAACGACCCACTAAACATAGTTACACTGTGGCCGCAGTATTTCGTCATATCTTTATTATCATTGTAAGGAGCCATCATCAGATGTGGTTTGTGCTCTGGACTTTACATATGAAAGAAAGTATTTTGGGTTTCTTTCAATTCACTAAAGTGTTTCTTCCTTTGTTTCCTGGGTTCTGTATGATGAATTCAGTTTTAGCTTAGTATTTTCAATTTTTCTAACTACCATTTCTTTTCATTCTATAGGTAGATAGTACTGTGGTGGCACCTCCGTGATTCTCTCACACACACACACACACACACACACACACACACACACACACACACACACACACACACACACACACACACACACACACACACACACACACAAAACTTCAAGAGCAGAGCTGAACAGATACCTAAATTCAGTGCCGGATCAGCCGGGCTGTGGCTCGTACGTTGGACTGCGTGCGGCCAGCAGTAACAGCCTAGTTGATCAGGCCCTGATCCATCGGGAGGCCTGGTCATGGACCGGGCCGCGGGGGCGTTGATCCCCGGAATAACCTCCAGGTAACCTCCAGATATGATAGGGTTCAAGAAGCCAGAAATCAGTGATGCTGACCAAAGTAATCTAGGCGGAGGGGCCAGACGAGTCTCGAGCCCCGCAAACACAACTAGGTGAGTACACTAGGTAGTTCTGTGGTGGCTGTAGTCAACTCTGTTTATCATCCATCCATACATACATACACACACACACACACACACACACACAAGGTAGTACTGTGGTGGCTTGATTCACCACTATGAATTACCAGCACACACTCCAGCTCACCACTGGTGGCCTCCAGTGGTGCAACACTCGTAAATCACACACGACAGCTGCCTCTGATGACACTAATAATATATACGATCCACCGGGCCTTTGACTCATCAAGACGATGCGGAGTCTATGAACCTGGCAAGATTTTACCGACATATAATTAATCCATAAAGTAAACATTAATAACCGCAAGATTTAGACGTACATATCCCGTCTCTATAATTATCCATGCTGAATGAACCAAACATACTTTTATCAGCTGCTATACCGATATCCACTCACCCGCTCCTGGGCAAAACCCACTCGGGCAAGAATCTCTGATCTAATCGGTGTTACAAATTAACCTTGCGCTGTGATTGGTGGGCTAGTGCAGCGCTGACCGTGATGAATGGCGTCCTGGAGACACTTGGGGGCACTGGCACCCACCAGCCACCCGTCGGGGCGCGGCCAAGGGTCAAGAATTCCAGTTTTGTCAAGGCACTGAGCAACAAAGTTTGTCGGGAGCGGCGTTGAGGGGGGTGTGAAAGCCTCGCCTAGAGGGGTGGGAAGTTGCTGAGACCTAAAGAAGAATGAAGGAAATGTTGGTGTTCGTTAGAGTGGGGTAGGGGACGTGTTAAGGCAAAGCTGTAGTCGGAGAGACTACTATACCATATGGAGGTCCAGCGACGAGTTGAACACAAGACTAACGTTCTCATCCTGTATAGATTGGTCACAATCACGCTGTGACACTAGCGGCTCTCCTAGGTGATGGTTCCCACGTTGGTCCAGCCTGACAGGAAACAATGCCATTAACCCTGACAAGAGTAATAAATACTTTAAGGCGACAGCTTCTGCACAGGTAGGAAAGCCCCTAAAGAAGGAAGGGAGGGACAGAGGAGAGAAGGGAGGGGTTATCTCATTGCTGGTGATACCTACATGCAGTACTATTTTCACCCGTTTGGTGCTGTGCCACAAGACTTGTATTCCCCAGTCACTGAGTGCAATGCTCCAACCTTAGTATCTCAGTCGCTAATAACACATTCAATAAAAGCTGAAGTCCTAAATGTAACCTGACAGTCCCTTGAAGCTGAAAGGTCAATGTGAGTCTTGAGTATCACTTACTGAAGGACGAGAGCAGCGTGCGAGACGAGGAGGGAGTGACTTGCTCTTCTGGTGAGAGTTGACAAAGTTAAGTAGAACCATATCCCGAGGTGTCTAGGTAGGTGACTCCAACCATGTTACTCTCTCTCAAGCCTCTTGAACCACCACAACCTTCCTCTCATCACACCACGTCACCCCAATCACCACACCACGTCATCCCAATCCCACTACGTAACCCCAATCATCCCACTACGTAACCCCAAATCGTCAGACTGTCTCTCACCAAGTATCCTAAGTATCGGTAAGACATCCTTCAGTATTGCTTCCAGCGACCGGCTTAGCATAGTTCTCTAGAAAAAAAATCTTTCAGCCAGTCCCTTCAGTGATTGGGCTTGCCTAAGTACACGATGAGACATTCTTATGCAAGTTACTTCAGTGGATGGGTCTGCCTAAGTATCCAGTAAGATTTTTTTCCCACGTAAATTGCGTGCAAAAAAGAATAAATGGAATAGTGGGCAGATGAACATTTAACTTTTTAACGCGCAGAAACCAGAACGTGGAGATAAATGATATAAAATAGAGATACAATGGAAAAATAAACACAAATGAAGTACAATGCGACTGTGAGGGAAGAAGACAGTACCACAGAATCTTGGAATCATTACTTATCTGTATATTTGACAATTTCAACCAGAACACCAGCTTCTACAACACAGCTGAGAAATCACGAAGACGCTTGGAAGTTCACTATTCTTTTCACAGTGGTTGTTCTACATACTGTGATACCACCTGTTTATTGTGATCTTATTGCATCTCCATCCTAAGTATACATTCATGTACTTTTTACCCAGGTAGATCAATGTTTGTGACTTGATAAAGCCGACTATGTGAGCGAAACGTAGTCAGTAAAGGATCGCATTATAATGCATTTGTGTTAATTTACCACCGTGAGATGCTCTGTTCCTCAAGGCACAGTATTCACCCCACTTGTTTCTCATTCTTATATCTGACCTAAACAAAGGTATAAATCAGTACGTTGTTTCATCTTTTGCTGATGATACTAGAATTTACACGAGAGCGGCGTCCATGGAGAACACGGGAACCTTCAAGCAGTTAAAAACCAAGTCTTCCAGTGAGTCACAGACAACATTATGAGTACAACACAAACACAAATCATTCAATAAAGCGAATGAATGTTCACTGCAAGAGACTTGGTGACAATATTAGGGGAACTTACATTAAATACTCACGCCAATATTACTATTGTAACCACAAAGAAAATGATAAGCTGAATAACTAAGACACTGGAAACTAGAGATGCCAAGTCAATAACAATTCTTTAAAGTCATTTGTTTTCTCTTGTAAGAATATCTCGAGCATACCTTCATGTGAGGAAGATGACTGAGGGACACGTTGAGTATCCTTCAGTCGAGATGTTTTCACCTTTCACAACCTCCGGTGAATTACGATATGAGGGTGGGTATCCTTTAACTGGAATTGCTGACTCGATATTGATATTATATATTAGGTGATTATGATGATACAGCTGGCCCATGGCCGGGCTCCAAGAGTAGTGAGGCACGAAACTCATCAAAGGTAGGAGTGAAGAAGGAATGAGGAGTCAGTGGGGCCCTGGCTGCCACAGTATGTAGATCGGCTGGTGATCCTGGAATTCTTACCGGTGTGGTGAAAGTGTGATTGAGATCCTGGGAATGTAGTAAAGTGAAAAATAAACTGGGTAGACTTCTGAACCCATTATATTGTGTAGGTAATTAGCAACTAATTAGTGATAAATTAGGATAAGTAATTAAACCAGAGCAGAAAATCATGGGGTTACCCCTTGCGAGCTGACACGCTAGCCTGGAAGATTGCAGAACTGGAAAATGTACAGGAAACTTTCTCTAACCTTATAAATTCACTACTTGGAAGGCTTAGGTGCCTTGAACTGTGTACTCTTAGAAACGAGTGCGAGAAAAATACATCACAATTTACACCTAGAAAATCCTGGAAGGACCTGGTGACACAGTGAAATCATTCCAAATGAAAGTAAGAGATTTGGCAGACGGTGGAAAATGCCTCAAATGAAAAGCAGAGGCGCGAAGAGGGAACCTAAATTTTTCAATACCCTTCCTTGGTGCATAAGGGAAATTATCAACAAACCTCTGGCTATCTTCAAGATGGAACTGATAAGTTCCTTAAGTTAGTTCCTGATCAGCTTGGCTGTAGTTCGTATGTCGGACTGAGGGCGGTTAGCACAACAGCCTGGTCTAGGACAGGGCCGCGGAAGGCGGTGACCCCCAAAATTGTCTCTTTCTTCCTTTCCTTCCCTTTCTCCGTTTCTTTCTCTGTTACTTAACTAAAGCAGCTTTCCATACAAGGTTTCACCATTCCTGCCTTCGTTTTCTCCTTCACTCTCTCTCTCTCGCTCGCTCTTTCTACTCTTCCTAGAACACAGGATATTTTCCACTCCCTATTGCTGCCCATCGTGCAATTTCTCATCTCAAATCCAGACCTTCTTTTTCCTCCACCACAAAAACCTGCCCCTTCCCACTAAAGATACTTTACTACCCCACCCACACTAGACTACCAGCTTACTACTACCCCACCCACACTAGACTACCAGCTTACTACTACCCCACCCACACTAGACTACCAGCTTACTACTACCCCACCCACACTAGACTACCAGCTTAATACTACCCCACCCACACTAGACTACCAGCTTAATACTACCCCACCCACACTAGACTACCAGCTTAATGCTACCCCACCCACACTAGACTACCAGCTTAATACTACCCCACCCACACTAGACTACCAGCTTAATACTACCCCACCCACACTAGACTACCAGCTTAATACTACCCCACCCACACTAGACTACCAGCTTACTACTACCCCACCCACACTAGACTACCAGCTTACTACTATCCCACCCACACTAGACTACCAGCTTACTACTATCCCACCCACACTAGACTACCAGCTTACTACTACCCCACCCACACTAGACTACCAGCTTAAGCTACACCCACCCACACTAGACTACCAGCTTACTACTACCCCACCACTAGACTACCAGCTTAATACTACCCCACCCACACATAGACTACCAGCTTAATACTACCCACCCACACTAGACTACCAGCTTACTACTACCCACCCACACTAGACTACCAGCTTACTACTGTCCCCACCCACACTAGACTACCAGCTTACTACTACCCCACCCAACTAGACTACCAGCTTGCTACTACCCCACCCATACTAGACTACCAGCTTACTACTACCCACCCACTTGACTACCAGCTTACTACTACCCCACGCACACTGGACTACCAGCTTAATACTACCCCACCCATACTAGACTACCAGCTTATTACTACCCCACCCACACAAGACTACCAGCTTACTACTACCCCTCCCACACTAGACTTCCAGTTCTACATCACCCCGCCTACACCAAACTACCAGCTCTATATTACCCCGCCAACACCAAACTAAATACCTTTTAAACCTGCACACACAAATCACTCCCTACGAAAGCAAAGGACTTGGTAGGCGATGTAACATACCCCCAGTGAAAAGTAGGGGGCACCACTGGTACACTAAGAGAAAACACAACAGCCTCCCTGTAGCCAAAAGGGAAAATTACCAATAGATCCTAGTTGTCTTCAAGAGGGAGCTGGACAGATGCCTGAGTTCAGTGGCAGATCAGCCGGGCTGTGGTTCGTACGCTTTACTACGTGCAGCCAGCAATAACAGTCTCGTTGATCATGCCCTGATCCACCAGGAGACCTTTTCATGGACCAGGCCGCGGGGGCGTTGATCCCCGAATGTTCTCCAGGTAGACTCCAGGTAGGTAGACCCCACCCACAGTAAATTACCAGGTCACCATCAAACTACTTCGCTGAGTTTCCTTACATTCAAATCCTGGCTGGGAAAGGAAAGGATCAATAATAACAGTGGAAACTCAAATATTAAAAACATTGAAGATGGAACACCATTATCAGTCTGCTCCTGAAGTTACTTACAAATATATAATCACACAAAGTTCAGGCTTATCACATCATTCAGAATCGAGCCAGTACTTAAATCCTTCGTGGATTAAATCCCTACTCAAATCCTTTGGAGGTTCAAATCCACCCCAAATCCTAGGTGGATATAAATTCCATGCAAATGCTGCATATATTTAACTATTCACATCCCAAACTGGCTGAAACATCACCCAAATCCCAGGTTGACTTCAAATGTCATCCGGTATTTGAAGTGGGACAAGTGGACAAGTTCATAATTGAGGTCAACAATTCTAGGTCACTTTCCCACCCCATGAAACGGGTCAATACCACAGTTTGGGAGGAAAGTAGGAGAGGAGGGAGGGAAGGAAGGCCGGGTGCATGGGATGGGAGATGAGGGGCGTGTGATAGGGGAAGAGGGTGTAGGGAAAGGAAGTGGGCGAGCTAAATGTTAATACGTCCACCATTTACATAACAAGGGAACCAATAGGGCTAAGCAATTCTCGATTGGTCATTTAGTTACAAAAGCGACAGCTGGTCTGTGGGATACTGTACTCGCATACAGTGTATGTCTTTATTTGTGTTGACTGTCACTCTTACATTTGCATGTACGGTGTTTCTTTCACTTCAATCTTCATAGTGCATAACACTTATATAATCTTTATTTCTACAAGTACATGATATAATTATTACATACACTTGTTTACTGGCCTCAGGTGAACCCTACAGCTTCATAATACGACCTTTGTTTTCTCAAGAGATTCTCGGCGTTAACCTCTCAACTTTCCTACAAGTATAAAAATATGCTTTTCTTTCAAGTTAGAATTATGGAGGTTACATATATCTAAAAACTACACAACTGGCAACGTAGTGTCTGGACAAACCCTGGCAACGTTCAAATCTGCACGTGCATCAAGCGTGCCAAGATAACTGGCTGGAGTACAACGAGCAAAATACAGATCTCACAGGAAAATCACAGGTAAATCACCCAAACATTCACTCACCACAACACCAGTATCAAGAAGCAATGTCTTAAAACAGGTTAAATAAGATACTTTATAATAACTCAGTTATACCCAGGCTAGGTTATAGAGGTGTGTTAGTTTTGGCGTAAAATAAAAAAAAATCTTGAATATATAAAATGCATAAATTTAATTATCTATTTTCCTTGAGGAAGAGGAAATGGAATGAGAAAAACTTAAGTTTCCGCCATAAATGTCAACTAGAACAGAGTAGATAAGGACACATAAGGAAAACGAGGACAATACGAAGCTTTCCCCTTAGTTAACGCCCCCGCGGCCCGGTCTATGACCTCACGGTGGATCAGGGTCTGATCAACCAGGCTGTTACTGCCGGCCGCACGCAATCCAACGTATGAAACCAAATCCCAGCTGGTCAGGTACTGACTTTAGGTATCTGTCCAGCTCCCCCTTCAAGACAGCCAGGGGTCTATTGGCAATCCCCTTTATGTATGCTAGGAGGCAGTTGAACTGTCTTGGGTCCCTGACACTTGTGTTATCTCTTAGTGTACTAGCGGTACCCTTGTTCTTCGCTGGGATATGTTGCACCCACCGCCTGCTCAGTTTTTTGCTTTGGAAGGGAGTGATTTCTGTGTGCAGATTTGGGACTAGTCCCTCTAGGATTTTCCAGGTGTTGCTGCATGGAAATTGATTTATTTAGTAAAACTGGCCGATATTAAAATTACACAAACCAAAATTAATGAGAACCTTCCTTTAGGAAAACTGACCATCACTAGAAGTTAGAAGCCAATCAGAAAAAGGCATTCTCCAGTTGTGTTTAAAAATTGTCAACAAATACATAAATTAAATTTACAAGCTCGAAGCTGTCCAAAAAAATATTCTCAAGTTACGTCACGGACAAAAAACCCACAATTTTATTATTAAGCTGACAAAACAGCATCTACATAATACCAATAACGCCTGTTATGAAAGTTTACAGCTGATCAGACCAAGCATTCTCAAGCTATCACGCGGAAATATAAACACTTCAGGGTCTACAAAATTGGAAAAAAAACGGCTCCCGTACATCCCAACAACAGCAGGAGTCTCAGCACTTGATATCCAACACCAGAGTTGTGAACTGCAAGTTGATCATCACACTGAACTTCATGATGTTATAAACTAAAATATTTCAAGGAAAAAAAATCAGAACCACGATAGGTTCCCCCTGTCGGTATCTTAACTAGAACCACGAAAGGTTCCCCCTGTCGGTATCTTAACTAGAACCACGATAGGTTCCCCCTGTCGGTATCTTAACTAGAACCGATAGTTCCTGTCGTCTACTGAACAGAAGATTCCCTGTCGGGTCTTAAGTGGAACTCCGGAGTTTGCACAGACTGGTGCTGGAAGTGGGGTGGATGGATTACTAAGAGACTTGAGAAACTCAAAATAACATCAAAGTAGAAGAGGACTAAGAAAGACATGATCACGACATACGAAATACTCAGAGGATTATACAGTACCTTTGATATACCTCTGATGAGTTCCTTGAGTTTTTCTGCTCCCGGAGCCCGGCATGGGCCAGACTCATTTGGTGTTTGCCTGGTCAACCAGGCTGTTGCTGATGGTGGCCAGCTTCCCCTCATATCTATCACAGCCTGGTTGATCTGGTGATGTGAACAAACTGCTGGAGGCTTCAGGGAGGCGAGAGAACCAGGGAACACAAAGCAGCTAAGACGCAGTTGAAATATTGGCAGAAATGAAGGTGGTGGAGGCCAAAATTCAGTAAAGCCTGAGGGACCAAGAGCTATGAATCGACCAACACGACATCAAACTCATTATCAGACATACAAAAAATTAATCCAGGAAGTCAATTTAAAGAAAATCAATCTCTTTATACCTCTCCCCCTCCCTCCCCCCTTCCCTCCCTCCCTCCCTCCCTCCCTCCCTCCCTCTCTCTCTCTCTCTCTCTCTCTCTCTCTCTCTCTCTCTCTCCGGACTGAGGCAGGCTCGCCACTCCCCCACCCGACACTGAGCGCCATCTATCAGCGGGCAGTGTAAATGATACTAATGCCTCGCGGGCGATTTAACTTAGATATTCTTTGGCATTTGCTCCATAGCGATACAATAACTGGAAGATTAATATATCACACCAGCGGCAGCCGGTGTTGGAGGGAGGGTGGGGGAGATGAGGGAGGAAGGAAATATGAGGGATGGAGATGTGCGGAGATCACGGAGGAAGGGCGTTAAAGGAGAAGGGAGGGAGGAGAGGGAGGGAGGGAGGGAGGGAGGAGGGAGGAGGAGAGAGAGAGAGAGAGAGAGAGAGAGAGAGAGAGAGAGAGAGAGAGAGAGAGAGAGAGAGAGAGAGACCGATCATGTTAGAAGCAAGATAACAGCTCTTATCTTGTAAAAAGAGCTAAGGCAACACAGCTCTTAGCTTGTGAAAATTGCTAAGGCAGGACGGCACTTAGCATGAAAAACTGCTAAGGCAGGACAGCAGCTCTTAGCCTGTACAAAGAGTTAAGGCAGAACAGCAGCTCTTAGCTTGTACAAAGAGCTAAGGCAGAACAGCAGCTCTTAGCTTGTACAAACAGCTAAGGCAGAACAGCAGCTCTTAGCTTGTACAAAGAGCTAAGGCAGAACAGCAGCTCTTAGCTTGTACAAACAGCTAAGGCAGAACTGCAGCTCTTAGCTTGTACAAAGAGCTAAGGCATAACAGCAGCTCTTAGCTTGTACAAAGAGCTAAAGCAGAACAGCAGCTCTTAGCTTGTACAAAGAGCTAAGGCATAACAGCAGCTCTTAGCTTGTACAAAGAGCTAAAACAGAACAGCAGCTCTTAGCTTGTACAAAGAGCTAAGGCATAACAGCAGCTCTTAGCTTGTACAAAGAGCTAAGGCAGGACAGCAGCTCTTAGCTTGTACAAAGAGCTAAGACAGGACAGCAGCTCTTAGCTTGTACAAAGACCTAAGGCAGAACAGCAGCTCTTAGCTTGTACAAAGAACTAAGGCAGATCTGCAGCTCTTAGCTTGTACGAAGAGCTAAGGCAGATCTGCAGCTCTTAGCTTGTACGAAGAGCTAAGGCAGGACAGCAGCTCTTAGCTTGTGCAAAGAGCTAAGGCAGAACAGCAGCTCTTAGCTTGTACAAAGAGCTAAGGCAGGACAGCAGCTCTTAGCTTGTACAAAGAGCTAAGGCAGGACAGCAGCTCTTAGCTTGTACAAAGAGCTAAGGCAGAACAGCAGCTCTTAGCTTGTACAAAGAGCTAAGGCAGGACAGCAGCTCTTAGCTTGTACAAAGAGCTAAGGCAGGACAGCAGCTCTTAGCTTGTACAAAGAGCTAAGGCAGGACAGCAGCTCTTAGCTTGTACAAAGAGCTAAGGCAGGACAGCAGCTCTTAGCTTGTACAAAGAGCTAAGGCAGGACAGCAGCTCTTAGCTTGTACAAAGAGCTAAGGCAGGACAGCAGCTCTTAGCTTGTACAAAGAGCTAAGGCAGGACAGCAGCTCTTAGCTTGTACAAAGAGCTAAGGGCAGGACAGCAGCTCTTAGCTTGTACAAAGAGCTAAGGCAGGACAGCAGCTCTTAGCTTGTACAAAGAGCTAAGGCAGGACAGCAGCTCTTAGCTTGTACAAAGAGCTAAGGCAGAACAGCAGCTCTTAGCTTGTACAAAGAGCTAAGGCAGAACAGCAGTTCTTAGCTTGTACAAAGAGCTAAGGCAGGACAGCAGTTCTTAGCTTGTACAAAGAGCTAAGGCAGGACAGCAGCTCTTAGCTTGTACAAAGAGCTAAGGCAGGACAGCAGCTCTTAGCTTGTACAAAGAGCTAAGGCAGGACAGCAGCTCTTAGCTTGTACAAAGAGCTAAGGCAGGACAGCAGCTCTTAGCTTGTACAAAGAGCTAAGGCAGGACAGCAGAGCTCGGATAAGTTTGAGCATGGACGGTTTAAAATATATTCCGCTGAGAGAGCCTAAAAGATCACAAAAAAAGAGAGTACGTAGAAGACTTTCCAGAAGAAAACAAATACTGAAATTTAAGTACGAACTGCTCAAAAACGCAAATATAACAAGGAAATAAAACTTACATTAATAACTGAAGCAACAGAGCACCATCACTCCACTCCAGACAGAATAAACATAAAAGAAACAAAAAAAAATGTCCTAAATACTTTTCCTATATGCAAAATACAGATCAAAACCCTCTTCCAGCATTAGTCCTCTAATCAAATGAAGATACGTAAAGAAATGGTAACAAAGAAATGAGTTTAATCCTGGAAAAGCAGTGAGAGTCAATATTTCAACAAGCTAATCGAGACCATGAGAACTGAAGGACCATGTAATTTCGTCACTAACTCTGCCCATCCTACAAGTCATTTCTAACATTAGCATAAAAACATTAGACTACTTAAAAACACCTCATAGCTTCGTGAAATCCAATGAGAAATATACCTAAATAAGCATGAGAGTCTCATTACAAGATACAGAAAAAATAAAGTAATATCTCAGGTTGGCCGTGGTTCGTGCGTCGGTTTGCGTGCGGCCTGCAGTAACAGCCTGGTTGACCAGGCCCTGACTCATCGTGAGCGCTGGTCACAGACCGGGCCGCCGGGGCATTGACCCCCGAAACCCTCTCTAGATATATTCAAGGCAAGTCTTTTAATAGGCAAATTAAAATAACAGGAGGCTCAGTGGTGACGAATTTCAGTTGTTTATTTAAATATGTGAAGAATGAAGAACTTAAAACGATCACAAAAAGGTGACAGGCCATCTCAAAGAACATAGGAAACAGTTAAAAACCTTAAGAATACTAATAGCAGATTGGTTTATGAGAACTTTCAAAACAAGAGATATCACGCCAATTATAGTACTTTCAAATTACATGTACTGTCATAACTTATATATTGTTCCTTACTGTGCTCTTTAAGGCAGGAGACAAAGCAGAGCTGGAAAAAGGACAGAGGTGTATACTGCCCCATAAAGTCAACAAAACATCTGTACTATTGGGAACGCTTCAAAGCACTTGGACTGTTCTCTCTGGAGTGGAGATGAGAGATACCCAATAACATATACGTGGACGGTACTTGGGGACTGGTCCTTAACCTGTACACTGCCCCTGTAACTTAGTGAAGTAAAAGATATGAAAGTGTGGAATAAACTCAGCGAAAAGCAGGGGAGCCATGGGTACAGTTATATAACACAGTGTCAACATCTTTCCACGAAGACTCAACATATTGAATTGTTATCAGAAACACTGCCGGAAACAGGATAGAAGTTTTCAAGAAAACAGATACCTGCGGGATGCTAGTACAAACAACATGGTTGACCAAGTTGTCAACAGGAGAACCTGGTCTCAGGTGGGTTGAACAACATTTGAAACCAGTCACTGGCAAAGTGTGGCCACAAGAACACTACACTGAGGTCGTGACAACAAGAACACAACACTGAGGTCGTGGCATCATCATAACAATGAGGAAGCTGCCACGAGAACATGTCACTACGGGAGCTGCCACGAGAACATGTCACTACGGGAGCTGCCACGAGAACATGTCACTACAGGAGCTGCCACGAGAACATGTCACTACGGGAGCTGCCACGAGAACATGTCACTAAGGGAGCTGCCACGAGAACATGTCACTACGGGAGCTGCCACGAGAACATGTCACTACGGAGCTGCCACGAGAACATGTCACTACGGGAGCTGCCACGAGAACATGTCACTACGGGAGCTGCCACGAGAACATGTCACTACGGGAGCTGCCACGAGAACATGTCACTACGGGAGCTCCCACGAGGACATGTCACTACGGGAGCTGCCACGAGAACATGTCACTACGGGAGCTGCCACGAGAACATGTCACTAAGGGAGCTGCCACGAGAACATGTCACTACGGGAGCTGCCATGAGAACATGTCACTAAGGGAGCTGCCACGAGAACACGTCACTAAGGTAGCTGCCATAAGAATATGTCACTAAGGGAGCTGCCACGAGAACATGTCACTACGGGAGCTGCCACCAGAACATGTCACTAAGGGAGCTGCCACGAGAACATGTCACTACGGGAGCTGCCACGAGAACATGTCACTACGGGAGCTGCCACGAGAACATGTCACTACGGGAGCTGCCACGAGAACATGTCACTACGGGAGCTGCCACGAGAACACGTCACTACGGGAGCTGCCACGAGAACATGTCACTACGGGAGCTGCCACGAGAACATGTCACTACGGGAGCTGCCACGAGAACATGTCACTAAGGGAGCTGCCACGAGAACATGTCACTACGGGAGCTGCCACGAGAACATGTCACTACGGGAGCTGCCACGAGAATATGTCACTACGGGAGCTGCCACGAGAACATGTCACTACGGGAGCTGCCACGAGAACATGTCACTAGGGAGCTGCCACGAGAACATGTCACTACGGGAGCTGCCACGAGAACATGTCACTACGGGAGCTGCCACGAGAACATGTCACTAAGGGAGCTGCCACGAGAACATGTCACAACGGGAGCTGCCATGAGAACATGTCACTAAGGGAGCTGCCACGAGAACATGTCACTACGGGAGCTGCCACGAGAACATGTCACTACGGGAGCTGCCACGAGAACATGTCACTAAGGAGCTGCCACGAGAACATGTCATACGGGAGCTGCCATGAGAACATGTCACTAAGGGAGCTGCCACGAGAACACGTCACTAAGGTAGCTGCCATAAGAATATGTCACTAAGGGAGCTGCCACGAGAACATGTCACTAAGGGAGCTGCCACGAGAACATGTCACTAAGGGAGCTGCCACGAGAACATGTCACTAAGGGAGCTGCCACGAGAACATGTCACTAAGGGAGCTGCCACGAGAACATGTCACTAAGGGAGCTGCCACAAGAATATGTCAATAAGGGAGCTACCACAAGAACATGCCACTAAGGGAGCTGCCACAAGAGCATGGCACCACAAAACAGTGTCACGGCACTAAAGGCAAGACATGGAGAGAGGGACACGAGCCATATTTAAATTCGGGATGTGTGCATGGCCATTAGGTATGTGGGTCCCAGCGCTAATATACGGAGAGCCATAAATCTCAACATTTACAGCAGCCGGGGAGCCTCGAGCTGGAGAATTTTCCATCTCCCACCCACCCACAAATATTTTATGAAGGATATATGAGGCCGCCGCCACCACACAAATGGGTAATTTCACACACACCACACACACACACACACACACACACACACACACACACACACACACACACACACACACACACACACACAAGGAACTGAACAAAGAATGCTATAGAATAATATAATACGACATAGGTTACTTAATGAGTAAGCGACCCCATGATGAGCCCACACTTGGTCAAGTACATGCAAAAACTCAAGAAGGTCCAGGAGTTTGCATCCAGATTAGTACCAAAACTGAGAGGAATACACTATAAGGATATGCTGATGAACCTGACCACCCTGGTGGAGAGAAAGACAAGGGAGCCATAATTATTACAAACAAAATTCTAAAAGAAATTGATAGAGTGGACAGGGACAAATTGTTTGAATTAAAACGGACCAAGTTCAAGGTGACACAAGAAACTGAAGACACAGACGAAGAAAGTGTTTCTTTAGTCTCAGGAAGGTTAAGAAGTAGAATGACTTGTGTGAAGGAGTGGTTTACTTTAATCCTCCCAGTTTCTGGCTTGATCGACCAGGCTGTTAGTGCCACCTGCACGCAGTTTCGGGTGTCATCAACAATCCAGCTAATCAAAAACTGACTCATGCATCTCATCAAGTTCTTACTTGAAGACAGCTAAAGGTTTGTTAATATTTCTCCTTATGCACTAGAGGTGAGTTGAAAAGTCTAGGTTGCCTTACACTCACTGGATTCCCTCTTTGTGTACTCAATGCGCCCCTGCTTTTCAATGGAGGCATTTTGCACCATTTATCAAGTTTCCTGCTTTTATATGGAATAACTTCAAAATGTAGGTTTGGGACCTGACCCTCCAGGATTTTCCAGGTGTAAATTATGATGTACCTTTCTTGCCTACGTTCCAATGAACTTCAAGTGTTCCCAGTAGTCCTGATGCTTGACTGAATTTATAGGGCCCGTGCAGGTTCTCTGTGTTTTCAATCTCTGTAATCTCTTCTGACTTAAGGGGCCCGTTAGCAGATGGCAGTATTCCAGCCTCGGGAGAACAAATGACTTAAAGAGTATCATCTTTGGCTTGCGTTTATCATTTTCTCTGCGGTAGCGATAATTACTGTGTTGTGATCCTTGATTGTGTGATCCTCCGACACTATCACTCTCAGGTATACCACACTGAATTTCCGCTCTTTTAAATGATTCGATAAGGCCCAAGAGGAGAGAAATCGGTGATGTTAATCAAAGTTATCCAGAAGGTGTGGCCTGAAGCAGTTTTTAAACCCAAACAAACGCAAGTTTAAGAGTACCTGCGACCGAATTCTAGTGCTTTCTTGCTCTCGTGACCCGGCCCGAGGCAAGGCTTCCTCAGATATTCCACACAGCTGCAAGGTTGCTTATGATGTATCTGTTTAACCGCAGGGAAGCTGAAATGTAGACTGATCTGGGCGAAGCAGGAGCGTAGGCAAATTCAATACAAAGCTTTAAAAGTAAATATAACAAGTACCCGAGGCCAGCAGCAAATACTGCCGACTAAACTAATAAGTGGAGGTCACGAGCTGAAACTTCTCACCTCGGCAATAAACTCGCCAAATACAACTGGGCTTCTACACATCTCTACATTGCATTTCTGTCGCCGTTCGGGTAACAAAAAATAAACAAAAAATAAAAATACAGTGTTACGAAAGTCAAAGTCAAACAAAACAGTGAGCCAATCAACGGGCGAGACCACAGGTGAAAACATCACCCAAAAATACACAACTCTGATATTTCCTCGCTAAAGGAAAACAATGCCAAAAACAAAGTAAAGGAACGAAAATTTAAAAAAAATGAAATTAAGAAAAAAATAACAGAGCTTGCAATAAAGGAATAAAGTGTGAAAGTAGAAAATGAAAGTTGAGAAGGAACACAAACAGGTGAAGAAAATACTGTCCAGCAGTGAAGAAGGTATGTTATCAAACAGTGAAGGTATGTTATCAAACAGTGAAGGTATGTTATCAAACAGTGAAGGTATGTTATCAAACAGTGAAGGTATGTTATCAAACAGTGAAGGTATGTTATCAAACAGTAAAGATATGTTATCAAACATGTAAGTATTTATCAAACAGTGAAGGTATGTTATCAAACAGTAAAGATATGTTATCAAACAGTAAAGATATACTATCAAACAGTGAAGGTATGTTATCAAACAGTAAGGTATGTTATCAAACAGTAAAGATATACTATCAAACAGTGAAGGTATGTTATCAAACAGTGAAGGTATGTTATCAAACAGTGAAGGTATGTTATCAAACAGTAAAGATATATTATCAAACAGTGAAGGTATGTTATCAAACAGTAAAGATATATTATCAAACAGTGAAGGTATGTTATCAAACAGTAAAGATATGTTATCAAACAGTGAAGGTATGTTATCAAACAGTGAAGGTATGTTATCAAACAGTAAAGATATGTTATCAAACAGTAAAGATATATTATCAAACAGTGAAGGTATGTTATCAAACAGTGAAGGTATGTTATCAAACAGTAAAGATATGTTATCAAACAGTAAAGATATATTATCAAACAGTGAAGGTATGTTATCAAACAGTGAAGGTATGTTATCAAACAGTGAAGGTATGTTATCAAACAGTGAAGGTATGTAATCAAACAGTGAAGGTATATTATCAAACAGTAAAGATATGTTATCAAACAATGAAGGTATGTTATCAAACAGTGAAATAGGTATGTTAAGATAAACAGGCTCACACTGTGTACAGTTTTATCACATGACGAAGCTCTTTACTGAGTGAACTGCCTTGCTAATAATAGTCAAGTTGTACAGCGTGTCTCCTTTCTTCAATGTAGTATCCAGCACACCACTTGGATCCGTATTATCCAGCAGCCACTCTACTAAGTGCTAAGGGAAAGCAGAAAAAATGAAAGGGGACTTTGCTGATACTGTTTTTTTAGAGACCTTCCTAACCCCTTATATTTTACAGGCTCAAAATGTCGAAAAGAGAGGAAAAAGATTAAACGAAAAATCAAAACGACACGAAAAGAAACAGTGAAACAGTAAATACTGGGGAATTGGCTGGCAGAGAGAGAGAGAGAGAGAGAGAGAAATTGGTGTTATATTTTCAGGGCGAAAAGTGAGGGATATAAAAGTTAGGGAGGACCTTAGCTTTAAAGAACCTACAGTACACTCACTAACGACGCCCTCTTCTTTTAAAGTAAAGGAACACTAACGTGAAACCCACTTCCCTGCAAGGAATGCCCTTTCATAACCATTACCCTTAACATAAGTTAATACCCATGCATGACACAACCTCTTCCCTTACTGTAGTAAGATAACATCCATACACAGCACAGTCACTAACTTTAAAGTAACACCCACATACAAAATGCTTTCAAGAAGCTCTCAAACTCGAATTTTCTCACACTTTCTGGGTGAATGGCTGAATATTTGAAAGAAAGAACAGTGTGTGCATGTGAAATTCTATTTCAAACTCGATACAATTGCTAGTGAGGCTCACAAAATGCGTCAGCGTGCATATGGCAATGAAGCACTGGGTCGAGCAGTGTTATGAATGGTTCTCTCGTCTCAAAACAGGATGACCATCAGTTGAGGATGATGAACACTGGTCGTTTATGAACGTCAAAAACAAACACTAACAATAAAAAAGTGAGGAAGGTTACTGAAGAAGATCGTCGTCAGAGAACCCAGGACACTGCAAGTGATGTAGAAATTTGTGCCCTGTGTGCTGACTCAAGACCAGAAAGACCATTTATCGGCCAAAAACAACATAGTGGTTGATAACCTCCCTCCTTATTCTCAAAAATAAAAATGGCACTCAAGAGGAAGCGTTTTAATAATATGGAGAAGATTCAAGCAAAATTGTAGGCCGCTTTAGAAGCTGTTGGGAAAGAAGAGTTCTAGAAATGTTTTGAGAAGTGGCAGAGTCGCTGGGAACATGAAGTGAAATATTGAAATCCCAGTACGACTCTGTGTTTAGTGAACCACTAATCGGTCTGAGGATCGACGACCCAAATGATTTCTTCATGAATGAGCCTCAAAACTCCATAAATGTATGCCAGATTTCCGACATTACCCTAACTCCGATAGATTTCGAAAAAGCCATTGACATGCCTATGCACTCAGCCCCGGGCCCAGACTCGTGGAACTCTGTTTTCATTAAGAACTGCAAGAAACCCCTCTCGCGTGCCCTAAGTACACTATGGAGGAGGAGCTTGGACATGGGTGAAATTCCACAGTCACTTAAAACAACGGATATAGGCCCACTCCATAAAGGTGGCAGCAAAGCATTAGCTAAGAACTATAGATCAATAGCTCTGACGTCCCACATCATAAAAATCTTTGAAAGAGTGCTAAGAAGCAGGATTGCAAATCACCTGGATTCCCAAAATCTGCACAATCCAGGGCAACATGGGTTCAGGGCAGGTCGCTCCTGCCTCTCACAACTACTGGATCACTATGACATGGCCTTGGATGCACTGGAAGAAAATCAGAATGCAGATGTAATATACACAGACTTTGCAAAAGCATTTGACAAATGCGATCATGGCGTAATAGCCCATAAAATACGTGCTAAAGGAATAACTGGGAAAGTGGGGACATGGATCTTCAACTTCCTAACAAATCGAACACAAAGAGTAGTGGTCAACAGAGTTAAATCGGAGGCTGCCATAGTGAAGAGCTCTGTTCCACAAGGCACAGTACTCGCCCCCATCTTATTCCTTATCCTCATATCAGACATAAACAGAGATATACACCACAGCACCGTATCATCCTTTGCGGATGATACTAGGATCTGCATGAGGTTGTCATCTGCTGAGGACGCGGTTATTAATCTCCAAGAAGATATAAACAAAATTTTCCAATGGGCAACGGTAAACAATATGATGTTCAATGAGGACAAATTCCAACTACTCCGTAATGGAAAACTGGAGGAGATAATAACTAGAACAGAGTATACTACTGACTCCGGCCATACAATAGAGCGGAAAACTAATGTAAGGGACCTGGGAGTAGTAATGTCTGAGGATCTCACTTTCAAGGATCACAACAGTGCCACGATCGCACGTGCAAGGAAAATGATAGGATGGATAATGAGAACTTTCAAAACGAGAGATGCCAAGCCCATGATGATCCTTTTCAAATCACTTGTTCTCTCTAGGCTGGAATACTGCTGTACATTAACATCTCCATTCAAAGCAGGTGAAATCGCAGATCTAGAGAGTGTACAGAGATCCTTTACTGCACGTATAAGTTCTGTCAAGCACCTTAACTACTAGGAACGCTTGGAAGCACTTGACTTGTACTCGTTGGAACGCAGGAGGGAGAGATATATCATAATCTACACTTGGAAAATCTTGGAAGGAATGGTCCCAAATCTGCACACAGAAATCACTCCCTACGAAAGTAAAAGACTGGGCAGGCGATGCAAAATGCCCCCAATAAAAAGTAGGGGCGCCATTGGTACACTAAGGGAAAACACCTTAAGTGTCCGGGGCCCAAAACTGTTTAACAGCCTCCCATCAAGCATTAGGGGAATTGCCAATAAACCCCTGGCTGCCTTCAAGAGAGAGCTGGACAGATACCTAAAGTCAGTGCCGGATCAGCCGGGCTGTGGCTCGTACGTTGGACTGCGTGCGGCCAGCAGTAACAGCCTAGTTGATCAGGCCCTGATCCATCGGGAGGCCTGGTCATGGACCGGGCCGCGGGGGCGTTGATCCCCCCCCCGGAATAACCTCCAGGTAACAGTGTATAGCTTCTCAAGGTGAGTACTCCCCTCACGGAAGGTTCCTTGATTCGGTTTAGTGGGGCTCTTGATTTAGGAAATTGGATCTGTGCTCCAGTTCCCGAATTAAGCCTGAATGTCTTCCATATCTTCCCCCAGGCGCTGTATAATCCTACGGGTTTAGCCCATGGCGCCCATGCTCTTCACTGGGTTCATTTTACATTTCCTCCCATATCTTTCACTCCAGTACATAGTGTGGTCAAAACCAAAAAAAAAAGTAGTCCAGGCGAGGAAGCACAACAGATGTGAAGAGTAATAATCTTGGTAGAATTACCGACAATATGTTAGGTAACGGTTGAACAAAGCTCTTGGAGAGCGAAACGTTGCCTCAGTAAAATGTTACATTAGCTGCCTTGTGTCCTTTTACCTAACAGATGTGAATAGTGTCACCATTGGCAAGATTTCTCTTGTTCTGGAAATTCTCATTATCTGCCCTATCATTTTCCCAGCTTTCACAACATTTGTATTAGTGTCGTCTATATGACAAATCAGCTGTATTATCGCACTCATGATAGTGTTAAGGTTAGGAAAAATATAATCCTCTAAGTGCATATGAAAATTCTCAGTTTCTCCTAACACACATTTTTATCAGGAAGAGGAAAAGGGATATAATGTTGCTCCAGGCGGCTGGTTACCCATTTAAGATGGAACCTGAAGAACGTGCTTTTCTTCTGGCATTTGCCGGGTTAATTTAGGAGGGTTCAGCTGCTTGCAAGTGTTGATCTCATATTTTTCCGTATTAAGAAGTCTTGATCTAATATTGGAGAAGGTTAGGCCAAAAGGCCTAACCTTCTCCAATATTAATAAATGCTAATGCGGATTTTTAATTGACTCGCTCACTACGGTAAACCTAATTGCTCTAAGACTCTGATGTACCAGAATACATGTATATCCGATTCCTTGCTTTTAGGTGGGGCGGAATAAGAATTTTTAAGAAAGCCAGGAATGGTAAAATAAAGAGAGATTTCAGAGATCCAGGAAGGCTTCTAGTGGGTTGCAAGTTTGGCAAGACACTTGAGTGTTAAAGAGTTCGGACATTTTACTCTAGGTAATCCCCCCATTTCCCCTTATAATGCTGCATCATTTTCATATCAGGATATGTTGAATTATATCCACTTGCGTAATTAAGTTAAAGGATCTTTTGTGATAGCTGAAGTGTTTAGCAAATGCTAAATATATTCATTAAGGTTTTCCTCTTCCCTCTGTCACCTCCAACTCCCAGTCTGAGCCGTTCACAAGACTAACTTATAATTATTCTGATCGATAATTTTTAATGCAATTAAGTTAGCAGTGGATTTAGGGTGATACCCAAGGTCCGGTCTGACACTGCCACTACTCACCTCTGTGCTGCGAGGCCTCGTAGGTCCACCTGTCCACACACGCTCACATACCTGCAGCAAGAAAAAGACAAATTAATATAATTTTATCATCTTTCAATTTATCTTTACCTATTTACGTCTGTCCGTCTCTCTATCTAGAATATAACGGGATGATTATATAAGAGGGGGGGATAGAGAGGGAGAGACAGAAAGAGAAAACATGAGATATATGAGCAGGGAAAGGCGTTATAGGTGTATGGGAGAATATAGAGACTGAAGCAGCCTGATGGGTCCAGCTTCATCATCTCCACACGTGATGAACACTCCGATACATCAGCTCCATTACAGGAAGATTCTGCCAACTCTGAGCAGCGATACAGCCAGATAAAACATGGGATAAAACACATTATCAAAACATCAACATCAAAGGGTTTGTTTCTGCAGTCCGTGGTCAGGAGCGAGGGCAGTCAGTTTACATTTAAGGGAAACTCAGCTAAAAAAGTGGGGGGACACTCACGCTACACACGCTCCTCGCTTTGATTCAAACGCCGGGTATGAGAGGGCCAAATGTACACAGCGAAGAGGGTACATATCTAGAATCAACACCCAGCTGCGCACCGGTTACAAGAGCTATGCAGAATGCAAACTCACTCGTTATGGGAATATTAATGGTCCTCCTTAACCAACTGGTTACAGGAGCTCTACAGGTCGCCAGAACCAACAGATTACAAGACCACTACATATCTTGTGGACCAACTCGTTACGAGACCAACATTAGTATATAGTTCGTTGATTTCTGCTCCATCTAAACCTCTTATCACATTAAATGAGCTGGAGGACGGGCTGCGGTCAAGGAGCGTCACTAGTCTCTATAACTAACTGGTTACTGGAGAACAACTGCCTGGAAGAACCATCAAAATGTCGTACTGTCGACAATAGTAAAGACGAAATCTTTGGGACGTTTTCCTCTCTGTATAGCTTTGTGAGGTTATGGTTTCATAAACCTAGACATGAGCGAAATGTTCCAGTAAAAGCTTGTTCTACAGCCTGTCTATTGTCTTGATCATGTGTACACTGCCAACCGTCTTTCCATTACAAAAAAGTTTGACCTGCAGGATTAAAAAGATTTGAACACAACAACGGAAATCATATGTAACTAATCCGTGCTCAAACATCAGCTTACTTTCCTACGCGTTGTAATGCGTCAGTTTCTGCTTGGAGGAGCGGGAAGAGGTTGGGCAAATGAGGCAAGGTGGTGGGTTATTAGGAACAGTATCCTATGTGAGGCATGTTGCCTTGGTGAGGCAGGGATCCGTGTGATGGAGGGACCCATGTGATGGAGGGACCCGTGTGACGGAGGGATCCGTGTGATGGAGGGACCCTTGTGATGGAGGGACCCGTGTGACGGAGGGATCCGTGTGATGGAGGACCGTGTGATGGAGGACCCTGTGATGGAGGGACCCGTGTGATGGAGGGACCCGTGTGATGGAGGGACCCATGTGATGGAGGGACCCGTGTGACGGAGGGACCCGTGTGGCGGAGGGACCCGTGTGATGGAGGGACCCGTGTGAAGCTAGGTTCCTTAATGAGGCAGTGTTCCTTTTTAAGGTAGGGTCTCGTGTGACGCAGGGTCCTGTGTGGCGCAGGGTCACATGTGACGCAGGGTTCTGTGATGCATAATCCTGTGTGATGCAGAATCCCGTGTGATACAGGGTCCTGTGTGATACAGGATCCCGTGTGATTCAGGGTCCCGTGTGATTCAGGGTCCTGTGTGACGCAGGGTCCCGTGTGACGCATGGTCCCGTGAGATTCAGGGTGTTGTGTGACGCAGGGTCCCGTGTGATGCAGGGTCCTGTGTGATTCAGGGTCCCGTGTGATTCAGGGTCCTGTGTAACGCAGGGTCCCGTGTTATTCAAGGTCCCGCGTGACGCAGGGTCCCGTGTGATGCAGGGTCCTGTGTGATTCAGGGTCCCGTGTGATTCAGGGTCCTGTGTGACGCAGGGCCCCGCGTGGTTCAGGGTCCTGTGTGACGCAGGGTCCCGTGTGATTCAGGGTCCTGTGTGACGCAGGGTCCCGTGTGGTTCAGGGTTCGGTGTGATTCAGGGTCCTGTGTGACGCAGGGTCCGGTGTGATTCAGGGTCCCGTGTGATTCAGGGTCCTGTGTGACGCAGGGTCCCGTGTGATTCAGGGTCCTGTGTGACGCATGGCCCTGTGTGATTCAGGGTCCCGTGTGATTCAGGGTCCTGTGTGACGCATGGTCCTGTGTGATTCATGGTCCCGTGTGACGCATGGTTCTGTGTGATTCAGGGTCCTGTGTGATTCATGGTCCCGTGTGATTCAGGGTCCTGTGTGATTCATGGTCCTGTGTGATTCAGGGTCCTGTGTGACGCAAGGTCCTGTGTGATTCAGGGTCCCGTGTGATTCAGGGCCCTGTGTAACGCAGGGTCCCGTGTGATTCAGGGTCCTGTGTGACGCAGGGTCCCGTGTGATTCAGGGTTCTGTGTGATTCAGGGTCCTGTGTGACGCATGGCCCTGTGTGATTCAGGGACCCGTGTGATTCAGGGTCCTGTGTGACGCATGGTCCTGTGTGATTCAGGGTCCCGTGTGATTCAAAGTCCTGTGTGACGCAGGGTCCCGTGTGATTCAAAGTCGAATGTGACGTAGGGTCCCGTGTGATTTAGGGTCCTGTGTGACACATGATCCCGTGTGATTCAGGGTCCAGTGTGACGCAGGGTCCCGTGTAATTCAGGGTCCCGGGGTTGAATGAAGAAACATCCCAGAAGTGTAGAGTTACACCATCCACCACTCACCAAAACAAGCCTGTCAGTGTCACATGATACAACAGTGCCACTTGGATCTCTCAGAGCCCTCAGAGAGGCTGGCGACATTGAGAATGTTTGCACGAGATAATCTGCAACGATCGTAAGTGATCCAGTTACTTGTCATTAGGTCAACACAGAGACCAAGACATTTCAACACCCTTCCTTCAAACGTAAGGGGAATTATTAATAAACCTTTAGCTGTATTCGAGAGGAAACTTGATAAATTCCCAAAGTTTGTTCCTGGTTAGCTGGGTTGTAGCGCCTATGTTGATTTACGTGCGGCTAGCAACAACAGTCTAGTTGATCAAGCAAGCAACCGGGACTCCTCGTCTAGTACCAAGCCGCGGGGGCAGCGAGTCCCCGAAAACGACTACTACAGTAAATGCTCCGCGAATTATAAGACATTTCGCCTTTTGGTGTTGGTAGTCTTGGTGGATTTACCTGGAGTCGCTTCCGGAGATCATAGCCCCCGCGTCCCGGGATTGATCGACCGCCAGCAGTAACAGCCTGGTTGGTCAGGCCCTGATCCACCGGGAGGCCTGGTCGTGGACCGGGCCGCAGGGGCGTTGATCCCCGGAATAACTTCCAGGTAACCAGGTACTAGGAACTGTATGAGAGTGGCATCCACTGAAAACACAGCGAGCATAAGATAAGATTTCGTTCGGATTTTTAACCCCGGAAGGTTAGCCACCCAGGATAACGCAAGAAAGTCAGTGCGTCATCGAGGACTGTCTAACTTATTTCCATTGTTGTCCTCAATCTTGTCCCCCAGGATGCGATCCACACCAGTCGACTAACACCCCTGGTACCTATTTGCTGCTAGGTGAACAGGACAACAGCTGTAAGGAAACACGTCGAAATGTTTCCACCGGGAATCGAACCCGGGCCCTCCGTGTGTGAAGCGAGAGCTTAAGCCACCAGGCCACCGGGGCACCCAGGCTGATATCAATCAAGTCTTCCAGTGGACTGCTGACACACCTCAACGGAATGACTGAATGATCGACCGCACTGAAATGCGCTATGCTACTTCACAAAGGAGTGTACTGCGCAGCATCATCTACACTGACGCTATATTTCACTCTGGGAACTTTTTGATAGCACCTCATACATGATAATCTACAACTGAAAGATTCTGGAGGGATTGGTCCCACTCCAAAATACCTAAAATATGAACACAAGAGGCATGGCAAACGGTGCAAGATATCTCCAGTGAAAAGCAGGGAAGCATTGAGTACACACACAGAATTCAATAAGTGTAAAGCGGCCACGACTCAACATCCTACCCTGGTTCTCTTCAAAATGGAACTAAACAATTTCCTCAAATCATTCTTGATCAGCCGAGCTGTGGTGCATATGTTAGGTTACGGGCGGCGGGCAGGAACAGCTTGACTGATCAGAATAGCAACCAGAATGTCTGGGCTGCGACCGGTCTGCGGGAGTGGCGACCTCCAGAAGCGATTACAGGTAACCTACAGGTAAGACAAGGTTGAAGGGTCGTGGTCACTTTACATTTATTACACTTGGTGTTACCTAACTCCAGACGAGATCAAATGCTACGGCGTCATGGGCTACACCTTCACAACTTATCACCATTATATACAAACACTACCTTTGATATACCTTTGAAGAGTTTCGAGAGTTTATCTACTCTGGTGCTTGCCTGGTCAACCAGGCTGTTGCTGCTGGAGGCCAGCTGCCCCATTTATCCATCACAGCCTGATTGACCTGGCACCTAGTGAAGATACTTGTCCAGTTTCCTCTTAAAGGCTTTTGCACTTGTTCCAGCAGTGTTTCTGATATCTTCTGGTAAGATGTTGAAAAGTCTGGGACCCCGGATGTTGATACAGTGTTCCCTTATTGTCCCCACCGCACCCCTGCTCCTCACTGGGCAAATTTATATCAGTCTGTAAAACCCACTGTTAATATAACCAAGATAAAGTTTTCATTTACTTGTTAACCAACTCACCATCTTCAGCTGTGGTAGCCAGTCAAGAAAAAGGGATGTCGACGGATTCAGGTGGTCCCCACACATGACTGAGTCACCACTACAGTGAAACACCAACTTGGATGCTGCTGCCAGTGTCAGTGATCTCAGTGAGCGTAATAAACAATGGTGTTCTGCTCATTATCACGCCAGGCTGCTTTCCTGGTGTTTATATTTTATAACCAAGCTTCATAGCTCCCCTTCCCTACACACCATACCTTCATCCAGGTCAGGTACTATTATTATCTTTAATTTTTTAATAGGTAGACTGTCAAATCAGTGGAAGTCCTCGGTCATTTGACTGAAAACTGTAGGCCTGTATTAATGTGTATGTGTCTACACATTAATACTGTAAAAAACTGAACTCACAATACCGTGGCAGGAACAATCCACAACCCACAAATTGCAAATGAAAGGCGGGCAACTGTTCGATTTGTCATGGATCATTAAGTCGCGAGTGATGGATCCAAACACCGTCCAGTTTTCACTTCCAAATTATGAGTTAGTTGCGTATTAATATAGTGTTGTCAAAATAATTTAACTTCTGGACCTCCTACGTTTGATTAAAGATGGAGAAAGATGTTTCAGAGTGACCCGATGTGACCCGAGCTGGGAAACATATCGTCTGTCTCTCATTGGTCATTACTGGCCGGTTGACACGAGACTAACGCAGTCAATCTGTTCCATCGTCCGCGTCGTCTCTCAATACTTGAGATAGTCAAGTATCCGTGCTCGGCAGCCTGCGTAGATGGTCAGGTACCCGTCATGGATACCAAGCACCTTTGATGAGCTGAGTATTAGGGTAGAGGGAACAACCAGAGTATGAGAGCCAAGCCAAGGATAGGCATAAGTCAGCCAAGAAGAAACGAGCAAATTCCTTCAAGGAATTCCTGAAGACCAAGTCAAAGAACAAATAGATGAGGAAAAAAGACTGTTTGGATTAATCTTATTAATAATTAGTGTTTGAAAATTATTTTGTTTGTAAATGAGATGGAGGAAAATATGAACTAAAAAGATGGTTGCCATTTTTATAGTGTTGAGTTAAAAGTTAATTATGCAATGTTAGGCTGTAACGGTAATAATTAAATTTTTACTCAAGTGAATTATCGAAATTAAATTGTAAGCTTTTTATTTTATTACTTATAAATTTATTGGTTTGTGTATAATATTTTTAATGATAGATTAACCTAAAATTAAAACTGTTTAGTTGTAAAGAGAAACTTACTGTTGCCAATTTTGTTTTTCTGATTAGCAGGAAGATTAGATTAGATTTTCCTGCATAAGCGGCTACTTTATGGTGCACCCCATACTTTATGGTGCACCCCATACTTTATGGTGCACCCCATACTTTATGGTGCACCCCATACTTTATGGTGCACCCCATACTTTATGGTGCACCCCATACTTTATGGTGCACCCCATATCCCTTCCTGACGGCGGTAGTACAAGAGCATATGGATACATAAAAGGCCTAGGAACTAGGCCTGTCCCGCCTACTGCAAGCAAATTTAGAACATTTGTTTAATATGACAGGTATCTTATTTTCATTAAAACCAAAACTTGACATTTCACATAAATTATTATATTGTTCATCTTTATATTTCTAATCAGGTGGACAATTAAGCACATAAGTGCTTAAGAAAGTAACCATAAAACTGGCCAATACTCTCGAAACTCGTCAAGGGTTAAAATACTGTATATGCCTTCATTGTTTTTTTTTTTATTATGATCAGCAGCCTTTATGATTTAGATGTATTTGGTTTCCATATAGCCTTTTGAAAAGATCTACCACAAGTATGACTTTATCGCCGCAGAAAGTATTTCCAGCGACCAGTGAGATAAAGTCAAACTTAACGGCAGCGGAATTTCGCAAAAATTAGAGAGAAAAAATTTTCTTCAGCATAATGAATCAGCCGACCATAAAAATTTCTTTTTGAGTGTGAAAACATGCTCACAGAGCGGAGGAGGAGGAAGAAAACAAGGAGGAAGTGAACAAGGAGGAAGAGAACAAAGAGGAACAATAGAAAAATGAGGGAAATATACCTATGATGGTTTCAAGAGTTTTCTACTCCCGCTGCCTGGCCCTAGCCCAGGCTTGTCTGAGGCTTGTCAACCGTGGCTCAGTTGGCAGAGCACTCAGCTCACATACTGAGTGTACATGGTTCGATCCCTGGCATGGGTGAAAATGTTAGGGATGTTTCCTTACACCTGCTGCCCCTATTCATCTACAGTATGTTGGTACCTGGGTATTAGTCGACTGTTATGGGTCGTATCCTGGGGGTGGTCTCTGAAATGACCTTAGGCCTATAGGATAACAGCTCTTAGGCCTGTAAAACTGATGTGTAAATAAAAGCAGGGAAAGGAAAAAAAAGCGGAGGGAGGAAAGGAAGAGGAGTGCGGGGAAGTGAGAGAGAAAGACAAGGAAGAATGGAAGAGAGAAAGGAAAAGTGTTGAGGAAGACGAAGAGGGAGAGAATGAAAAGAAACAAGAAAATAAGAAAAAACAGGAGAGATTAAGGAGCTGTAAATTACGAATAGATAATTTCGGGAAACATCGCCTAGCTCATAAGCCAGGTCGTAGGCCGACCTGAATGTTGACATGGTAATTAGTGAAGGTGTTAGTGTTTACTGCACGCAGTTCCACATCTAAACCACGGCCTGACTGATCAAGAAAGAAAAAAAATGCCAGAAAACATCTCTCTCTCGTTCAGAGTATTGTTCAGTGATGATGGCCCAGTTCAAGACAGGCGAGAGATCAAAGCAGAAACAGATACAAAGATCATTTACAGCCTGCAAAGAGCTCATAAAGCACTTGAATTACTAGGAACGTCTCAGAGTCCTAAATATGTACTCGCTGGATCGGAGAGATACATAAAAATATATATGTAGAAAGTACTTGAGGATTTAGTCCCAAATCTGCACACAGCCATAACATACTGGAGAGAAATGGAAGAAAATATACAAGTTGATCAGGCCCTGATCCATCGGGAGGCCTGGTCATGGACCGGGCCGCGGGGGCGTTGATCCCCGGAATAACCTCCAGGTAACCTCCAGGTAAACCCAGTGAAAAGCTGGAGCGCCTTGGGCACAATATGAGAACATTGTTATCAACATCTGTGGTCCCTGGCTATTTAAAAACTTACAAAAAGCAATCAGAAACATTTAGGGGATAAATGTAGTCTTCAAGAGGTAACTGGACAAGCACCTCCACCAAGTGTCAGATCAACTAGGGTGTGATGGATATGTGAGCCAGTGGGTCGCCAGCAACAATAGCCTAGGAGGCAGGCACCAGACAAGCCTGGTCCACTGCAGAGTTCTGGGAGTAGGAAAATTCTCGAAACTCATCAAGGATATATCAAAGGAAACTTAATGAGTTATCTCCAGTTGTACTAATTTCACTCCTGTTTTTCACTGTAGATGTTTTGACTAATCTGCCAAACCTCTTGCTCTCGCAGGAGAAACATCAATAAAACACAAATGTACGTTTGCCTATGATGGGTTTCAAGAGTTTTCATTACTCCGTAGCCCGGACCTGGCCAGGCTCGCCTGGTACTTGCAAAGTCAACCAGGCTGATTATTTTATAATCATTTAATTATGTGAAGCACTAAACCCGTGTTTGTCACCCAGCGCAATGAGCGATGGAAGCTCGATCCTCTGTATGATCTCCGCCAGGTCTCTGAACAGTAAGGGTGTAGGTAAGACAGCACCAGAAAAACAAATATTACATGCAAGAACAATAACAGGAGCACTGAGAGCACTGTATAACAAAGAGGAGGTTGCGGAGAACGGGGAGGAAGAGGGAGAGGAATGGGAGCAGGTAACCATTAGGATACCTTTAGAAAGTTTCCGGGGGTGAACACCTCCGCGCTCCGGTCCAAGACCAGGATTCTTGTAGGATCAAGGCCTGATCAAGCAGGCTGTTACTGCTGGCTATATGCAGTCCAATATATGAACCATAACCAGGCAGATGGGGAACTTATCAACTTCCCTCTTGAAAATAACCAGAGAATTTATGGTAATTTTCCTTATGCACGGAGGGAGGACATTGAAAAGTCAGGGATCTATGACACTACTCGAGTTCTCTTTTAGTATACACGTCGCGCCTCTCTTTTTATTGGATGCGCTCTGCACAGTCTGTCAAGACAATGTGCTGTCACACAGACTGATTTTCGGTGTGCAGATTTAGGAGGCTTCAGAGAACCTACGAGAATTCATGGTCATGGCATGCCAGTATCAGGAATCCCAGGCACACTTGGCACTGTCCCTGCCCCCTTAATCCTTCACCCCTCCTCCCCTCACCTTTCCTCACCCCCACTTACTCACCACTCCTCCCCTCCCTTCACCCATCCTTCTCCCATCACCAAAACACCAACTGTTACCTCAGCTCTAATTGTCTATTGTTCTGATGATTTATCCTTTGGAAAGTGGCAGTAGTTTAGGCAGAGGGCGCGCACGGGTGTAACTCCCAAGTAAATACACTGAAAGCTGTGTATCTCTCGGCGTATATAAACTGAGAGGGGTGCATCTTTGTGTATATAAACTGATTATATATATATATATATATTATATATATATATATTATATTATAATTTATATATTATATATATTATTATATATATATATATATATTTATTATATATATATATATATATATATATTATATATATATAATGTACTTTCGTGTATATAGACTAAAAATTGTGTATCTCAGTGTAGACTGAGATATGTGTATCTCAGTGTATATACACTGAGAGCTGTGTATCTTTATATATTAACACTGAGGTACGTATCTCTCAAAGTATACACACAGAGAGGATAACCTCCGTGCATACACACTGAGGTTTATATCTCTTAGTGTGTACACTGAGGGATAAAGAGATGTCTATATGCATTGGACTTTAGTGCATACATTGTACTGTGTTTTTCTAACACGAACAGCCTGGATAATCAAACCATCCACCGGGAGGCTTGGTATGGAACTGGTCCACCAGGATCAGTGACCCGTGTAGGCATCTTCAGGTAACCTTCCCGTAATACGAGTGTACAAAACTGCTTATTGAAAAATAGCGCTGAATGAACTCAGTAAATATTAAACATTTCTTCATATTTTAGAAATTATATTATCCTGAAATTCGCAACCTGCACACGGTGGGCACTGCCCACGAGAGCAAGACTCTCGTATGACGGTAGAAAATACTTGCAATGCAAGGCAATGGTGAAATGAATATACCCAATAAGTGTAAAGGGGTCCAAGAATTTTGAAGATCCTCCCATCATACATGCAAGGGAATTACCCCTAGGTGTCTTTAAGAGGAAACTGGCCCAATGGGCTGTGGTGCCTACTAAAGTGAGCTGAGTATTACCAGTACCAATAATCTGGTTGATCAGATCATCAACCAGGAATCCTGGACTGGGACCGGGCCAAAGTAGCTATGACCCCCTTCTCTGAACCGACTATAGGCAGGTAGAGTACACGTAGAATTTAGTGTACAGGTTAACTGTGCTCCTAATAACTCTCATGCAGTTGATACACCTAAAACCTAACAAAGAAATTAGCAGCGCCACCTGGGCCTACTCACTGGTAAGCCCACAGACATAAACAATGAAAAACAGGACAGGCAGAGAACAAATAGATATAAATGAAGTGGAACTCGCCAAGGCCTTACAGTTTCCTCGACAACCGGGCTCCGTGCTGCTACCACAAATAGCCTGACTGATCCGGTTAGCAACCAGGAGGATTGGTCCAGGATCAGGTTTCGGGGTCAGTAATCCCGCCCCTACCCCGAAACCATCATCAGGTAGTTAACAGGTAGAGAGTAACAGAGACCCTGCAGGGTGGGAGAAACTAACATCCAGCACTCTAGGCATTAGCAACCACCATTACCACCACCACCACCACCACCCACTGCAACACCACTAACTAGCCCCAATAGTACTAAACAACCACCATCGCCAATCAATTTATGGCACTTAACATTAGTGTAAGTCTACATCATCACAACCATCACCATCTTGGAGTATGGGAGCCGCCGCACCTGATCAAGTATATACACTAAAGAAAACTTAGATCTTGCAACGATAGTGATGCCAGAAGTAAGGGAAATGAACTGAAAAACTTAAGAAACAAGAATTAACAACAGCTGAGGAAAGGACCCGGGAAGGAATGACATAAAGGATTGGGTGGAGAGGAAATAGGAGGAGAGAAACAGAACATGGCAGTTAAAGATGTAAATAAATCACAGGGAAGTTAGGGTGATGACAGAAACACGCTAGAATATTATTCTAATGACTAGATGAAGAGGTGGTTTACCTTTTGCCTGCTGTTGAGTCCTGGGGTCATCGCCCCGCTGCCTAGTTCCAAGTCAGGTCTAGTAGTTGCAAGTATAATCAGTTAGAATGATGGTGTTGGTGATGATACTACACATTAGCACTACACCAATACTACACCCAAACACCATTACACCCAGAAACTATCACACCAGTACCACATCCTGTCACCACCACACTAGTACAACAGTCTGGCACCATACCAGCACCACACTGGTATATCTTGACAACACAATCACCATACTAGTACCATATCCTTGCACTATACCTGCACCGCCAGGATTGGCACCAAACACCAAACTAGTGACGTACCGTGGCATCATACCAGCACCACATTAAAACCAAATCTTGGCATAGCCACACCAGCACCACAACCTGGAACCACCATTAACACGAGCACTGTCAGCAGCAAACACTGATCATCACAAGCACTCTTACCACTGCAGCAGTGAGGGGTCTAGCCCACCTCAACCCCACCTCAGACAACACACTTCAATGCTTGATACAGTAACATCAGCACAGGTAAATAGTGTGTGTTTGTGGGAGGGAGATATCACCATTTTACACTACGTGTAAAGCAACTCATTCTAAACTTCTGTTACAACCCACTTAAACCAATTGGTTTCCCACTAAACCTACCCTGCATGGTAAGGGACCGGGTGGCATGGGCAATGACCCCTGGTACCTCTAAACCTATTTCTCTTCCTCCTCAAGGTTATCTGAAGATCTTACTTATAATAGACCTGTAATTGATTTCGAGTTTTTCTCTACCTTAGAAGCCTGACTTAGGGTTGTTCACCTATTCAACCAGGCTTTTGCTCTTGACGTACCTCTGACCACATCACTTATTTATCACAGCATAGTTGATGTGGTACTTAGCAGAGGTAGTGATAAAGTTTCCTCGTGAAAACTTCAACACTTGGTCCGGTAATATGTCTGATATCTGCTGGTAACACGTTAAAGAGTCTTGCCCCACGGATGCTGACAAAATGTTCTCTTATTGTGCCCCGTGGTGTCCCTGCTTTTCACTGCATGTATTCCATACTTCCTTCAATATCTCACACTCCAGTACGGTGCTGTGGGCCGAGTTACCATCTGGAAAAGACCCGGGCCGGGACAAGACCGGCGAACCTACTACTGTGGCAGTGTGTAGATTTGTGACTAGTCCCTCAAGTATTTTCAGTTATGTAAATATATTATCATTTATCTTTCTCTTCTTGCTGTAGAGAATACGTTTCAAGTAGTTTAACTGCTTCAGTGACTCTGCGAGCAGTAAAAGATCTTTACCTTTTCCATATCTTTGATGGGTTTAGAGAGTTCCTACTCTCGCTATCCGGCCTTGCGGCAGGCTTGTTTGGTGCTTGACCAGCCAACCAAGCTGTTGCTGCCAGCGGCCCGCTAGTCCACATATCCGTCACAGCCTGGTTGATCCGGCACTTGGCAGAGAAAATTGTCTAGAAACACTGATGTTTCAGCAGCGTTTTTATTTTCTGGAAAGAGGTTAAAAAAAAGTCTGGGACCACGTATTCTGATACAATGTTCTCTTATTCTACCCACAGTGTCCCTGCCTTTCACGGGGTTTACTCTACACATTTTCCACACACATTAGTTCACTCCACTATGCTGTCATGGCAGCGTGCAGATTTGCGACCAGGACCTCGTGTACTTTCCAGTGGTCTGGTGGCTAAAGCTCCCGCTTCACACACGGAGGGCCCGGGTTCGATTCCCGGCGGGTGGAAATTCCGACACGTTTCCTTACACCTATTGTCCTGTTCACCTAGCAGCAAATAGGTACCTGGGTGTTAGTCGACTGGTGTGGGTCGCATCCTGGGGGACAAGATTAAGGACCCCAATGGAAATAAGTTAGACAGTCCTCGATGACGCCCTGACTTTCTTGGGTTATCCTGGGTGGCTAACCCTCCGGGGTTAAAAATCCGAACAAAATCTTATCTTATCTTCCCTCCACTAGAGCGAGTACATATTTAGGACTCTGAGAGGTTCCCAGTAATTGGAATGCTTTACTAGTTTTATGCAGGCCATAAATGATCTCTGACTCCGTTCCAACTCTGACATCTCTCCTGGCCTGAATGAAGCCATCAACACTAAACAGTACTCCCAGCGAGAGAGTACAAGCAATTTGAAAAGTGTCACCGTTGGCATTATTCCCACTGTCCTGAAAGCCCTCATTATCTACCCCATCATTTTCCTGGCCGTCGTGACATTTACTTCATTGTGTTCTTTGGAAGAAAGTTCAGCTGACATTACACCAGATCCTTTGCATGCTCATTTCGTTATATTTAGCGCAACTGGATCTTCTCATCGTTAAGTCATGTTATAGTCCGCTGACCACTAAAAAAAACTTTGCGCATATCTTCTTTGTAATTTATGTCTTTTACCAAGGTGATTTTTCATGCTTATTTTGGAAAGTACCAGAACTTGTGGAACAGAACTTTTCACTGTGGCAACTTATGATTTAACTCTATCAGTGTTGTAAATGGACTATTGGTTTAAGTTAAAGATCCATCAGCCCACTTTAACAGTTATTCCTTTGTCACGCATTTTGTGCGCTATTACACCATGATCACAATTGTGTATACTACATCTGTGTCCTCCAACGCATCCAAGACCATGTCATAGTGGTCTAGTAGTTGTGAGACGCAGGAGCAACCTGCTCTAAACCTGTTACTCCACCTGGCGTCTACTTGAAGGTTGTTCCAGGGGTCAATGCTCCCGCGGTGTGGTCCTCGACCAGGCCTCCCTGTGGATCAGGACCTGGTCGAGGACCTAGCCTCAAGCAAACCACAGCCCAGCTGATCGGGCACTGATTTAAGGTATCTGTCCAATTTCCTCTTGAAGACAGTCAGAGGTCTACTGGCAATTCACCTTAAGTATAATGGGAGGCTGCTGAACAGTCTTGGGCCCAGGACACTTAGTGTATTTTCTCTCATTGTATTTATGGCATCCCTGATATTCATTAGAGGTATACTGCATCATCTGCCTGGGTTGTGTAATTTTTGGCCTCCCAAGTGGTGTGTGATCTTAATTAAATTATGAGCCTGACCTAATTCTCTTTTGATGTATAATTTGACTAAATAAATATCCATAGGAAGGAGCTCGAACTTGTGTTCGTTGAACACTGTTCTGATTTGCACGACAGTAGAAAATTTGGTTTATCGGTTTCGAGGTTTGTTTTTTTCAATTACCTATTGACGGTTTCAGGAGTCACTACCCCCCACCACCTAGTCCAAGACTAAGTCTCATGGTGCAGGCCAAGAGTCACAGGCCAGCAGATGCTAGACCATTTAGCGGGTCATCACCTGACAAAAACATTGTCTGGACTCTGGAGGCACATGTCCTGTTTCCAAACGGAGAAAAAGTCTACCACTACCCAAGTAGGAGTGGGACCAGAATAGGTAAGCAGGGCTGGAGGAAGGCGCTGCTGGGGAAGGGAAGGAGACAGAGCCCAACACAAATGGCAGATGGGGCGGTGAGAAGGTTGTAGATGGGGTGGCAGAGAGGGTGGTGGCAGACAGGGCGGTGATAAGGTGGCAGATGGGGGTGGTGAGAGGGTGGCGGCTGAGAGAGGTAGAAACAACTGTAGTGTACAGGGGCAGTGGTGAGAACAGAGAGCACTAGTGGCAATTTAAATGGGCGGCAGGAATAACAGGGTGGTAGACAAAGGGTGGCAAGGGCAACATATGCAAGGAGGGGGAAGAGTAGGAAGGGGTGGACAGAGGGTGGGGAAGGAGGGGAGGGAAGTACAGAGGGAGGGGCGGTGGTGTGAATTACAACAGACAGTGGTCGGGCAGCCACAACACAACACATCACAGGCTTCACACCAACTACACATCACCAGGCGTCACAAGAACTATACATCACCAGGCGTCACACGCACTACACATCACAGGCGTCACACGAACTATACATCACCAGGCTTCACACGCACTACACATCACAGGCGTCACACCAACTACACATCACCAGGCTTCACACGCACTATACATCACCAGACTTCACATGCACTACACATCACCAGGCTTCACATGCACTACACATCACCAGGCTTCACATGCACTACACATCAGGCTTCACAAACACTACACATCACCAGGCTTCACATGCACTACACATCAGGCTTCACAAACACTACACATCACCAGACTTCACATGCACTACACATCAGGCTTCACAAACACTACACATCACCAGGCTTCACATGCACTACACATCAGGCTTCACAAGAACTACATATCACCAGGCTTCACCTGCACTACACATCACCAGGCTTCACAAACACTACACATCACCAGACTTCACAAGCACTACACATCACCAGGCTTCACATGCACTACACATCACCAGGCTTCACATGCACTACACATCACCAGGCTTCACATGCACTACACATCAGGCTTCACAAGCACTACACATCACCAGGCTTCACATGCACTACACATCAGGCTTCACAAACACTACACATCACCAGGCTTCACATGCACTACACATCAGGCTTCACAAACACTACACATCACCAGGCTTCACATGCACTACACATCAGGCTTCACAAGCACTACACATCACCAGGCTTCACATGCACTACACATCAGGCTTCACAAACACTACACATCACCAGGCTTCACATGCACTACACATCAGGCTTCACAAGAACTACATATCACCAGGCTTCACCTGCACTACACATCACCAGGCTTCACAAGAAATACACATCACCAGGCTTCACACGCACAACACATCACCAGGCTTCACATGCACTACACATCACCAGGCTTCACACGAACTACACATCACCAGGCTTCACACGAACTACGCATCACCAGGCTTCACACGAACTACACATCACCAGGCTTCACACGCACAACACATTACCAGGCTTCACAAGCACTACACATCAACAGGCTTCACAAGCACTACACATCACCAAGCTTCACAAGAACTACACATCACCAGGCTTCACAAGCACTACACATCAACAGGCTTCACAAGCGCTACACATCACCAGGCTTCACACGCACTACACATCACCAGGCTTCACACGCACTACACATCACCAGGCTTCACACGCACTACACATCACCAGGCTTCACACGAACTACGCATCACCAGGCTTCACACGAACTACACATCACCAGGCTTCACACGCACAACACATTACCAGGCTTCACAAGCACTACACATCAACAGGCTTCACAAGCACTACACATCACCAAGCTTCACAAGAACTACACATCACCAGGCTTCACAAGCACTACACATCAACAGGCTTCACAAGCGCTACACATCACCAGGCTTCACACGCACTACACATCACCAGGCTTCACACGCACTGTGAGACCTCTACCCACTCTACCGGAGGTATCCCAGCGAGTGAGCACGTCCCCTGTATATCCCAGTGCTTAACAAGCTAGGGAATAGCATATGAAGGTACAAATAAAAATGGGAACTATGGCTATAGTTTACTTAATAACATAAAAGGGCTAGAATACAACATCTCCTGATGGAAATTTACACAATATAACAATTGACCTATGAGACTTATTACCAGGGGGAAGGGTAGATGTTATCAGTAACACGGACTAGTACTCACTCTTAATTCACCGACCAGCTGACCCGAGATTCCCAATGCGTGGTCTACTACACACGCGGCTGTCCAGAGCTCTCGCTCGACGGACCTGTCACCAACAACCTCCTTGCCCCGCTCTTTCCTGGGCTTATATCGTAGTCAAAGTACCCCCCTCCCCAATGGTGTATGTACCACGTGTACGACCTGACGCCTAGGTCTGAGGCGTCAAGAACAAAAGACCTCAGACGTGGGCGTGGCTACAGACGCCTGCCAAGGCAAGGTGTGACCATATAATTGGTCAAATTAGGTCTCCCCAGAGACCTCACAAGCCCAGCTGGACTACATCACATCCCCCTTTCTCCCCCAGTTTAAAATATCTGAGAACTAGGACAATTTGTCCTAGTTATTAGACTATTTTAATCCTAACCCCTTAAATCTATTACAATACAATAGCAAATAATATGAATTCACACAGATCAGTAGGTTTAATAAATTCTAGCACAGGAAACGAATAACAATGACTCTGGTGCGAAACCTCCTTATCCGTCATGTCTCCTTAAAACTAAATATCGGGCTCCAGTGCCTTCCTGTACTCTACTAGAAATAAACTAGCTCCTGTAGTCACCCTCGCTAATTAACCATTGAGCCAAACCTCGTAAGGTTTTCCTGGCGTAGAAAACAGCTCCAGCGGGTATTATTCCTTCAAGTACTTGCAACTGAACCATTACACGACCACAATGTCGCATTTTCCTTGCACCGTACCGTGACCATTCATGACAAGGCAGGAATCGCAACCAGGGTCATTGTTATTCGTTTCCTGTGCTAGAATTTATTAAACCTACTGATCTGTGTGAATTCATATTATTTGCTATTGTATTGTAATAGATTTAAGGGGTTAGGATTAAAATAGTCTAATAACTAGGACAAATTGTCCTAGTTCTCAGATATTTTAAACTGGGGGAGAAAGGGGGATGTGATGTAGTCCAGCTGGGCTTGTGAGGTCTCTGGGGAGACCTAATTTGACCAATTATATGGTCACACCTTGCCTTGGCAGATCCTGGCAACATCTCCACATCTCCTGTGAATAATAGTAGACGGCAGTATTGTTCTACAGGTGACTGGGGCTTATTGTTGGTGGGCAGGTCTCTAGAGTATTGAGCCGACCTGAGGGCGAGGCGAGTGGTCAGCTCCTTCCCTCAGGGTCCCATTTACTCACAACACTCCCTCCCTCCAGCAATAATTCCCTTACAAATTTCGTCTATACATTCTTGACCTTGTATTCATACCAACATTTTCCTCTACCAGCTGATGTAACCTATCTTCCTCATATACCTCGTCATTTACAGTCCTTTCATCCACCACATTAACATTAGGCATTACTATTTCCTCCTCAGACCAGAATGGCTTTAGTTTATTACAATGAACAATCCTCTCACCAGGCTTCACACGCACTACACATCACCAGGCTTCACACGCACTACACATCACCAGGCTTCACACGCACTATATAACACATCACCAGGCTTCACACGCACTACACAATACATCACAGGCTTCATACTATACAACACATCGCCAGGGTTAGCAAGGATAAAGATCCCTACGGATCATCTCTTAAACCCCTGCTATTCCTATGTAAATAACACATCAGAAGAAAATGAATTCTACGTATCATTATTTCCCAATGTTGCAAAAGTAATGAGAGAGGTGACAAGCGGGGGGCAGGAAGAAGCTCCACGATGACCTGAAGAGGCTGCACACAAGGTCACGAAGTGCCTGAAATGATTAGAGGAGGAGAGGTACTACTGATATTGTACAAGAAGTACCACAGACACAATAAGAATTCTGATACTGGCACCACAACTGTGTTGTGATGCCAGTATCAGAATACTTATCGTATCTACTAAGACTCTTTAAGTCATCAGGCGAGGAAGGTGTTGATCTCATTAACAAAAATAGAAGAGTCAGATACCAATTAAAGTTCATCTTAAGAGCATGAGACATCAGCATAAAATCCACATTCATACCTGTGATATTCACTTAATCAAGGTTCACACAGAGCTATGAGAAGCCTATTCAGATAATAAACAATATAAAATGATGACCAGGGAAGCCATGAATATACAAAATACTTAGGAAATTAGAATGGAGAGGGACAGGCTGTCTGAGATGCAAAGATCTCAAAGATACACTGATGAAAGTTAGAGACGCAGATGAGCCATAGGAATGAGAAAATATTTTTTTTTCAATCCACAGAGAAAAGTGAAATGCATTAAACAAAAAGTTGGTTGATGCAAACAGTGCACACAGTTTCAAGAGGTATAATGAAGGAGTTTTAGAGGCCAGGAATCAGTAAATCTAGTCGTTAGTAATTAAGAGACTGGGCCAAGAGCTAAGGCTTGAACACAACACAGAGAGCACACCTTTAACACCTTGACACACAGCCTTTAACACCACTCCCTGACACGCTAACAAACGATAAATGCTGCAGCAATACAACACGGCTGCCGGCAGCATTAGTGTCATAAGTCAACAATAACTTTAGCCTACGATCCCCCCCAAAAAATAAAAAAATAAAATGAAATACAAAAGGATACATGAATTTATTTATTTGTTCTCACGTTTCTGTCGATTTACTGTGGAATTTAACCAATTAAATATTCACAGCGTTTAGTGTTATAAAATAAACAAACAAAACGAGGACAGTTTTTTATAAGGTATATATCGAAATTGTAATTGTTTGCATATATCTATATACACTATATATATATATATATATATATATATATATATAATATATTATATATATATATATATATATATATATATATATATATATATGTCGTGTGCCGAATAGGTAAAATAGGTCAGCTAGCAAGAACTCATTTAAAATTAAATCCTTTCTAAAATTTTCTCTTATACGTTTAAAGATATATATTTTTAATTTATGTTAATGTAAAAATTAATAATTTTGTACCAAAAGAACCTTAGAAAACTTACCTAACCTAATTATAAAAAGCGGAATTTAATTTAGCCTAATCCAACTAAATATATTTTAGATAAGTTTACAATAATTTAATAATAAACACAATGAAATAAATATTTTTTTCGTTAGGTTCAGAATGATTTTTGCGAAATTACTGCATAAAGAAATTTTCGCTTGCCTTAGTCGGCAAGAAGAGCGTTGCTATTTAAGCCAAAAATCACAAGTTTTACCTATTCGGCACAACATATATATCCTGGCAGCCTCAGTGCCACACGAGTGGCACTCAACTCGTGTTATCTTAGAGAACTCACTTAATATCGTCATTTATTCAGCCTTCCTTTTCCCTTGTTAGCCATCCATCACCAACCACCCAACCCACTACCCAGCCCACTATCAACCATCTCTGCTACAACCCCACCCACCACTCGTGTTACCATCTACCACACCACCCACCACACTACACCACCCCCACTATCCACCACACCAATCACCATTCCTGGAAGGAATGGTCCCAAATTTGCACACACAAATCACTCCCTACGAAAGTAAAAGACTGGGCAGGCGATGCAAAATGCTCCCAATTAAAAGTAGGGGCGCCATTGGTACACTAAGGGAAAACACCATAAGTGTCCGGAGCCCAAGATTGTTCAACAGCCTCCCATCAAGCATTAGGGGAATTGCCAATAAGCCCCTGGCTGCCTTCAAAAGAGAGCTGGACAGATACCTAAAGTCAGTGCCGGATCAGCAAGGCTGTGGCTTGTACGTTGGACTGCGTGGGGCCAGCAGTAACAGCCTGGTTGATCAGGCCCTGATCCACCGGGAGGCCTGGTCATGGACCGGGCCGCGGGGGCGTTGATCCCCGGAATAACCTCCAGGTAATCCCGGTAACCACACCAAATACCACCCAAAACAACAACTACCACCCCCACATCAACTACCACCCACTATGACAACCACCACACCCAACACCACATAACCACCACACCACTCACCATATCAACCACCATACCAACCACAAACCATCTCACCAACTATCACCGATCATACCAACCATCACTCACCACATCAACCACCACAAAAACTACCACCCACCACACCAACTACCACCCACCACACCACCCACTGGACCACAACAATTACTGGCCGGGACGCCAGCTATGCAGTTTTACAGGATCAAATTAAACACGTGACCTGACGGTGTCTCTCATATGACGCACCCAGCCCTCTAGCCCTCCTAGCTAGGCTAGTGCTCAGCACCCAACCCTCTAGCCCTCCTAGCCAGGCTAGTGTCCAACACCCAGCCCTCCTTGCCAAGCTAGCACCCACCCCATTATCTCTCCTAGCCAGGCAAGTCCCCAGCACCCAGCCCTCTATCCCTCATAGCAGGCTAGACACCGGCACCCACCCAGCTTTTGTTATATCTTTGATAGGTTTCCACAATTTTCTTAATACCGCATCCTGGCCCTGGGCGGCTTATCTGGGGCCTGACTGGTCAACCAGGCTGTTGCTGCTGGCGGCTCGCTGGCCCACATACATATCACAGTCTGGTTCATCTGGTACTTGGTGGAGGTACTTGTCCAGTCTCCTGAAGAATTTTATTTTACACTTGTTCCTGCTGTGTTTTTGATAACTTCTGGTAAGATATTAAATAGTTTGGGACCACGGACGTTGATACAATTTTCTCATATGGTTTCCACGGCACCTCTACTTTTCGGTGGGTTTATTTTATATTTTCTCCCATACATATACCTCCGGTACGCTGTTATGGCAATGTGCAGATTTGGGACAAGAGCCTCAAGTGTTTTTGACATATATATTATCATATTTCCTTCTGTCTCTCTTCTCTCCAGCAAATATATAGTTAGGAATCTGAGGCATTGCCAGCACTTGAAATACTTTAAATGCCTAGAGTCAATATAGCATTTCAATTACTGGGAACGTTCCAAAGTCTAAATATGTCCTCTCTTGAAGATTTGAAACCTTGTTCCCGAAATATTTCTCATATCTGCATATAATACAAATATGTTGATTAGTCTGGGATCACCGATGTTGACATTGTTCACCACTGCAGTGCTGTTACTTATTTTCCAGTTCTACGACGGGTGTATACCGTACGTTGAAAAATATTATTATACACATTAATCCTTCAATTGGTCCTGGTGACCAGAATTTTTGGGCCTAGTTCATGGATTATAAGGAAACCAAAGGAAATAAGCAACTCTCTGCTTGGCTTTCTTGCATTAATAACCCTCTATCGTTAATAAACCAAATAAAGTCTGACAGTGCTGACACAGGGTCCATGATACTACAGACTTCCTACATGATAACATCTGATGAGACAGAGGGAAGATCATTTTCGAAGGCCACACCCATCAGTCCACCATATTAGAGAAGTCGCCATTGCAGACTCAACTTAATTTGGTAAGTGAATGCAGACCATTAACCAGGAGGCCTGGTCCAAGTCCGGGTTGTGGAGTCAGTGACTCCGGATATCACAGACAGAAGCAGGTTCCCATACAGATATCACGTAGGAAAAACTGCACTGAGAACAAGTAGGGTACGTGTACAGATAAAAATACCAAACGAAATAAAATGACTAAATTTCTACAATTAAAACAATAAACTTGGAATAATAAATTCATACGGAAGATGAGCTGAATTCCGAACCTACATGGTTCCACCCATATTGAGAAAATTTTCACAGTGCATGTTTGGAACCTTCACACGTCTACAAAATGACCACTAATACTGTTATTACAATATCATAAAATTCTCATATCACTGCACACGGCCGACACACATCAAACAGGACCAGACACGACACACACCCCACCAACACACACTACATACACACACACACACTCGCCCTCACACTCCTGCTTCATGGGGACTAGGTAAAAAAATTTCCAGCATGTGAAGGGAAAGAACATTCAGTGCAGTAAGCGATTCTAAAATCTTATACAAGTGGTCAAGCGACTGTGAGCAACAAGCCAGAGGTCCGCTTTCAGACCACGCTCACCAGAGCTCAAGAGGTTGTTTAAATGCAAGCCATTTTGCCTTTTCACATTCAACTGCAACTCAACTACCAAGGCACTGTTTGTATTACCCTATTATATTATACACCATCATTATTATTTCCTAAACTTTGAACTTTTTCTTGCGCTTTATTATTGCAACAAAGTTATCATGGCACCCAGCCATAAGCCTTTTGAATTATTTTATACAAAATAATTTTTTAAGTTTTTTAAAGTTGTTGAAAAAATGAAGTTGTTTAAATGCGACTTTAGAACAGTATAAGTACCTCGTCACTCAGCCGTCAGATAGTTAGGTTGTGATGAAGCACCAGCTGTGTGTATTCACCGTGCTTCGCTTTACGGGTCGACTCGAGAGCTCCAGGACCCGCCTAATTCTTTACAACTGGTTTCACAGGGATTTTTATTTTATATACGCGCAAACTGGATTTAAAGTGAACCTGTTAACGACATAGGGTTTGAAGATTGAGTGAAGTCGTACTTGAACAATAGAAAATAAAATGCCAAGGACGATATACCTGAAACAAAACACCTACCGATAAGATGTGGGGTTCCACAAGGACGTATCTAGGGTCCCCTACTCTTCGTGTGCTGTGTAAATGGCAAATCAATTAGCGTTAAGCTTGAACTTTTACTGTATATATTAGGCTGTGTCCTTGGTGTCAAGAAAATACCCACAAGATATAGCTAAAACATTATCACTGGAATTAGAGTCTTGCATTAAACAGTGGATAACAAACTGTCACTGCACTTAAGAGAGAAAAAAGAAGTTATACCACTTGGATCAAAAAAATTGAAATGTGTAATTAATTTGAAGATACTACTGTATGCAACAGGGAAAGCATCTCAACATGTCAGCTGACTTGACATTGAACAATGTAGTAAAAAAAAGAAGAAACTGCCAAGTTATTTGCCAAGATAATTAGTGTCTGTACAGACAGGCGCAGTACCTACCTCTAACTCTTATACAATGCCATTTAGACTATTCCTGTTCGTCATAGTTTTGTGCTCTAAGAAACAAAACAGAATGTAATCCAGGATAAATTAAAAAAAATAAAAATGCTTTAAGTGGCAGAGTAAAGCAGCTGGAACTTTACCATGTATAGAAAACTGCAAATAACCTGTGTTCAGAATATCTTGGGGCGAATTTTGTGAAGGTTAGTAACTGGAACTGGTGCTTAAGAGAAGTGAACACAATTTTACAGTACCCACAATAGATGGCCAGCCCTCAAACACCTGCTACATAGCAATAAAAGACTAGAATGAACTATCTGATCGTGTCAAGACCAGTCTTAGTATAAAAAAATAAAATAATAGAGGGAAAGACTAACTACTGCATGAATCTGCAGGGAGGAATGATAGTCATTTCTTATAGTGTTAAAACATTCACAAATTTTTTATATGTCATTTTCCTTTGATGTTTTACTTTCATTATTATCACGATGGGAAGGTAAGATACATAATTTGCTACATAAAAACCACTGTAAAAAGGCTGAAATTATTTATGAGGCCTAAATACAAACCGTACTTCTGGCGTCCTGTCTTTGGTGTTTAATCTAGCGCATAACCTGTGTGGCCGGCACTCACTAATTTGTGCTTGAAAGAAAGAGAGAGAGAGAGAGAGAGAGAGAGAGAGAGAGAGAGAGAGAGAGAGAGAGAGAGAGAGAGAGAGAGGAAAAAACTATATAGTGGGAAAGAATGGTTGTGGAAGGTAAACTCTGGCATAAATATTACGTTGCGGACAGAGGTGTCGATAATTTCCCAACAAGTTATAATAAAGTAAAAAACAACTTACTTCTCCATCTCAACTTTGGTAATTATTAATCCCATTTACCCTCACCCTCAGTGTAAGACACCGGAGTTGCAGCTGAACGGCCTTTTATACACAAATTATGTATACAACAAGATACCGAAGCAGCACCGTGACAGCAGCACTGTGACTTGGGCAGCAGCGTGGCAGTAGCACCTGCACCGTGATAGCAGCACTGTGACTTGGGCAGCAGCGTGGCAGTAGCACCTGCACCGTGACAGCAGCAGCACCGTGACAGCAGCACTGTGACTTGGGCAGCAGCGTGGCAGTAGCACCTGCACCGTGACAGCAACACTGTGACTTGGGCAGCAGCGTGGCAGTATCGCCTGCACCGTGACAGCAGCCGCACTCACACACCATTACTGCAGCCGATTTGATTTCGGGGGTCATCACCCCTGCAGATAAAGCCTAATTCATGACCTGATTAATCTGTCTGTTGGTGCTCTCCGTACGCAGTCGTCACAGACACTAACATTTTTTAACAGTGGTGAATTTACAAGTTAAGATTTGTTATGATATTTCCACTCATTTCCAAGACTAGCTAGCACTGTTTAAGGTGTACTAGCACCCCCTTGGATGCCACCCACAACAACCGACTAACACCCAGGTACTTACGTACTGCTAGGTGAACAGATGCAACAAATATAAGGAAACATTGCCAAAGTTTACACCAGTGCCGGAGATTGAATTGTGGAGCCTCAGTATAAGATAAGATTTTCTTCGGATTTTTAACCAGGAGAGTTAGCCAACCAGGATAACCCAAGAAAGTCAGTGCGTCATCGAGGACTGTCTGTCTTTTTCCATTGTAGTCCTTCAATCTTAGCCCCTCAGGATGCCACTCACATCAGTGGGCAAACACCCAGGTACCTACTTAAATGCTTGATGAACGGGGACACCAGATGTAAGGAAACACGCCCAATGTTTCCAGTGGGCCTGGGATCGAACCAAGGACACTTAATGTGTGAGGCTAGAGCGTTGCGTACCAGGCCGCGGCGCTACTAACTGAACCATGGGATACCTTAGCCAGTTCCCTCCTAAAGACTGCCAGGTGTTCGTTGGTAACATCCCTTATGTATGGAGGGGGCTGAGGTCTAGCTCCTTTACACTTTAGTGATTTCCCCCCCCCCCTCCCCGGTTTTCACCGGGAGGTATTTCGCACCGTCTTGTTCTCGTAGGGAATGATTTCAGTATATATTGCTGCAGTTTTCAACCTCTTACGTGTGTGATCAAGCTTTTTTTTTTATTTAACAAGTGTCAAGAGCAAAGACAGAAATCGTCTCCTTTCAGTTGAAGATGAAATCCGTCTGTGTTTATCCAAAGTTAAGTATTTGTGTACTAAAAGACAATCACAGGTTTCACTTGAGAGACGCAAATTTCATTATCTAAACTGGCTTCAAGAATAATATTTCCTTGACCCATATATTTGTTTTTATGACATTTTGTCTTCGTCTTATGCCTTTTCAACACTGTCAATAAACGATTAAGTTATTGTAACAGTTATCTGTTTTCGTTCTGTTTATATGTGTTATATATTATACTGGTTATTTATGTTTATCTTTTGGTTTACAGATATGGTTATTTTTGTATGTGAGAGAAAACCTCCGTATGAAGTCTCTGGAAGCAAGTTTTTTTTTTTTGCATTGTCAATAAACTTGAGAAAAAACTAAGTTATTTTTTGCTTAAACTATCAGAAAAAAAAAATTTTTCCTGATGAACTTTAGGTTTATAAGAGAGAAGGAAAGATATTAATAATGATATATAATATTTTTTATGCAGGGGGTTCCTGAGACATGAAAATTATTTCAAGGATTCCGCAAGGGTGAAAAGGGAGGTTCCTTGATGGTGAGGGGCTCTTGATCTAGGGAATCGGATCCGTGTTCCAATTCCCTGAATTAAGCCTGAATGCCTTCCATTCCCCTCCCCCACAGTCGGTGTATAAGCTCTACGTGTTTAACGCTCCCCATGATAATAATAATAACATATGGAGGTCTATGTTGAGTTTGGTAAAGCTCTCTACACAGAGCTGTATACAGTTTTTTACCAAGCTCTATTTAGTTTAGACCCTTACCAAGCTCTTCGTAGAACTTAGTACCCCTCTGATATATCTACCTTTGATGAGTTTCGAAAGTCTCTCTACTCCCGGAGGCCGGCCGTGGGCCAGGCTCGTCTGGTGCTTGCCTGGTCAACAGCTGGAGGTCCACTGCCCAACATATCTACTACAGCCTGGTGATCCGGCACTCCCCTGTAGGTAGCTTGGCACCCTCCTAGACACTTCTGTAGCATCATTCATGCACTACACGTAGTTACGCCTGGCACCCTTCCCACATCTATGTAACACCTCGTAACATCACTGGCACTGCTCTTACCTGACACCTCGAGCATCAGAGCTAACCTGGCACCCTCCCTGGCACTCGTTAACACACTAACAAGGGGGAAAAAAAACATTCGAAATACCCTTTACCCGTAAGATGGCCAGAAAATTAATGTTCTGGTGACTAAATGAAGTGTTTCTTACCTCAGCCCACCAGTGGTGTCAAGCGAGGGGCGATGAGGTGAAATGAGGGGCGGTGATGAGGAAGGGGCGGTGAGGGGGAAGCGAGGTGAATTAATGACAGTTAACTATAAGAATATGATTAAGAATGAGGATGGAACATGGCTAGTGCGTTTATTTAAAAGTAACTGGTTGGGAAGGGGGGGGGGGTAAGAGAGTAACAAGGACGGTGAGGAAGAAAGAGGATACCAGTAAGAGGAGAGAGTAGAGGGAAAGCGAGGAAGAGGAGCGGGAAGAGGGGCGAGGAAGAGGAAAAGGGAGGCAGGGAAGAAGTTATTCTGTACGTATATATGCATGTCTGTCTTCTACTGAGGTGACTTTCATATTTACTATGGTATCGTCTGTAAAAAATTATATACAGCTACGGTTAGTGTCCTAGACTAACTTACTGTCATTCTATGTAATGTGTTTGCTAGAAATGTGAATACTGTATCTATTTTCTTACATTCCGAGTAATACTGACGTCATTTTATAATGTTATAAGCTATTACAACTTGGCGGTGTCAAATGTGTCTGTATTTTGTTTTCCTTTCAGGGATCTCAATAATTATTTCATAGGTTGTAATAACTGGGACAGGCAGGATCTTTCTGCTCTAAAGTCACGTCAACTTAGGATATATAGCTTATGTTTCTCTATAAAGTCGGCACTTCAGCATTTCAGAACCTTTCAAACATATGTCTACGTGATATCAGCGCTACTGGTCCGTAGTTTTTTACTACTGTCCTGCTGCCACCTTTTGCAAGAAGTGTTAAACTTGCACTTTTCAAGGACTCGGGGATTTTAACTGAAGCTAATCACCTTCCTCAAAGAACACCTTACTAATGGTATTTCTGTTATAAATAACAGGTTTCAAGAATCAGACCGAGGAGTGCATGCGTGGGTATACTATTTATTTTCCTTTCAAAATCAAAAGGATTTGTCTTAATGTTAAATATAAAGTTTGTAGGGAAGACTAAAATTATAAAAAAAAAAAACTAATTAGATCTCCAGCTTTCACGGCCTCGACAGGATGCTGTTCTTCAGGATTTTGCTCATTTCTTTGGTGTCATCACTGTATGAATCACCCTGGAGTAGAGGTTTCATACTGGAACATGTATACTTTGATTCTTCATGTGTGAAAAAGTACTTTAAAGTTTGCCACCCCCCTCGGCCCAGTCTGAGACTGGGCCGAGGGGGACGTTGGCCCCCGGATCCTTCAAGTATATTTGATTTTTTTTTCGTTTCTTTTGTGTTTCTGCCTGGTATGAATGCTCTCGTTTCTGTTGTATATCCATTTTCGGCATAGATCTTTCTTTTGTTGTGTTATTTGCAACATTATTAAAAAATTCAGTAAACCTTCCTTTTCCATTTTGTAAATTCTTGTACGATCTATGTATGATCTCCCTTTGAAATTTCTTAGCGAGACATTATTGTCATATGCTTCTTCATTTAACTTTGTCATACATTGGTTGGAGTTTAGAATGCTTAGGACAGTTTCCGAAAGACTATATGGTAGTTCTTTGTTTACTTGTCCCAGTTAATTCTCTGACTGTTCAAGTTGAATTTATTAAACATGCTTTCACCTTCACTATTTCTTAAGTTCTTAAGTTCTCCACTTCAGAACTTAGGCAAGAAAGAGGAGGACGGGAGAGAACAGTAAGAGGTAAGGGGAGGAAAGAGGTGACGGCAGACGACAAAGAGGTGAGGGAAGACGAGAAAGAGGGAAGAGGCAACGAGAGAGGGTAGGAGGAAGGGATTGAGAAAGATGGTAGGAGAGGGGAGGGGAGAGAGGGGGAGAAAGTAGGAAAAAAAGATTCCAGTTTACTTAGTGCCGCCAAGGCTGACGTCTCCACCGGAATTCAATTTCCCGTAGCAAACAAATTGTAGCCAGTCGTGTCTTCCGAGGATTTATTCACATTTCCTTTAATTCGTCACTCGAGTTTTGGAGAAAACATCCCTAGCGTCTGCACAAATTTATAATAAACTTGTCTAAATTAGTTGTTGGTGGGGCGTCGACCCCCTCCCTTTCGCCGCCCCCGCCTTCCTCTAGCAATTTGTAATAAATCCAAAAATGTCTGCCTGGCCCAGTCGTAACTAATCCACAAGGATGGTGCTGGCTGCATGCTCTTGTTTAATATCCCTCTATTTCCTTCTCAGCGCTGGGGATAATCATTGATAATTTCCGTCATAAGGATGCAGCCCTTCCCACCACCTGGTAGACAGCAGCCATGCAGGAAGGTACTACCGTCCTTCCCACCACCTGGTAGACAGCAGCCATGCAGGAAGGTACTACCGTCCTTCCCACCACCTGGTAGACGCAACAATGCAGTAAGGTACTACCGTCCTTCCACCCTGGTAGACAGCAACCATGCAGGAAGGTACTACCGTCCTTCCCACTAACTGGTAGACAGCAGCCATGCAGGAAGGTACTACCGTCCTTCCCACCACCTGGTAGACAGCAGCCATGCAGGAAGGTACTACCGTCCTTCCCACCACCTGGTAGACAGCAGCCATGCAGGAAGGTACTACCGTCCTTCCCACCACCTGGTAGACAGCAACAATGCAGGAAGGTACTACCGTCCTTCCCACCACCTGGTAGACAGCAACCATGCAGGAAGGTACTACCGTCCTTCCCACTACCTGGTAGACAGCACATGCAGGAAGGTACTACCGTCCTTCCACCACCTGGTAGACAGCAGCCATGCAGGAAGGTACTACCGTCCTTCCCACCACCTGGTAGACAGCAGCCATGCAGGAAGGTACTACCGTCCTTCCCACCACCTGGTAGACACCAACAATGCAGGAAGGTACTACCGTCCTTCCCACCACCTGGTAGACACCAACAATGCAGGAAGGTACTACCGTCCTTCCCACCACCTGGTAGACACCAACAATGCAGGAAGGTACTACCGTCCTTCCCACCACCTGGTAGACAGCAACCATGCAGGAAGGTACTACCGTCCTTCCCACTAACTGGTAGACAGCAGCCATGCAGGAAGGTACTACCGTCCTTCCCACCACCTGGTAGACAGCAGCCATGCAGGAAGGTACTACCGTCCTTCCCACCACCTGGTAGACAGCAAGCCATGCAGGAAGGTACTACCGTCCTTCCCACCACCTGGTAGACACCAACAATGCAGGAAGGTACTACCGTCCTTCCCACCACCTGGTAGACACCAACAATGCAGGAAGGTACTACCGTCCTTCCCACCACCTGGTAGACACCAACAATGCAGGAAGGTACTACCGTCCTTCCCACCACCTGGTAGACAGCAACCATGCAGGAAGGTACTACCGTCCTGTCAAATAAGTGTCAAATGGAAACCTGCTAATTTGTTTAGCACTACGACTGGTTTGTTAATCTTTTCTGTCTCATGAACACTTAAGATGACAGGCAAATATTACAAACTTCTAGTATACACATACCTTTACTTTTGGATGTGTTTCTTAAACGTTCTTAATTCTGTAATATTTGTTTTCCAACCTAGGAGCCTGGTCCAAGGACGGGCGGTGAAGATAATTCCAGAACTACTAACAGATAACTCTTCCGCCATCTTTCACACTTACCGTCCCTTAACTGTAACATACCTGTGATCGGTTTCGAGGGGTATTATACCCCTGACAGCCTAGCTTCATTGTCCGTTTAAACAAGTTGTTGCTACTGGCGGCCCACTGTCCCATATAAACACACCCACTCAGTCTTTATCTATCCCTCTCTTACTTTCCCTTCTTACCGGCTGCGACCATCAACAGCCTGCTTGATCAGTTGGCCATTAGGAACACCTGACCTCAGACAGGACTATCCCTGCTACCTGGAAACCGGTGACAGGCATGCTCCTAGTAACTGTGTACTCCCTAGTCCTCATCAGGTCTTCGGAACCCCTTGAGGGTACAACTTGTTTGTGTATTTCGTCCCCTCCACCTCTTTTCCCATCTCCTGCTCCCTTTTCCTACCGCCCGACTCTTGCCTCCTGCCCGACTCAATCCTCAATACCTCCGGTGAATAACCAAATTTTGTATTGGCGGGGGCCTTTGAAAGGACCTGGGATGCTTCCCCTCCCTGGAACCCCAAACCTAACCCGCCACCCACACACATCTAAGAAAACTGGATATCTTCTGTAGTGCCACAGACACCGTCTCTACCTTATATGACATATCTAGATAGCAAGTTGCTGAAATTCCTAGCAAATGTTCTAAATCTGCCTGTAGCAGATAAAAGAATGATCATGTATAAATAACGTAGACCCAAATGTCCTCCTATTAGCCCTTTCAGTACCTAGTTCCTAGACCTCTAGTGTATCCATAAATACTTGCTGTATCCTCCACATGATGGACAGAGACAGCACAATAAACATGCCACTTTAGCAAGTGTTTCTAAATTTACCAGACTACAAATAAAATTTGACGCGCAGAACATGTTCTGGACATGTATATACCGAGAAGGATACGACAAACATGATGATTGATTATGATGATGAAGCAGAGGCTGAAGGATCAGGCAAAATAAAAGAGACACTGTCCACGGAGAAGCAACAACTTGTGAATAAGACGGAGGAGGAGGAAGAGCAGGAGGAGGAGGAGGAAGAGCAGGGGGAGAAGGAGGAGGAGGAAGAGCAGGAGGAGGAGGAGGAAGGAGAGGGGGGGAGGAGGAGGAGGAGAGGGGAGGAGGAGGAGAGAGAGGAGAGGAGGAGGAGGAAGAGGAGCAGGAGGAGGAGGGAGGAGAGGAGCAGGAGGGAGGAGGAGCAGGAGGAGGAGGAGCAGGAGGAGGGAGGAGGAAGAGGAAGAAGAGGAGCAGGAGGAGCAGGAGAGGAGGAAGAGGAGGAGGGGAGGAGGAGGAGAGAGGAGGAGGAGGAGAGAAGAGAGGAGGGAGGAGGAGAAGAGGAAGGGAGGAGGAGGAGGAGGAGGAGGAGGAGGAGGAGGAGGAGGAGGAAGAGGAGGAGGAGGAGGAGGAAGCAGGAAGGAGGAAGAGGAGGAGGAGGAGCAAGAGGAAGCAGAGGAGGAGCAAGAGGAGGAGGGAGGAGGAGGAGCAAGAGGAGGAGAAGAGGAGGCAGGAGGAAGGAGGAGGAGGAAGAGGAGGAGGAGGAGGAGGAGGGAGAAGGAGGAGGAGGAGGAGGAAGAGGAGAGGAGGAGGAGGAGGAGGAGCAGAAGCAGCAGGAGGAGCAAGAGGAGGAGGAGCAAGAGGAGGAGGAGGAGGAGCAGAGGAGGAGAGGAGGAGCAGCAGCAGCAGCAGCAGGGGAGGAGCAGAAGGAGGAGGAGAGGGAGGAGGAGGAGGAGGGAGCAGGAGAGGGAGGAGAGAGGAGGAGGAGCAGGAGCAACAGGAGGGGAGGAGAGAGGAGGGAGGAGGAGGAGCAGGAGGAGGAGAGGAGGAGGAGCGGAGCAGGAGGAGGAGCGAAGGAGAGGGAGGAGGGAAGGAGGAGGAGCAGCAGGAAGAGAGAGGAGGAGGAGGAGGAGGAGGAGGAGAGAGGAGCAACATGAGGAGGAGGAGGAGGAGCAGGAGGGAGGAGGACAGGAGGAGGAGGAGGAGGAGGAGGAGGAGGAAGAGGAGGAAGAGGAGGAAGAGGAGGAAGAGGAGGAAGAGGAGGAGGACGAGGAGGAGGAGGAGGAGGAGGAGGAGGAGGAGGACGAGGACGAGGACGAGGACGAGGAGGACGCGACGAGGACGACGACGACGACGACGACGACGACGACGACGACCAGCAGCAGAAGAGAAAGAAGAAAAAGAAGAAAAAGAAGGGAACCTGTTACTAATCTACTGTTTATTCCGCGTGTCCATTTCAGGCATGTACCTGAAGATTACCTGTAGTTGATTTCGGGGGTCACCACCCCTACGGCGTGGTTCCTGACCAAACGCCTTCGATGCTGGCCTGATCAACTAGACCGTTGGTGGTAGATGCACGCACACCAATTTATGTACCACAGTTCGGCTGATCAGTAACCGATTTTGAGGAATTTCAGTTCTCCCTTGAAGACAGCTAAGTAATTTCCCTTAGGCGCTGACCAGGGAAGTGGAAACTATCGAACTTAAGTTAAAGGACTCTTACAGGAACTAGGAGAGTCAGGAGGAACTTAAAGCTATTAGTGAAATTGAAAGAAATTCGAAATATTTCTTTTCATATGCCAAAAACAAGGCAAATACCACATCTAGTATCGGGCCTTACTCAGACAGGATGGGACTTACACAGATGACAACAAGGAAACGAGTGAAATACTGAAATCCCAGTACGACTCTGTGTTTAGTGAGCCACTAATCAGTCTGAGGATCGACGACCCAAATTATTTCTTCACGAATGAGCCTCCAAATCCCATCAATGTATGCCAGATTTCCTACATTACCCTAACTCCGATAGACTTTGAAAAAGCCACTGACAACATGCCCATGCACTCAGCCCCAGGCCCAGACTCGTGGAACTCTGTGTTCATTAAGAACTGCAAGAAACCCCTCTCACGTGCCCTAAGTATACTATGGAGAAGGAGCTTAGACATGCGTGAAATTCCACAGCCACTTAAAATAACGGATACAGCCCCACTCCATAAAGGTGGCAGCAAAGCATTAGTTTAGAACTATAGACCAATAGCGCTAACATCCCACATCATAAAAATCTTTGACAGAGTGGTAAGAAGCAGGATTGCAAATCACCTGGGTTCTCAAAAATTGCACAATCCAGGGCAACATGGGTTCAGGGCAGGTCGCTCCTGCCTCTCACAACTACTGGATCACTATATGGCCTTGGATGCACTGGAAGAACAACAGAATGCAGATGTAATGTACACAGACTCTGCAAAAGCGTTTGACAAGTGGCGTAATAGCTACCAAAATACGTGCTAAAGGAATAACTGGCAAAGTGGGGAGATGGATCTTCAACTTCCTAACAAATCGAACACAAAGAGTAGTGGTCAACAGAGTTAAATCGGAGGCTGCCATAGTGAAGAGCTCTGTTCCACAAGGCACAGTACTCGCCCCCATCCTGTTCCTCATCCTCTTATCAGACATAGACAGAGATGTAATCCACAGCACCGTATCATCCTTTGCAGACGATACTAGGATCTGCATGAGGCTGTCATCTATTGAGGATACGGTTAACCTACAAGAAGATATAAACAAAGTTTTCCAGTGGGCAACGGAAAACAATATGATGTTCAATGAGGATAAATTCTAACTACTCCGTTATGGAAAACTGGAGGAGATAATTAGAACAGAGTATACTACAAGCTCTGGCCATACCTGGATACCTGGATTACCTGGAGGTTATTCCGGGGATCAACGCCCCCGCGGCCCGGTCCATGACCAGGCCTCCCGGTGGATCAGGGCCTGATCAACCAGGCTGTTACTGCTGGCCGCACGCAGTCCAACGTACGAGCCACAGCCCGGCTGATCCGGCACTGGCTTTAGGTATCTGTCCAGCTCTCTCTTGAAAGCAGCCAGGGGCTTATTGGCAATTCCCCTAATGTCTGATGGGAGGCTGTTGAACAGTCTTGGGCCCCAGACACCTATGGTGTTTTCCCTTAGTTTACCAATGGCGCCCCTACTTTTAATTGGGGGCATTTTGCATCGCCTGCCTAGTCTTTTACTTTCGTAGGGAGTCATTTCCGTGTTCAGATTTGGGACCATTCCTTCCAGGATTTTCCATGTGTAGATTATATCTCTCTCCCTCCTGCGTTCCAACGAGTACAAGTCAAGTGCTTCCAAGCGTTCCCAGTAGTTAAGTTGCTTGACAGAACTTATACGTGCAGTAAAGGATCTCTGTACACTCTCCAGATCTGCAATTTCACCTGCTTGAATGGAGATGTTAATGCAATAGAGCGGAAAAATAACGTAAGGGACCTGGGAGTAGTAATGCCTGAGGATCTCACTTTCAAGGATCACAACAGTGCCACGATCACAAGTGCAAAGAAAATGATAGGATGGATAATGAGAACGTTCAAAACGAGAGATGCCAAGCCAATGATGATCTTTTTCAAATCACTTGTTCTCTCTAGGCTGAAATACTGCTGTATATTAACATCTCCATTCAAAGCAGGTGAAATCGCAGATCTAGAGAGTGTACAGAGATCCTTTACTGCACGTATAAGTTCTGTCAAGTACGTGAGTTACTGGGAACGCTTGGAAGCACCTGACTTGTTCTCGATGGAACGCAGGAGAGAGAGATATATCATAATCTACACTTGGAAAACCCTAGAATTAATGGTCCCGAATCTGCACACAGAAATTACTCCCTACGAAAGTAAAAGACTAGGGCAAGCGATGCAATTACCCCCAATTAAAAGTAGGGGAACCATTGGTACACTAAGAGAAAACACCGTAAGTGTCCGGGGCCCAAGACTGTTCAACAGCCTCCCACCAAGCATAAGGGGAATTACCAATAGGCCCCTGACTGCCTTCAAGAGGGAGCTGGACAGATACCTAAAGTCAGTGCCGGATCAGCCGGGCTGTAGTTCTTACGTTGGACTACGTGCGGCCAGCAATAACAGCCTGGTTGATCAGGGCCTGATCCACCGGGAGGCCTGGTCGTGGACCGGGCTGCTGAGGCGTTGATCCCCGGAATAACTTCCAGGTAGGCATAAAGGGTATTGGGGTTATTTGGTTTTGGTCCCCTTAGACTTACTAAGTTTAGTCTACTCATCGCGCCCATGCTTCTCACGCCTAAGTATTTTACACTGTCTGCCACGCCTCTTGCTTTCATGGGGAGTTATTTTATTATGCAGGTTTCGGACCAATCCTAAGCTCTAAGGAATACATTTCCAGGGAATTCACACGTTACCAGTATTTCAGGTGCTTGAACTGAATTAATACGAGTATTGAAGGCTCTCTGTACGTTCTTCAACCTTGCAATTTCACCTGCCTTGAAGGGGATCTTTCGTATACAGAAATATTTTAGCCTGGAAAGAACAAGTGACTAGATTAATATCACTGGTTTAGTATATCTTGTTTTGAATCTTCTAGTTATCCAACCTAGCATTTTCCTTGCAGCTGTGGTACTAATATTATTTATTTGTTGAGATCCTTGAATCTGAAATTCTTTGACATTTTCACTCCCAAGTGTCTCACGTCAAACTTTTGTTCTACTGAGTGATTCAAGTTTGTGGTGCACTCCGATCTATGTTTTATTTCGTAAATTATTCATAACGGAGTAACTGAAATTTGTCCTCGTTCAACATCATATTGTTGTTAGTGATAAGGTGTTATGATCTACGTCTGAATGTTGAATGAGAAATAGAAGCGGGGCGAGTACTGTGCCCTGTTTGTCAGGAAGTGATATATATATCTACTCACTTTTCCAGTTATTCGTTTTGCATACATGTGCTATAACATCATGGTCACACTTGTCAGAGGCTTTCGTAAAGTCATTATACACCACATCTGTGTTATGATTGAAATGACAAACTTAATTATGTCGTCAGTCAGTTTATACAGATTAATGGTTCACAGGATATAGAGTCACATTGTACTTTAGTATTTAACTCATTTCTTTGTCATCGTCAGTGTGCACAATCTTCCTAAAGTGAGAGCCTCTTACTAGGTCTGCCTTTTAACCTAAATTTTGCATTGTAGAAATATTTTTCTATATCTTCAAATTTTATTTACGGCTTTTCTCTCTCTCTCTATCTCTATCTCTATCTCTCTCTCTCTTTCTCTCTCCCTCTTTCTCTCTCTGACTTTTCCTTAACGTTTTCCATTTCTGTAGCCAATGTTTCCTTTTGTTCTTCAGAATACCTGAAGTCTTTCAGAAGCGCCTGGGATTCTCTCTGATAATGCGGTCTTTGTTACTTTCTGCCATTTTGGATATATTTAATGGAACCTTATAACCTTATGGCATTCCTGAGGGTCACCGCCCACTGGGCCCAGTCTCCGACCAGCTCGCCTGGTTGCTGGCTTCATCGACTAGCCTACTTTTGCTGGCCGCATGCAGTCCAACCGGATGACCAAGAATTGATTTAAGGAACTTATCAAGATCCCTCATAAAGACAGCCTGAGATTTGATGACAATTTCCCTCATACACGGAGATCGTGTATAAGGAAAATTGTTAGTATACAAGCTGTATTCCAGCATGGAAAGAACAAATGACTTGAACATCATCACTGGCTCAATATGCCCTGTTTTGAACGTTTTAGTAATCCAGCCGAACATTTTCTGTGCGATTGCTTTAGCAACATTGCTGTGATACTTGAGTGTGAGATTTCTGATATCGTCAATCCCAAGTCTTTTACATAGGACTCTAGCTGTACTGAATGTTCTGAGTTTGTCCTGTACCTTGTTTCAGTTTTTACTTCCTCCATTCTCCTCCAGCGGAACAACTGAAGCCTGTCCTCATTGAACATCATATTGTTGTCTGAGGCTCACTGAAAGATCTGATTTACGTCCGTTTGAAAATTCGTTGTGTCCTCAACGGACACCACTCTCAAGGTTATCATCAAAGGATGCTACGGTGCTATTATTTATGTCCTTGTCTATGCCGGATATAAGAATGAGTTAGAGAAATGGGGAGAGTACTATGCCTTGAGGACTGGGGTGAGAGATATGGGAGGAAGTCCAAAATAAACCCACTGAGGAGCAGGGGTGGGCACAATAAGGGAGCACTGTATTAACATTCGTGGCCCCAGACTATTCAACATCTTACCAGAAGATATCAGAAACACTGCTAGAACAAGTGTAGAAGTCTTCAAGAGGGAACTGGACAAGTATCTTCACCAGGTGCCACATCACCCAGGCTGTGATGGATATGTGGGGCAGCGGGCCTCCAGCAGTAACAGTCTGGTTGACCAGGCAAGCACCAGACGAGCCTGGTCCATGGCCGGGCTCCGAGAGCAGTGAAACTCTCGAAACTCATCAAAGGTATAACAGAGCTTTTCACCATCGCTGCAACTTCCTTGATATCCGTACGATGCGAATTAAGTTCAGAAACTGTCTCTCTGATTCCTTCACCCTTCATGCTGGAGTTCCCCAAGGCTCTGTGCTCTCTCCTACTCTGTACATCCTTTACACAAACAACATTCCAGACCCCGCACAGTACAACACACTCACACTGGCATATGCTGACGACATCACACAACTCACCACACATGAAAAATGCAAGATATCTATCACTCAGAACACAACGTGAGGTAGACAGGATCAGTGCCTGGGAGATTCTTTTGCGCATTAAAACCAATGCCAATAAATCTAAAATTACCTACTTCTTCCCAAAGGGACGCCCACCACTACCTGTTGAACTCAAAACCACCACCACAAAAACACCCATTCCACGAACACGCAACACCACAGTCCTAGGAATTAATTTGGACTCTAGTCTTAGACTACATACTCACATAAACGCCAAAAGAGCTATGGCCAGTTCTGCCCTTGGGCGACTGTACAAGCTCATAGGCTCACCCTCACACTCAACTGCACCTGTACAAGACCCTTATATGGCCACTTATCACTTATACACCTCTTGCTCTTTCTCTCGCTGCCAAAACAAACGTCCTGAAACTGTAGCGAATCCAGAACCGTGCACTGTGGTGTGTGCTGGGCGTGGCGTGGGATGACTTTGATACAAGCGAGTCTCTCCACATCAGGACTGGTACCCCGGCGCTGAACGTGTTCTGGAAAGAACTCTGTGACAGACAGTTACACCGACTAGAAACCCACCAAGACACTTGGACAACATTCCTTGACAAAATAATTAGACTGCTAGATAACACTAAACCTCTTCCAATCCCTATACAATCCTCCTCCTCCTCCTCCTACTCCTTTACCTTACCCCTAACCTTTAATTCTTAACCTCTACCCTGCCCTCTGCAGGGGTGGACCTTAAAAGACGTCCTTTTACCAAGCCAACTTCCATGTCTTCCCATAGTTTGCATTTGAGACGAAGACAAAAGCCTTGAAGTTGTGCCGACACCTATATGAGTGTCCTTTGCCTCCCAAACCCAGTCCAGTACTACCATTGCGCCAAACACTTTCTAGCGGTCAGCACGGTCCAGCAACTATTCCCTCTACCTTGTCAACCAACGCTATGCAGCTGGTTTAGCCCTGGCCCCTTTTCTCCATGCTCTTATCCCTTCCTCTCACCAATTATCTCCCTCTTTCCAAATCTCCTTTCCCCACATGGGTCTTACATGGGAGTATCCATTCTGTGTTCTGTTCTTAAGTTAATTATCAATGCGCCCATTTTTCCAGTTATTCCTTTTTCCTGTATTTTGTGCGCTATCACACCATGGTCGCACTTGCCCAAGGCTGTGTAAAATCAATGTGAAGCGAGGGAATATCTATGGTTATTAATGACTGTGGGATGACATCTGTATCCAGGATCCTCGCAGAATATCCAAGGCCCAAGAAAGTAGTTTCTTGAAATTTTTTATGAATATAGAGCTCCACGAGTTTGGGCCTGGGAAAAAAATGCATGGCATGCTGTCAATGACTACTTCAAAGTCAAATGATGATAGGGTTACATCAAAAGTTTTGGAGAGTCGGCTGTGTTCTGAGTCGTCGACCTGTAGACTAATGAGTGGTTTACTGAACGTGGAGTCGTATTATGACTTCAGTATTACTAGTCTCCTTACTGTGATAAGTCACCAATGTTTGATGAATATGAAGTTCCATGCCGCAGTGTTTGGGCCAGAGTGCAGGGGAGTAAACTTCAAATTTTCAGAATCATGTGGGATTAGGGTATGTGAAAAATTCTGAAGATGATGGCAAAGTTTTGGGTCTCATGCATGAAAAATTAATCTGGATTGTCAATCTTTAGTCTGATTAATGACTCACCGAACACAGAGTTATATTGTAGCTTCAATATTTCGCTCAGGTGGACGTAATTTTTATGTTTTATATTCTCTTTTTCTCCTGAACTCGAACGATATTTTCAGTTTTATCTCAATTTTAACACCTCTAATTAGCATTTCTTTTCTCTCTTGAGAAAGTGCGAGACTTCTGAGAAGTTCAGTAATTTGTTATCTTTGCCTATAGAGGAACATCTCTATTTAATACGCATCTTCTATTCTGCTTTATTAATAATACGAGTCTGGAGAACATTTCCAGTGCCAGCGAGATCATCCTAACACGCTGGTTTACGACCATGTTACTTATACTATCTTTCCATCATACTGCACCAAGGTCATTATTGATCTGATCCCGGTTAATGTACTTATTGTTGAAGCTAAATTTGTTGAATACATCTTCATAACTGTATTGTTTTGTAACTCAAGACTAGTAAGTATACAAGTCTGAGCTTCGATTAGGTTGTGATCTGAGTGTAATGGAGGAAGGGGGAGGAGGGGGAGGGGGGGAGGGGAGGAGGAGGAAGAGGAGGAGGAGGAGGAGGAGGAGGAGGAGGAGGAGGAAGAGGAGGAGGGAGAGGACGAGAAAAGAAAGAGGAGAGGAGGAGCCTCCCGCAAGGCATTCAGGAAACTAATTATTTTCGTCGAGATATAACTGGTGCCGATATTTTTACCATCGCTGCTTGAAAGATGAAACTCGCTTTAGTGGCTGCGACAAATCTTTACGAGAGGAGGCGGGAGGTGATGGCAGAAGACTGTGGAGGAAGGTGGTGGGGAAGGTTGTGGAGGAAGGTGGTGGGGAAGGTTGTGGAGGAAGGTGGTGCGGAGAATGTGAAGGTTGAGGTGACGATTAAGTTTTACCTGGGATTTACCGGTCCTGGACCAGGCTTCCTTATTAATGCTTGGTTAACCAGCCTGTCGCAGTTAGTAGCTCGCCGGCTCAGAGTACTACATCCACAGCATGCTAGATCAACCTCACCTGGTTGATCTAACATACCATAAATGTAGTGATCTAGTTCTCTCTTGATAACTTCTAAACTGGTTCCAGCCATATTTCTCATGTCTACTGATAGCAAATTGTCAAGTCTAGTCCCATGGTTGTTGATACAGTGTTTCCGTCGTATACCTGTGATTTCCCAGCTTTTCACAAGGTCTGGTATACACTTGCATCCACATTTTTCATTCCAGTGTTGGTATGATAGTGTCCAAATCCGGGACGAGGTCCTCCAGTATCTTCCCATGTGTATATTATCGCTTATCTATTTTGCGCTTTCTTCCCAAACAATATATATTTCCAGGTCCAGTCAAGTCTTCGTATTTTGTGTCTTGCCTAGCACCTATGCTGCCAGTTTTACTTCTTGTGCCCAATTACCTGGAGGTTACCTGGAGGTTATTCCGGGGATCAACGCCCCCGCGGCCCGGTCCATGACTAGGCCTCCCGATGGATCAGGGCCTGATCAACTAGGCTGTTACTGCTGGCCGCACGCAGTCCAACGTACGAGCCACAGCCCGGCTGATCCGGCACTGACTTTAGGTATCTGTCCAGCTCTCTCTTGAAGGCAGCCAGGGGTTTATTGGCAATTCCCCTAATGCTTGATGGGAGGCTGTTGAACAGTTTTGGGCCCCGGACACTTATGGTGTTTTCTCTTAGTGTACCAATGGCAATCAACAGGGTTGTTACATAACTCCCTTCCCCATTACCCCAGTTTTTTTTACTGCACTCCATCTGTCCTTCTGCTAGCCCACTTTCCTGCAGCCTTTCAGGTTAGGTAAGGTTCGTCAGGAAACAGGACAAGTGTCTCCTGACGCGGGCCTTATTCAGATGATAACCCGCAGTTGAAGCTTTTGGTCATTTGACCGAGGCCTTCCGCTGGCTTACCGGTCCATCTCTTTAAAAATTATGGTCATAGTTATAACCATTTATCAATGAAGCAGCCACCTTCTGAACCCCAGCATCACCGTAAGTACAACCTTCACCCCTACAACTCCTACTCCCACAACCACTCCAACCCTGCCATTACTACCCAAACCTCCACCACCACCACCACTGCCGCCAGCACCACTCCCTAACACCATTCTCTCTACCACTGTGCCACCACCCTCGCTACCACCACCATCACTACCACCACCATTACCACCCTCACCACCACCACCATCACTAGCACCACCATCACAAGCATCACCATCACTAGCACCACCATTAAGCTCAGCGAGAACCCTCTTACTTTTGGAAGCACACACAGATAACAGCTCCTCAGGAACTACAATGCGGCCCAATGTGTCATTTCGCCGAGGATTTGGAGGCTCTTATCTGCGAGTTACAAAGTATTTACGGTAAAAAGGTCTGACATACCCGCCACCCAAGAACGCCATAGCTTCCTATATATATATATATATATATATATATATATATATATATATATATATATATATATATATATTATATATATATATATATGCAATAAGATCACAGTAAACAGGTGATTTCAGAATATGCAAAACAACCACTCTGAAAGAATAGAGAAATTCCAAGCGCTTTCGTGACTACTCACATTATCAAGGAACTATGTTCCTTGATAATAGTTCCTTGATAATGTGAGTAGTCACGAAAGCGCTTGGAATTTCTCTATTTTTCAGAGTGGTTGTTTTGCATATATATATATATATATATATATATATATATATATATATATATATATATATATATATATATATATATATATATATATATATATATATATATAACCATATACTAGCTGGAGAATTTACTTTTTTTTTTTTTTACATTTTTTTTAATATTGTATAACCACAAAATCAAACTTAAGAGTAGAAATACCAGTTAAGTTTGTTCAGTGAGGGGAGTGTGCTTAGGCTAGTGATGAACCTTGATCCAGGCATGAAACCTGCCCTACCCTTCCAGGAATCTAACCTCACTGCCTCCCGTTTCCCTTATGGGTTTGGTGCTTCCCCATAAATATTGCAATAATAATAATAATAATAATAATAATAATAATAATAATAATAATAATAATAATAATAATAATAATAAATGATACTTATGGTGGGAGATGAAGCCAGGCGTGGACATCAACACCATAGAACCACACCTGTGCCAGCACTGCAGTCACGACTTACCTGCAAATGAAGAATAAAACCGATTATTGCAAGTATAAACATACTGTGGTGTTGGCTAGACAGACATTAACCAACTTATGTCTTGTGCATCTGCACACAACGCTGAGGAAGTTAAGGATGACAGGGAGAGGTGAGGGGAAGGTCACACTGAGGATGACAGGGAGCAGTGAGGGGAAGGTCACACTGAGGATGACAGGGAGAGGTGAGGGGAAGGTCACACTGAGGATGACAGGGAGAGGTGAAGCAAGGAGTACACACATGGAGAGGTGAAGCAAGGAGTACACACAGGGAGAGGTGAAACAGAGTACACACAGGGAGAGGTGAAACAAAGAGTACACACAGGGAGAGGTGAAGCAAGGAGTACACACAGGGAGAGGTGAAGCAAGGATTACACACAGGGAGAGGTGAAGCAAGGAGTACACACAGGGAGAGGTGAAGCAATGAGTACACACAGGGAGAGGTGAAGAAATGAGTACACACAGGGAGAGGTGAAACAAAGAGTACACACAGGGAAGGTAGACACAAGCTGCGTGTAGACAGCCTGTACTGTCTGCACAGACAGCCTTGCTGTCTGCCAGCTTAGTTCATATTTCGCGCCACTCAGGTTCTGCCCTCTGGGCTTGTCCAAGTCTGTGGGAAGCTGATCCCATACTCTCTCACTCACACAGCGGCCTAGCAGGAAGACACAAGGCCTAGTAGCTCTCTCTCGTGGGATGGCCCTCCCGGGCCATGGGCACAACACACAAGCCTGTGTACCCACCACGACTTAACAATAAAGTAAGAAGCCTCCGAAGAAGTATCATTGAACCCCGCTACCATAATACCAATTAATCTTGGTTCACATGCGTACATTAAACATGGTGCTTGGAGTTACCTGTAGTTAGCCTGTATTCAATTCCGGAGGTCACCGCCCTAGCAGCCTGGTCCAGACCAGTCTCCCTGGGTAATAAACATTATTCCATGCTATCAGCATGTAATCATGCTTAGGCACTACAGCCTGAATAATCAGGAACTAACTTCAGGAACGAACTAATGAAAGTACCAAACATTACGCTGAAAAAACACATCGACACAGAGGGTGGGTGTCACATAAGAATGGTATTGAGGAATTGCAAACAAGACTCGTTCAGTACTCTATACCACACATGTCAGACACAAGAGTGTGCTGGATCAACTTAAACTTTACACCTGATCACCAGGACAAGAAACTGGATTAAATTCACAAATTGCAACAAGACTGGTCCAAGAGCTGAGAGGTGAAGTAGTGGAGGTAGGATCCAAGCACAGCTTTAAGAAGAGGTACGATAGGCTCTTGGAGCAGGGAGAGAGTGGGCCTAGTTACGATCAGCGAAGAGACGGGGCCAGGAGCTATGAATCGACCCCTGTAATCACAAATAGGTGTGTGCGCGCGTGCACATACACAACACACACACACACACACACACCACACAGCTCAAGGAGCAGGGAGAGTGACCTAGTAGCGACCAGTGAAGAGGCGGAACCAGGAGCTGTGATTCGACCCCTGAAACCATAATTAGGTGAGTACACACACACACACGCACACTGCGGGGCCAGGAGCTGAGTATCGACCCCTGCAACCACAATTAGGTGAGTACACACACACACACACACACACACACACACACACACACACACACACACACACACACACACACACACACACACGCACGCACACGCACACATACGAGGCTCTACAATAATTAAACCCGACGACATTAAACGATAAAAGATTCAGAGGAGACATAACATACAAGAGTTTTCACAGGACTTTATAGAACAGATAAGGAGTGTTTGAAAGGCGAGGAACGGGAACACGTAAACAAGTTAGGTGATGTTAGGAATATTTCTCTAGCCTCAGGGTAGTGAAGCGGAATTATTTTGATAAGGTGGAAGCAAACAAAATACACAGGTTTAATACTAGGTACGACATAATTTGTGATGTAGTCCAGCTGGGCTTGTGAGGTCTCTGGGGAGACCTAATTTAACCAATTATATGGTCACACCTTGCCTTGGCAAACGTCTGTCTGCCACGCCCACGTCTGAGGTCTTTTGTTCTTGACGGCGTCAGACCTAGGCATCAGGTCGTACACGTGGTTGTGGAGGGTGCTTGGACCACGATATAAGCCCAAGGAACAGCTGAGCAGAGGAGATTCGTGCGGAGCTCTGGCCTGTGAGCAGAGCTGAGCTGGAGAGTCTCGGGAGGAGAGACTGTTGGAGACATTTGGCAGAGTACTGGCTTGGAGCAGTACTCGTGCTGTGTAGGTCTTGGGACCTGTGGCTTAGTTCCTGTAGTGAACTGTCCTCTGTACTATATTGTAAGTTATATTCATTTTCGTCAAGTTGATTGTGTTCCCTGTCTCATTGCTTATATGTACCATCCCATTTATTTAAACCACAATAATGTTCTCCTGTTCCCAAATATATTATTGTACAAAGACTTAATAATAAACTGCGTTTGAGTAGAACAGTAATATTCACTGTCCCCGTTATTTATTCATTAGTTTATTTCAGTTAAAGTAGTGAGAGGGTGAGTAGTGTGGAGTGGTGGGTAGAGTAATGAGAGGTGAAGGTGTAGTCACCAGTGACCTCACATTACCTACCTCCGCACTCATCCCTCCTACTGCCTCGCCTGTCCCCTACCTACTGACTCCCTCCGCTTACCCCCATATTCCCCAATTATTCTTACATTCCAATGTCCCCCCTACATGACAAATTTACGAGGCAAGAAATTAGTGAAATTGGTTCCCCAATGGGTATCATGGCATCAAACATTACTGGGTTACCATGAGAACAACCACACTGGGTTACCATCACAATAAACATAACTGGATTATCATAGCAAAACATCACTGGAGGTACACAAACATCACTGAGTTATCACACAAACATCACTGGAGGTACATAAACATCACTGAGTTATCACACAAACATCACTGGAGGTACACAAACATCACTGGGTTACCATAGCAACAAAAATTACTGGGTTACACTGACAGCAAACATCACTAGGTTACCATGACAACGAACATCACTGGGTTACCATGACAACGAACATTACTGGGTTACCATGACAACAAACATCACTGGGTTACCATGACAACGAACATTACTGGGTTACCATGACAACAAACATCACTGGGTTACCATGAAAACAAACATTACTAGGTTACCATGACAACGAACATCACTGGAATTACACTGAATAATTTTAACCGGATGACTTCCCTCTGACGAGACGTGTATGACCCCTATGACTTTAGCACTTTACCATGAATATCATATATGATGATGATCCTTTCGTTTGTGAGAGTTTGCAGGTTCTACTGTCTCAGACTGTCAGTCCTTACTCACTCCCTCCATCACCCCCCCCCCCGTCACTCTCTCTCTCTCGTTTTGGTCTAAGAAAAAAAAGCAATTGGAGCAGCAACAGAAAACAACAAAAAAGTATCAACATCAGCAGAAGAAATAGCAGGAGTAACACTGAAAATTCTGGAAAATAAAAGCAGCAGCAGCACACAACAACAACAACAACAACAACAACAACAACAACAACAACAACAACCACTACAGCATCACCACCACCACCACATGCATCACCATCATCACCACTACCAGCAGGGAGGACACTACTTCACCATGACGTCGGGAACCATAAACTTGGTCAAGTACCTCAAATTACATCTATGACAGCTACCTTCATACACCTTAACTTGCAGTGGAGTCTTTATAAACTCTTCTGTGGCGAATACTCTTCTACTCCTCCCTCTGTACTGCTGTACTGGGAGCGGGAGGGAAGGAGAGAGAGAGGAGAGGAGAGAGAGAGAAGAGAGAGAGAGAGAGAGAGAGAGAGGAGGAGAGAGAGAGGAGAGAGAAAGAGAGAGAGAGAGAGAGAGAGAGAGAGAGGAGATGAGAGAGAGAGAGAGAGAGAGAGAGAGAGAGAGAGAGAATAAGTGACAGGACGGTAAAGAGAATAAGGATGACCCCCCTCCTTCCCGGTAATGGGCAAAAGGCAACCATACTTCGGAAGGCAGGGAAGAATGTGACAGCTGGCGGGAGATGACTGGCAGGGAGAAGGTAGAAAGAATTGCGTTGAAGCGAGTGGGGAGATGAAAAGGAGGAAAGAAATGAATGAGAAGAGTTGAGTTTAAGAAAGTGAAGAGTTTGAGAAGGGGAGCGAAGATAGAAAATGGGGAAGGGAGAGGCGAGAGACGGAAAGGTAGGAGAGGGAGTGGAATAAGGTAAAATAAGTGGAAGGAGACAGTGCTATATACCCCCAATGAAAAGCAGGGTTGTAGTGAATATATTAAGAGATAACACAATAAGTGTCAGAGGCCCAAGACTGCTCAACTGCCTTCCAGCATTCATAAGGGGAAATTACCAAAAGATCCCTAATTATCTTCAAGAGAGCTGGACAGATACCTAAAGTCACTAACTGACCAGCCGTTCTGTAGTTCGTAAGCTGAGTTGCGTGCGACCGACAGTAACAGCCTGGCTGATCAGGCCCTGATCCACCGTGAAGCCTAGTCAATGACCAGGCTTCACGGTGAAAGGGGGCATCGACCCCTGGAACATCCTCCAGGTGGACTCCAGGCAAGAGGGTAAGGAAGGAAGGGGAGAGATGGAAGGGACGGACAGAGGAAAGGACGGGATGGGGGGGATAGAAGGATCGGTAGGAGGGAAGAAGGGAGAGGTAGGAGGGAGGGAAGTAGGAAGAGTTATGAAGGGTCAGGAGAGAAACATATCTCAAGGTGACGGGTGAGGAGTGAAGGATGGTGCAGGAGAACGTTCACGTTCACCTTCCTCGGCTGTGTTTAGAGCAGGCCAGGGATATCATGTATGGGGTGCTCTCAGGGCTGTTTAGTATACGTCCAGGGCTGGGTAGTACACGTCCAGGGCTAGGAAGTATACATCCAGGGCTGGGAAGGATACGTCCAGGGCTAGGAAGTATACATCCAGGGCTGGGAAGTATACATCCAGAGTTGGGAAGTATACGTCCAGGGCTAGGAAGTATACGTCAAGGGCTGGGAAGTATACGTTCAGGGCTGGGAAGTATACATCCAGAGTTGGGAAGTATACGTCCAGGGCTAGGAAGTATACATCCAGGGCTGAGAAGTATACATCCAGGGCTGGGAAGTATACATCCAGGGTTAGGAAGTATACGTTCAGGGCTGGGAAGTATACGTCCAGGGCTAGGAAGTATACGTTCAGAGCTGGGAAGTATACGTTCAGGCTGGGAATTACATGCTCATGGATGACAATTAAACGATTTCTGGTGGAAATTACAAGTTCAGGGGTGGGAACTACAAGTATGGCAATGGGAAATCCTCTTTCACTTGTTCTTAGTAACCTATACATGGAATTTTTTGAAACAAGGCTGCTTAACACAATCCTCCCTAATAGAGCTAAATGGTTCAGATATGCTGATGATATTTTGTGTCTTATGCCCAAAAATGTAGATATACACCATTTCCTTGGCAAATTAAATAGCTTAGCCCATTCTATAAACTTTACTGTTGAGTTTGAAGAAAACAACTCATTGCCTTTTCTAGATGTTTTAATTATTAAGGGTAATAATTCAAATTTAAAATTTACAGAAAACCTACAAATAACTGTTCCTATGTCCACTATTATTCTTCGCATCAAGATAGAGTTAAACTGTCTGTTTTCTCATCAATGTTTTTGAGAGCTTTACGAATTTGTAGTCCAGAGTTCATAGATGAGGAAATATCCAAAATTTATGAAATAGGTAATGATTTGAAATACCCAAGAAATGTAATTGATAAATCTTTTAAAGTTGCTAGAAATACATTTTGCAATCCAAAAAGGGACAACCAGCCTTATTTAACTAAAAATATGTTGGTTCTCCCTTACCATGAAACTTGGTTGATATGCCTTCTCTTCTTAAGACTTTTAATATTAAAGTTGTATTCAAAAATCTTGATACAGTAAAAAAAACTTTTGATAAAGAATTCCCCCCAAAATGCTGATGGATGTTACCTGGAGGTTACCTGGAGGTTATTCCGGGGATCAACGCCCCCGCGGCCCGGTCCACGACCAGGCCTCCCGATGGATCAGGGCCTGATCTATAAGATTCCTTGTAAAATTTGCGATAAAGTTTATTACGGTCAAACTGGTAAAAATCTCGAACTAAGATTAAAACAACATAAATATAGCATTAGAACTGGACAAGATTCCAATGCTCTATTTATTCATGTAAGAGATTTTAACCATCCAATTGATTTTCAAAAAGTTGAGAAAGTAGTATCAAGCAAGTCCATGGTCGACAGGAATATAATTGAATCTTGTTTCATAAAAAGCAGCTTTGACAATAATATATTTCCTTTGGTCTATATAAATTACATCCATTTATAATTAATAGAAATTGGGAAGAATTTAATAATACACTGGACAAATAATAATTTTTAAAATTTCTTATTTCTTGGGTAGAATAGTTTGTTGGTGGGCTGTGTGAAGGACCTGTCTAGTTTGGCCGGTGGGCCTGCTTTCTTATGAATCGCGCGTCAGGTGTTTAATTGTGGGATCTGATAGTGATTTGTTGGCTAGACCCCTTATATACCTTCCTTTGATGCTTTACTTTCATAGTTCCTTGATAATGTGAGTAGTCACGAAAGCGCTTGGAATTCCTCTATTCTTTCACAGTGGTTGTTTTGCATATTCTGAAATCACCTGTTTACTGTGATCTTATTGCATATATATATATATATATATATATATATATATATATATATATATATATATATATATATATATATATATATATTTCAATGTTAAAATATCCACTGAGCAACATTAAACTTGTAGGGCACCATGCAGCGGCTGGGGAAGGCAGGAAATCAATCTTGATCCAAGGTAGGTGAGGGGTAAATGAAATTCCTTGGATCAAATACCCTTCAATGACATCAAGGCACCTTCCTTGAGGGGCAATGGTGGAGAGAATTTCAGCAAATTTCTGAAAATGAGGTAAAGTGGCAAGTTGGTGAGAGCGGTGCAAGTTGACCCAAGACCATGTAAGAGTCTCGTAAAGTTATAGAGGGGGAGTGGGGAGTAGAGGGGCAAGTAGAAGAGGGAAGTAGGAGAGGAAAGTAGGAGAGGGAAGTAAGAGGGGGAAATAGAAGAGAAGGAAAGGGTGGACAGGAAAGAGGGATTAGGACAGGAGAGGCAGAAGAGGATAGACAAGAAAGAGAAGACAAAAAAAAAGCAGATAGTGTTGGAGAGGGCCTGGTCCCAAATCTGCACACTGCCATAACAACATATTGGAGTGAGAGATATGGGAGGATAAACCCAGTGAGAAACAGGGGTGCGGTGGGGACAATAAGGGAACACTGTATCAACATCCGGGGTCCCAGACTATTCAACATCTTGAAATTAAGACACATGTGCAACATCTGGGTATCTTATTGTAGACGTTTCGCCATCCAGTGGCTTTATCAATACAAATTCCAGGACATAACTTGAAGACAGTAGGACTATATGCAGCGCCAGGCTCCTTGCTTCTGCTTCAGAATCTCCACGACTATGGTGCTCTTCGCACCTACTGCTAGGTTGAGGGACTGATTACCTCATCTTCTGTATATAGTCCTACTGTCTTCAAGTTATGTCCTGGAATTTGTATTGATAAAGCCACTGGATGGCGAAACGTCTACAATAAGATACCCAGATGTTGCACATGTGTCTTAATTTCATCTTGTCGGTATTATATACCATTCTTGCACATTCAACATCTTACCAGAAGATTTCAGAAACACGGCTGGAACAAGTGTTGAAGCCTTCAAGAGGAAACTGGACAAGTATCTTCACCAGGTGCCAGATCAACCAGGTTGTGATGGATATGTGGGGCAGAATGTCTCCAACAGCATCAGCCTAGTTGATAAGGCAAGCACCAGACGAACCTGGCCCGTGGCCGGGCTCCGAGAGTAGTGAAATTCTCGAAACTCTTCAAAGGTATATCAGAGGTAAAGTAGGGGAGGGGGAGTACTGGAGAGTAAAATGGTAGCAGAGGGAGAGAGAACAGGAGGTAGGTATTGAGGCCACTGCTAACCTCTAGGATGATACAGCACAGATCAGGTCTTCCAGTGGCACACACAAAACATTGAGATATTCAATGAGCACAAACTTCAGTGACTCTGCTATGGGTATAAACAAACTCAAACCAAAAGAGGAATATGCGGGATTCAGAAGCGATAATGTCATATATTGCATACGAAGATTATAATAGCGTTACTGTCACCACCGCAGGGGAAGTAACAGGCTGCATAACTGAACCTTTTCAAATTAAGAGATGTCTGGCTAATGATAATACTCAAAGTCATTTATTCTCTCTAAAATTAAATACTGACGCACACTAACATCGCCTTTTAAGGCAGGCGAAATCCCACATCTGGAGAATGCAGAAAATTTCCAATGTCTCTGTAATTTTAGTGAAATGCCTATATAATTGGTAACGCCTGAGATCCCTTAAACTGTGTTCCATAGAACCTAGACGAGAAATAATTTAACATACGAATCGGGCTGCGGTTCGTACGTTGCATTGCGTGTGGCCAGCAGTAATAGCCTGGTTGACCAGACCTTAATCCAAGTCTGGTCAACCAGGCTATTACTGCTGGACACACGCTTCCGAGGTCTGGGGACCGGGCCTCGGAGGCGTTGACCCCCTAAAACATTCTTCAGGAATCCTTCAGAAGGGAGGGGGGGGGATACAAAGATAGAAAAACAGGTCAGGATACAAGTTCTTGAGAAGGAAGAAATAGAGTATGTGAAATACAATAAAGAAACAAGGAAAAAATACAGCGGAGGAAATTATGTCCTAAACGATTCTAAGTAGTTCCTCGGAACGAATCTGCCTGGACCTTCTACTCATTTCTGCAACACTGCAAGCTTCTGATGCGTTGATTGCAATGCGAAAAGCCTAGAGCTATCTTTCAACTCCCCTATGGTTATTCTGCATTTTGTGGTCGTTCTGACACTGCGGCGCTACCACACACACACACACCACACAAACCACAAATGGGGCAGGAGCTTGAACTCGCCCTGAATAATAGGAAAAGAGAGTAATATATATATATATTTATTTATTATATATATTTTATATATTATATATATAATATATATATATATATATATATATCACAGAGGTTATTTTGCATATATGTATGTATCAAAGATGGCGTTATTAAATCTTGTGACCTTCCTGATTTATTCGCTAAACAACTTGTGGGAAGAAGCTTGATAGTAACCGGCTGGTTGACCAGGCAGTTATAACAGATTAGTGTGACCTCAGGCTGGGCTGGGAGAGAACAACTCTTCAAAACGATGACAGGTATGCCTTAGCAAGGAACCGTGAGAGATTTGAAGTGAATTCGTGTGTAAAGCGGGCGAGCTGCGGTGAACATAATTAGGGAATGAGGCGATCAAACAAGCTGGAAAAAAAACTTGGCTTAACGTTTAAGAAGAATTTAGAAGACATTCTGGGAACACTTCCTCACACTTGAGGAGGAAGAGAAAAAGGTAAGTGGTGGTAGTGGTGATGGGAGGTACAGAGGTAGGGGAGGTTGCCGTAGGGGAGTACAAGGGGTGTTCATAGTGAAGATAGGGTTGTAGTGGTTCTGTTAGTGTGGATGGTGGCATTCGTGGTGATAGAGGGGGGAGGGTGAGGGTGTTGGTGGTGGTAGATGTGGTGGGAACATGTTGGAGACAGAGGAGGACAGATTAGTGACGGGATGAGAGAGAAAACTTCGCCAAAGTTGCGGACACCAAAGTTGGGGTGATCTTGGAACCTGGAGAAAGGAAGCACTTTGGTGATGAGAGGAGGAGAGGTAAGTTGATGGGAGGAGAGGGAGGGAAAGAGGATGATAGGAGGGCGATGATAGGAGAGGGAAATACGAAGAGGTGAAGGGAAGATGTTGATATGAGGACGAGGAGAGAGAAAGAAATATCAGTAGAGTCGGTTTGAGTCATGTGTTGCACATGTGTCTGGCAGTAGCAACCGACCAAAGTGTATATACCTTTGATGAGTTCGAGAGTTTTTCTACTACCAAGTTTACCTGGTCAACCAGGTTGTTGCTGCTGGTGTACTCAATCTTCGCCCTTATAGTTGGGTGAGCCACTGCCGTTAGGCATTAGAGCCTGAGGGCACAGCTCATTTCAAATCCAGTAGTAGTAGTTAGCGTAAGGTCACCTTACTGCACTTCTCTGTACCCATATATTTATGTACAATAAATAGCAGGGCATGACAGATTGGTGGCTGTATTGTTGCTTTCTGCTTTGTCCAGCCCTGTTTAAGCTCTAATTATCCGCAAGTGGTTGACACGGAGAGGTTAGAAACAAGCCAATTCGCCACTGCTAAGACAGCTCAGTCGTTGCCAAGCCAGTACTAAGCCAGTGCCTTTTCCTGTGTCTCTGACAAGGTCTGTACATGCTTGATTTCATTTCTACCAAGTCACAAAAACTACGAACGAAGGGAAATTGAAAACTCACGCCAAGTTATCCATGAGGGCAGAGTATGAGGGAGCCTGGGTATGAGGAAGCATGGGTATGCGGGAAGCAGAACACGAGGGAAGCAAAGCATAAGAAAGCTTGAGTATAAGGGAGCCAGGGTATATGTGAGGAAGAGTATGAGGAAAGCAGAATATAACTGATAAAGAATATAAGGAGCCAGGGTATAAGGAAGGCAGAGTAAGAGGAACCCTTCATACCCTGGATATTAGTAAGTAATGAGATAAGACAGTGGTACACCATCTCGCCTCAGGGAAAGTGGATACTTAATATTCAAGAATATTTTATACAATTTATTAATATTTAATTCCTTATCATAGTAGTAAACTTGGTGAATGAGGAACAGATCTGGGAAGATACCATACAAGAGTGAAATGGGGGAATACAATAAATTGAACACAAATGAATATTCTTGTATTGCAGGTAGATTATTTTCAGTAAACTAGTCAGATTCCTAGTCCCAGGTCCCAAGACCTCCCAGGGAGCTGGAGGCTCCGTGGGTCTATAAGTCTGATTGGTTTACTGGAACTAATCTAACAGGATAATCACCATTCTCTTTCCAGTGTTTACAAGACCCCTATCAGTGCACAGATTCTCTCTCCCGTCTCTACACGACCCCTATCAGTATGAACCTCTGCTCCACTTCAGGCAGGTGCCCATGAGAAACTCGTCATATGCTCGTCCACAGAGGTTGGAGTCCCCTGACAGAGCTAGGGTGTGAAGACTAGCACTATTGGGACAACTCGCACAAACAGGATACTGCAGTCTCAAAATATCACAATTGCAACTGCAAGGAATAAAAATCATGGAAGAAATGGAAGGGAGTGTGGGGGAACGGGGGAGAGCTGCTACAGTTAAAAGCTATTAAAGACTGCCTTGGTGGTTTTCTCAGTGCTTGAAGGGCGGGTCGTTGGCCACACGCAGCGGTGGCTCACGACCCGCCTATCAGGACGACACACCTTAACTGATCAATCAGCGCACGACTCTTTCCATTAACCTTTTGCAACAAGGCCATTCAAAAAAGCAGACTCCCTCAGCCCCAGCAGCGCCTCCTGGGGAAAGAGGAAAAGCCCCCTCCAAGAGAGCCACAGGGACGGAGAGCTTGTGGAAGCAAAGGGTGAAGAGCGACCGTAGCGACATCACAAGAGAGGAGAAGGCGTAGCACTGTGTCTTCTCACGTTGCAATTAGGTAATCTGGAGGGCATGACCCGTCAGGCTACCACGATACTATATATCAAGCAAATCCTCTTTCCTTCTCCACCTCTGCCACAGAGGAGGAACACCCTCCCCTTCTTTATCCCTCCCCTCCCACAGAGAAGTAACTCACTCCCTCTATCTCCAATAATCCTCCCCACATAAGCAAATAGGCTACTTTGAGATCATAGAAGCTTGGCGGCACAGATGGGAGCCAAGACTGTATCTTCATAATTTTTTTTATCACATCGGCCGTTTCCCATTAAAGCAGGGAGACATGAAAAAGAAAAAAAAAAACACTTTCACCATCACTCACTCCATCACTGTCTTCCCAGAGACATGCCGCTACTAGAGTTCAAAAACTGCAACATATCTCCACCCCTCCTTCCGAGTACAGGCATTGTACTTCCTAAATACATGTACTCAGTGGAGCAGAGGAGGGAGAGAGATACATGAAAATATATACCTAGAAAGTACTTAAGGGCCTTGTCCCAAATCTGCAAACTGCCAAAACGTACTGGAGTGAGAAATATAGGAGGAAGTGCAAAATAAACCAGTGAAAAGCAGGGGTGCCGTGGGCACAATAAAGAACATTGTATCAACATCCGTCACTGGGACAAGTGTAGAAGTCTTAAAGAGGAAATTGGGCAAGTATCTTCACCAAGTGCCAGATCAACCAAACTGTGATGGATATGTGGGCCAGCAGGCCACCAGCAGCAACAACCTGCTTGACCAGGCAAGTACCAGGCAAGCCTGGCCCAAGGCCGGGCTTCGGGAGTAAAAAAAAATGGTAACCCATCAAAGGAATATCTTCGCTCCATTTAATTCAGCACTTTGTAATTCCATGAAATCCCATTCTGAGGATAATGACACACAGTTGTATATGTAAATGCTGTAGTTCATTACATTAATAATGGAAGTATGGGGAATGCAGAATTCGTGCCGAAGTACCACTTACACCAAGTTACTGGGAAGGAATAATATTACACTGGGGAGGGGGGTTATTGCTACATTATACTAGTCAACACTCCGCACAATTATGGAACTAAAATTATACTTATGAAAGATACACTTACAGGTTCTCAAGTCAGTTCCTGATCAGCTATATAATACCTATTTACAAGGCTGGTGACAGGTCCTTGGCTTCGAACTATAGACCAATAAGCCTTACCTCCATAGTGGGAAAATTTATGGAATCAATAATTGCCGAAGCAATTCGTAGCCATCTTGACAGGCACAGATTGATTAATGAATCTCAACACGGTTTTACAAAGGGGCGTTCCTGTCTTACGAATTTACTAACTTTTTCCACTAAGGTGTTTGAGGAGGTAGATCATGGTAATGAATATGATATTGTGTATATGGACTTCAGTAAGGCTTTCGATAGAGTTCCACACAAGAGGCTATTGAGGAAACTTAAGGCACACGGAATAGGAGGAGAATTTTTTTCCTGGGTAGAGGCATGAATGACAAATAGACAGCAGAGAGTTTGCATAAATGGGGAGAAATCAGAATGGGGGCACGTCACAAGCGGTGTTCCTCAGGGGTCAGTGTTGGGCCCATTGTTGTTCACAATTTACATAAACGACATAGATAAGGGAATAAATAGCGACATAAGCAAATTTGCTGATGACACCAAAATAGGCCGTCCAATTCATTCTAATGAGGACACTAGAGCACTCCAGGATGATTTGAATAGACTGATGCAATGGCCGGAGAAGTGGCAGATGCAGTTTAATACTGACAAATGCAAAGTTCTAAACGTTGGACAGTTAAATAACCATGCCACATATAAACTAAATAATGTAGATCTTAATACTACTGACTGTGAAAAGGATTTAGGAGTTCTGGTTAGCAGTAATCTAAAACCAAGACAACAGTGCATTAGTGTTCGCAATAAAGCTAAGAGAATTCTTGGCTTCATATCTAGAAGTATAAATAATAGAAGTCCTCAGGTTGTTCTTCAACTCTATATATCCTTGGTTAGGCCTCATTTAGACTATGCTGCTCAGTTCTGGTCACCGTATTACAGAATGGATATAAATGCTCTGGAAAACGTACAGAGGAGGATGACAAAGATGATCCCATGTATCAGAAATCTTCCCTATGAGGATAGACTGAGGGCCCTAAATCTGCACTCTCTCGAAAGGCGTAGAATTAAGGGGGATATGATCGAGGTGTATAAATGGAAAACAGGAATAAATAGAGGGGATATAAATAGCGTGCTGAAAATTTCCAGCCAAGACAGGACTCGCAGCAATGGTTTCAAGTTGGAAAAAATCAGATTCAGGAAGGATATAGGAAAGCACTGGTTTGGTAATAGAGTTGTGGATGAGTGGAACAAACTCCCGAGTACAGTTATTCAGGCTAAAACGTTGTGTAGTTTTAAAAATAGGTTAGATAAATACATGAGTGGGTGTGGATGGGTGTGAGTTGGACCTGACTAGCTTGTGCTGCTGGGTCTGGTGCAGTGCTCCATCCTTGAGTGGAGATGACCAGACTGGGTGGGTCACTGGGCTAATCCGGGGGGGGGGGGTCATTGGTCTAATCTGGGAGGGGAGGAATAGACCTGCTCCGCATGGGTCAGTAGGCCTGTTGCAGTGTTCCTTCTTTTTTATGTTCTTATGTAATCAGGCAGCGTGGGCGTTAACCATCGGAAGTATCCGTCAGGTATATAAACCACCACCTCGCCTGTTTGTCCATCACGTCTACTGCTCTACCCAGGGTCACCCCTCAAGGAAGGTTCCTTGATGTTGGTGAGGGGCTCTTGATTTAGGGAATTGGATCTGTGCTCCAGTTCCCCGAATTAAGCCTGAATGCCTTCCACATCCCCCCCCCAGGCGCTGTATAATCCTCCGGGTTTAGCGCTTCCCCCTTGATTATAATAATAATAATAATACCCAGGGTCAAGGCTCGACCCATCTTCAATCTGTGTAGTCAATACCAGTCCTCCCATAATGAAGGGGCAAGGAACTCATATTTTACTTCCACTTACATTCCCTTTCAAGTGGACAAGTTGGGTTCTCAACCTCCACCCCACCCCTCCCAACTTCTACCACACCCCTCCCAACCTCCACACCGCCCTCCCAACCTCCACAACGCCCCTTCCACCCTCTACCACACCCTCCCAACCTCCACCACGCCCGTCCCAACCTCCACCCCACCCCTCCCAACTTCTACCACACCCCTCCAACCTCCACCACGTCCCTCCCAACCTGCACCACGCCCCTCCCAACTCCACCACGCCCCTCCCAACCTCCACAACGCCCCTCCCACCCTCTACCACGCCCCTCCCAACCTCCACCACGCCCCTCCCAACCTCCACCCCCTCCCAACCTCCACCACGCCCCTCCCAACCTCCATCACGCCCTCCCAACCTCCACCACGCCCCTCCCAACCTCCACCACGCCCCTCCCAACCTCTATCACGCCCCTCCCAACCTCCACCACGCCCCTCCCAACCTCCACCACGCTCCTCCCAACGTCCACCACGCCCCCCCAACCTCCACCACGCCCCTCCCAATCTCCACTACGCCCCTCCCAACCTCCACCACGCCCCCTCCCAACCTCCACCACGCCCCCCCAACCTCCACCACGCCCCTCCCAACCTCCACCACGCCCCTCCCAACCTCCACCACGCCCCTCCCAACCTCCACTATGCCCCTCCCAACCTCCACCACGCCCCTCCCAACCTCCACCACGTCCCTCCCAACCTCCGCCATGACTCTCAACCCCACCCACCCCTCCTCAACAACCACTCCCTATCCTTTTGTTTACGGCAGCTCCGGAATCACAAGCAAAATATTTTTACCTTCCTCCCGTCCCCTCTGCCTCAACACACAGAAATATTTGTCACTTGAAGGTAAACTGCTGAGGTCAGAGGTGGAAAGGGAAAAGAGGGTGGGAAGAGGAGAGAGGGGAAAGAGTGCAGGAAAGGAGGGTGGGAATGGAGTGAAGAAAGGGTTAGAAGGGAAAGAAGGAAGACGACGCAAGGGAGTGGAAAAGAGAGAGGGAAGGAAAGGACAGACAGGAGCGTGTGGGAAAGGAGACAAAGGAAAAGGCAAGGCGTAAAAGGGAGGGGAAGTGTGAAAGTAAAAAAAAAATGGAAAAGTTGGGGAGGGGAGGTGTTGCAACCCCTGAATGGGTTACAATGATTATTATGTATATATATAATGTATATTACCTTTTCATATAATTTTATATTGCTTATATTTGCGATAATAGCTAAATCGCAAATGTATTGCCTTATATTGTTATTTGACGTGACTTATGTTGTTAGGATGTACATAATATGTGCTCAGTTCAAGTCTTGATTGTCAAACTACTGTAATTATCGCTTGTCGCTCGTTATACTGCCGGCTTCTGAGCTGTGCTGTCCACGGGGCTATCACGTGATCGAGGGGGGGAGGTGTCCTCACCTCTCGTGAAGTATTCAGTCTGCTCTAGACTCGCTTGGTGGTTGGACAGATTGTCTGTCTCATTATTCTTGTTAGTTCTGTAGAACTCTGTTCACAGAACATTGTATAGACTTAGTGATTTTCGACGTTGTACTGAGGTTGTGTGTCACATAGACACTCTGAACATCTCAGGTCCTTAGCTATAGCTTCTGACCTAATTTCGTACTGGTTTCTGTGTATTGTCACAGTCAGGGTTTTTCCTATGCTGAACTTAGATTCAGTAGTATGGGAGTTTTGTAACTTTTGTGGAGGATCTGCTGATGGTCCCTACTTAGTGTCGTTATATTATCTCCTTGATCCTGATTGTGTCGCAGTCGCTTGTTATATGGCTATTGGGCTTAGCATTCTTTTCATTGTTCAAGCAGACTGTTCTGGTTGCCAGTCGGTCAAGGAGTTAGTTTATGTGAGGACTTTGTCAGTCACTTGTTTAAGTCTAGTCGAGTCGTGAGACATAGTGAACTACTTAGAGCACTTACACGCATAAACAAACTTGTACATATTTGTAATATCTTATTAAATGTTAATGTACCAGACGGTACTTAAGAATTATAAATGTGATATGTGCTTTCAGCACAATAATATTGAACTCGAGAGATTGATTTTACTTTGATTGCTGTGATTAATTTAATTTGATAATATACCTCTAGACAACTTAATGATTAATAAATTTATTAAATTTTAATTTCTCTAGTTAGTAGCCTACCAGTTGTAATCCTGAAGCACTATTGAATAATACTGAATTTTAATGGATAATTGGACAAGGATACTGACTACTTGTTACGAAAACCCAGTAACAGGCTGGATGCTAGAAGGGCAGTCCTTTCTAGTATTCACTGGAGATCTCTAAGCTTTTAGAATCGCGTTCTTTGTAACAGGAGGGTTCATTAAGGGAGGTGAAGGGGAGACGGAGAGGGTAATGTGGGAAAAGGGAGGTCAAAGACTGAGGTGGGGAGGGAAGGGAGAAGAAAATGAGGAGTGGGATCAGGAGGGATGAGAAGGGCGGGAGGGAAAAGGAAAGATGGAGGGATCAAGAGGACGTCAGGATGAAAATAAAATTAAGAAGGAAGAGAAGAAAGTAAAGCAGAGAAGAGAGTAGAGAGAAGAATGGGGAGGAGGGAGAGGAAGAGAGGGGAGGGTAGGGAAAGAACAGAGTGGGGGTAGGGGAGGAAGAGAGGGTGGGGGAGAAAGAGAGGGAGAGGGTAGGGGAGGAAGAGAGGGGGTACAGGAGGAAGAGAGAGAGATAGAATAGGGGAGGAGGGTAGGGGAGGAAGAGAGGGGGAGGGTAAGGGAGATAAAGGGAGGGTAGGGGAGGAAGAGAGGGGGAGGGAAAGGGAGATAAAGGGAGGGTAGGGGAGGAAGAGAGAGGGGGAGGGTAGGGAAAAGAGGGGGAGGAAGTGAGGGGGAGGGTAGGGGATGAGGATGGTAGGGGTGGGAGAGGGGAAGGGTAGGGGTGGAAGATAGGGTTAGGGTAGGGAAGAAATGGGGAGGGTCGGGAAGGAAGAGAGGGGGAGGGTCGGGAAGGAGGGGAGAAAGGGAGTAGAGTAAGAGAGGGGGAGGGTATTGAAAGACAGATTAAAGGCGACAAGGTGCGCCGCCCTAAAGGTGGTAAATGTTGTAATGATTTGGGGCATTTGTTTACCTGTAGGGCGTTAGGGCAGTGCAGGGTTGTCAGGTGAGGGCAGTGCAGGGTTGTCAGGTGAGGGCAGTGCTGGGTTGTCAGGTGAGGGCAGTGCTGGGCTGTCAGGTGAGGGCAGTGCTGGGTTGTCAAGTGAGGGCAGTGCTGGGTTGTCAGGTGAGGGCAGTGCTGGGTTGTCAGGTGAGAGCAGTGCTGGGTTGTCAGGTGAGGGCAGTGCTGGGTTGTCAAGTGAGGGCAGTGCTGGGTTGTCAGGTGAGGGCAGTGCTGGGCTGTCAGGTGAGGGTAGTGCTGGGCTGTCAGGTGAGGGCAGTGCTGGGTTGTCAAGTGAGGGCAGTGCTGGGTTGTCAAGTGAGGGCAGTGCTGGGTTGTCAGGTGAGGGCAGTGCTGGGTTGTCAAGTGAGGGCAGTGCTGGTTGTCAGGTGAGGGCAGTGCTGGGTTGTCAGGTGAGGGCAGTGCTGGGTTGTCAGGTGAGGGCAGTGCTGGGCTGTCAGGTGAGGGCAGTGCTGGGTTGTCAGGTGAGGGCAGTGCTGGGCTGTCAGGTGAGGGCAGTGCTGGGTTGTCAAGTGAGGGCAGTGCTGGGTTGTCAGGTGAGGGCAGTGCTGGGCTGTCAGGTGAGGGCAGTGCTGGGCTGTCAGGTGAGGGCAGTGCTGGGTTGTCAGGTGAGGGTAGTGCTGGGCTGTCAGGTGAGGGCAGTGCTGGGCTGTCAGGTGAGGGCAGTGCTGGGTTGTCAGGTGAGGGCAGTGCTGGGTTGTCAGGTGAGGGCAGTGCTGGGTTGTCAGGTGAGGGCAGTGCTGGGTTGTCAAGTGAGGGCAGTGCTGGGTTGTCAGGTGAGGGCAGTGCTGGGTTGTCAGGTGAGGGCAGTGTTGGGTTGTCAGGTGAGGGCAGTGCTGGGCTGTCAGGTGAGGGCAGTGCTGGGTTGTCAGGTGAGGGCAGTGCTGGGCTGTCAGGTGAGGGTAGTGCTGGGCTGTCAGGTGAGGGCAGTGCTGGGTTGTCAAGTGAGGGCAGTGCTGGGTTGTCAGGTGAGGGCAGTGCTGGGCTGTCAGGTGAGGGCAGTGCTGGGCTGTCAGGTGAGGGCAGTGCTGGGTTGTCAGGTGAGGGTAGTGCTGGGCTGTCAGGTGAGGGCAGTGCTGGGCTGTCAGGTGAGGGCAGTGCTGGGTTGTCAGGTGAGGGCAGTGCTGGGCTGTCAGGTGAGGGCAGTGCTGGGTTGTCGGGTGAGGGCAGTGCTGGGCTGTCAGGTGAGGGCAGTGCTGGGTTGTCAGGTGAGGGCAGTGCTGGGCTGTCAGGTGAGGGCAGTGCTGGGTTGTCAGGTGAGGGCAGTGCTGGGCTGTCAGGTGAGGGCAGTGCTGGGTTGTCAGGTGAGGGCAGTGCTGGGCTGTCAGGTGAGGGCAGTGCTGGGTTGTCAGGTGAGGGCAGTGCTGGGCTGTCAGGTGAGGGCAGTGCTGGGTTGTCAGGTGAGGGCAGTGCTGGGTTGTCAGATGAGGGCAGTGCTGGTCTGTCAGGTGAGGGCAGTGCTGGGTTGTCAGGTCAGGGCAGTGCTGGGTTGTCAGGTGAGGGCAGTGCTGGGTTGTCAGATGAGGGCAGTGCTGGTCTGTCAGGTGAGGGCAGTGCTGGGCTGTCAGGTGAGGGCAGTGCTGGGCTGTCAGGTGAGGGCAGTGCTGGGTTGTCAGGTGAGGGTAGTGCTGGGCTGTCAGGTGAGGGCAGTGCTGGGCTGTCAGGTGAGGGCAGTGCTGGGTTGTCAGGTGAGGGCAGTGCTGGGTTGTCAGGTGAGGGCAGTGCTGGGTTGTCAGGTGAGGGCAGTGCTGGGTTGTCAAGTGAGGGCAGTGCTGGGTTGTCAGGTGAGGGCAGTGCTGGGTTGTCAGGTGAGGGCAGTGTTGGGTTGTCAGGTGAGGGCAGTGCTGGTCTGTCAGGTGAGGGCAGTGCTGGGCTGTCAGGTGAGGGCAGTGCTGGGCTGTCAGGTGAGGGCAGTGCTAGGCTGTCAGCCATCACCAGGTAGACCTGCTGCAGTGCTCCTCCATTTTTATGTTTTGTTTATGATAAATAAAACACTTGTGGAACATCTGGGTATCTTTATCCTTATTCCAGGCTGAGGGACTGATTACCTCAAACGCCTCATCGTCCACCTTTCTGTGCTTTGGTCTAGCTCAACTGCTAATGGCCGGCTTTACAGGCTTGTGGCATCAGCAGCCGTGTGCTTCACCTAGCTGCGTGAGTGACGCCTCCGTCTAGTGAAGGGAGGATTGAACCGCTATCACTCCTTGTGCTCAATGACTCTCAAGTTCTCAGGGCTTCACATAAATATAAATATAAAAAAGATATTCGTCAATAGTAAGATGAAGTTTTCTCTTGACTCAGGAGTCTTTGGTCACTTTAACTTAAGTCGGTTTCGAATCTTCTTCGGGATCACCTTTCATGGTTTTCTATCAACTTGGTTCACCTTGAGTCACGTGGATCCTCTGAGACCAAACTAGATTAACTGTATTCTAAAGCGATTACAACAGCTTTCTTAAACTGACACAAGCGCGTTCACCTTCACTTTAAGTAAGACGTAACTTCAGCCCATTTCATGTCACTTTGATCCCCTTACCCCCGCCTCTATCTCTCTCCCCACCCTCATATTTCTCCCCACTCTCCCTTCCCCTCACTCCGTGCTCCTGTTCGTTCCCCTCGCATTCCAACTTTCCGCTCTCGTGCATGTAGAAATCTTGTGCCTGGAGACCCTCCCGGGAGGCAGCCAAGCATGTCTGTCTCTTGTTTATAGACAAAGTTTGTCCAGCAAAGGAACGATAAGCCGTCCCAGACCTCCCCGGCAGGTGAAGCTCACCAGGGTACCGCCAAGATCATGTGAAGCTTACCAGGGCACCAGCAAGACCATGTGAAGCTTACCAGGGCACCAGCAAGACCATGTGAAGCTCACCAGGGCACCAGCAAGACCATGTGAAGCTTATCAGGGCACCAAGAAGACCATGTGAAGCTCACCAGGGCACCAGCAAGACCATGTGAAGCTCACCGGGGCACCAGCAAGACCATGTGAAGCTTACCAGGGCACCAGCAAGACCATGTGAAGCTCACCAGGGCACCAGCAAGACCATGCGAAGCTTACCAGGGCACCAAGAAGACCATGTGAAGCTCACCAGGGCACCAGTAAGACCATGTGAAGCTCACCGGGGCACCAGCAAGACCATGTGAAGCTCACCAGGGCACCATCAAGACCATGTGAAACTCACCAGGGCATGACGTGGGAATGAAGCTCACCAGGGCATGACGTGGGAATGAAGCTCACCAGGGCATGACGTGGGAATGAAGCTCACCAGGGCATGACGTGGGAATGAAGCTCACCAGGGCATGACGAGGGAATGAAGCTCACCAGAGCATGACGAGGAAATGAAGCTCACCAGGGCATGACGAGGGAATGAAGCTCACCAGGGCATGATGAGGGAATGAAGTTCACCAGGGCATGACGAGGGAATGAAGCTCACCAGAGCATGACGAGGGAATGAAGCTCACCAGAGCATGACGAGGGAATGAAGCTCACCAGGGCATGATGAGGGAATGAAGCTCACCAGAGCATGACGAGGGAATGAAGCTCACCAGAGCATGACGAGGGAATGAAGCTCACCAGAGCATGACGAGGGAATGAAGCTCACCAGAGCATGACGAGGGAATGAAGCTCACCAGAGCATGACGAGGGAATAAAGCTCACCAGGGCATGATGAGGGAATGAAGCTCACCAGGGCATGACGAGGGAATGAAGCTCACCAGAGCATGACGAGGGAATGAAGCTCACCAGAGCATGACGAGGGAATGAAGCTCACCAGGGCATGATGAGGAATGAAGCTCACCAGAGCATGACGAGGAATGAAGCTCACCAGAGCATGACGAGGGAATGAAGCTCACCAGAGCATGAAGAGGGAATGAAGCTCACCAGGGCATGATGAGGGAATGAAGCTCACCAGGGCATGACGTGGGAATGAAGCTCACCAGGGCATGACGTGGGAATGAAGCTCACCAGGGCATGATGAGGGAATGAAGCTCACCAGGGCATGATGAGGGAATGAAGCTCACCAGAGCATGACGAGGGAATGAAGCTCACCAGGGCATGACGAGGGAATGAAGCTCACCAGGGCATGATGAGGGAATGAAGCTCACCAGAGCATGAAGAGGGAATGAAGCTCACCAGGGCATGATGAGGGAATGAAGCTCACCAGAGCATGACGAGGGAATGAAGCTCACCAGGGCATGATGAGGGAATGAAGCTCACCAGAGCATGACGAGGGAATGAAGCTCACCAGGGCATGACGAGGGAATGAAGCTCACCAGGGCATGATGAGGGAATGAAGCTCACCAGAGCATGATGAGGGAATGAAGCTCACCAGAGCATGACGAGGGAATGAAGCTAACCAGGGCATGACGAGGGAATGAAGCTCACCAGAGCATGATGAGGGAATGAAGCTCACCAGAGCATGACGAGGGAATGAAGCTCACCAGAGCATGACGAGGGAATGAAGCTCACCAGGGCATGATGAGGGAATGAAGCTCACCAGAGCATGATGAGGGAATGAAGCTCACCAGGGCATGATGAGGGAATGAAGCTCACCAGAGCATGATGAGGGAATGAAGCTCACCAGAGCATGACGAGGGAATGAAGCTCACCAGAGCATGACGAGGGAATGAAGCTCACCAGAGCATGACGAGGGAATGAAGCTCACCAGGGCATGACGAGGGAATGAAGCTCACCAGAGCATGATGAGGGAATGAAGCTAACCAGGGCATGATGAGGGAATGAAGCTCACCAGAGCATGATGAGGGAATGAAGCTCACCAGAGCATGATGAGGGAATGAAGCTCACCAGAGCATGACGAGGGAATGAAGCTCACCAGGGCATGACGAGGGAATGAAGCTCACCAGGGCATGACGAGGGAATGAAGCTCACCAGAGCATGACAGGGGAATGAAGCTCACCAGGGCATGACGAGGGAATGAAGCTCACCAGAGCATGACGAGGGAATGAAGCTCACCAGGGCATGACGAGGGAATGAAGCTCACCAGAGCATGACGAGGGGATGAAGCTCACCAGGGCATGACGAGAGAATGAAGCTCACCAGGGCATGACGAAGAAGAGCATAAGGTAGAAAATGAGGAGGATGAAAAAAATAAGGAGGAAAAATGAGAATTAGAAGGGTGAGAGGATGCATGGCAAGGAAGAGAAACAGGAGCAAAAAGAGACCCTGCAGTGCTGGGAGGACGTATAGGTCAAGAAGATCCTTGTCAGGAGGAAACAAGATGCTGGGAGGAAATGTAACAATACCAAGTGAAAAGAATACGTTCGATGTAAGCCAAGTATGAGAGGAGGAGGAGGAGGTGAGGTGATGGTCTGGGAGGAGGAGGAGGAGGTGAGGTGGTCTGGGAGGAGGAGGAGGTGGTGAGGTGGTGGTCTGGGAGGAGGAGGAGGAGGAGGAGGAGGTGAGATGGTGGTCTGGGAGGAGGAGGTGAGGTGGTGGTCTGGGAGGAGGAGGAGAGATAGGAGGAGGAGGAGGAGGAGGAGGTGAGGTGGTAGGTGTGGCTGGAGGAGGAGGAGGTGAAGTGGTGGTCTGGGGAGGAGGAGGAGGAGGTGAGGTGGTGGTCTGGGAGGAGGAGGAGGAGGAGATGAGGTGGTGGTCTGGGAGGAGGACGAGGAGGAGGAGGTGAGGTGGTGGTCTGGGAGGAGGAGGAGGAGAGGAGGAGGAGTGAGGAGGAGAGGAGGGGAGGAGGAGGAGGAGGTGAGGTGGTGGCTGGGAGGAGGAGGTGAGGTGGTGGTCTGGGAGGAGGAGGTGAGGTTGGTCTGGGACGAGGAGGAGGTGAGGTGGTCTGGGAGAGGAGGAGAGGAGGTGAGGTGGTGGTCTGGGAAGAGGAGGAGGTGAGGTGGTGGTCATGGGAAGAGGAGGAGGTGAGGTGGTGGTCTGGGAAGAGGAGGAGGTGAGGTGGTGGTCTGGGAAGAGGAGGAGGTGAGGTGTTGGTCTGGGAAGAGGAGGTGAGGTGGTGGTCTGGGGGAGGAGGAGGAGGAGGAGGAGGAGGAGGAGTGAGGAGGTGGTCTGGAGGAGGAGGAGGAGGAGGCGGAGGTGGTCTGGGAGGAGGAAGTGAGAAGGTGGTGTGGGAAGAGGAGGTGAGGTGGTGGTTTGGGAGGAGAAAGAAGAGAAAGTTAGGTGGTCTAGAAGGAGGAAGAGGAGAAAGAACGCGGTTTAGAAGTCAGAAAGTGATCTAGAAAGAGGAAGAAGAGGAAGTTAGGTGGTGGTCTACAAGGACAAGGCTAGTTAGGGAGGGGGATTGAGAAAGCCAGAAAGAAGAAACTAGAAAAAAAAGGCCTTGGAAGATGAGAGCTCAATGTCACTTTTATCCTGTTCTTTTCTTTCAAGTTTTGCCAATAATCTTATCATTTACCTCCCTCCTTAATTATATTTCTTGCTTCTCATACCAATATTTTCCTCTCTTAACAAACTTAGCATTTAGCTGCTGGAGAGTCATATGGGTGACTGATAAAGGTGTCTTAAACAGTGAACATCTCACACAGTGAAGAATGACACATGTACAACATCTGGGTATCTTTATTATAGACGTTTTGCCATTCATTGGCTTTATCAGTACAAATTCAAGGACCTAATGGGCTTTGGGCCTGACCAATGGCTGAGCTCAGACTCTCGAAACTCATCAAAGGTATATCAAAACTCATCAAAGGTATAGTAGAACTATATAAAAAAGACATATTAAACATGTGTCTAATTCTTCATCCTGTTGGTATTGTATACCATGCATGTACATCTTGCAGTCTTTTCTTGTAATTTTTTAGAAGACAACCTGATCTAACGTAACCTAAATAATGAAAACCGACAAATCTGTTGCAAATCTTATGTGAGAAGTCCATACAGTATTTGCGAAAATGGCTTATCTCTAGACTGAGGTTTCAACGCCGAAGCGACTAATTTACTGTGCACCCCCATATTTATCCTCTGGATGGTAGCCCAAGAGCATGTGAATACACATGGATACAGTAATACATCTTGATATATATCTACAATTCCTCCTTTATTTCCATATCTTCACTGATTCTACGTCGTCTCACCACCACCACCACTGCCGCCGCCGCCATCACCGTCTACTCTTCGTCCTCTTCCTCCTCCTCTTCTCTGAGTCGTGTTTACGTTTCATGCAACACATGTCCCTGAGCGATACCCGACAATTTTCAATTTGCTTAATTATAGTTTTCAAGGGCTGAGATTTACATAATTGCCTCAAGTTGGTCTGTGTGTATGAATACCATGGACTCTGGCGGTGACCTGCCAGCCGCCTCACACGCTCACCTCTACCTACACGAACGTGCACACCCAAAATTCGTACATGCAAAAAACTCCCGGACACACGCACACGTTTACATATATTATCAAACATAAGTAAACACAGGCAAAGTGATATGTATACAAATGCACTTGCAAACACGAATGTCCTTAAGAGTCAACATATCGGTGTTTCACACCCTTACAAATATAAATACAAACATGTACACAACCATACAGCATTCTCACTAACAGAGTAAAACACGCTGAGATAAAGATGCACGAAAGCATACAAACAAACACACACACACACACACACACGGATATACTAATCGACATGTGCCTAGGACAAAATGGTAACTAACATCATGAACCGAGGCAGAGTAAAACAAGCTGAGGCAGGAAGAAGCAAACATGCTCTCTCTCTCTCTCTCTCTCTCTCTCTCTCTCTCTCTTCTCTCTCTCTTCTCACACACACACACACACACACACACACACACACACACACACACACACACACACACACACACACACACACACACACATTCATACTCTGAAGGTGGCTTAAGACATTACATAAGTTTTATGACTCGCTTCATTAATGTGTTGACTGCCCATGGCTAGGCTCAGGCCTCTCTCTCAACCTTTACACTTGACCTAGATTCTACACTACCGCGCTTAGCAGATGGAGGGTAGAACCACCACCACTACTTGCGCTGAATAACCCATACGCATTTAGAGCTTTACGTGAACTCAACTAAACGTACTTAAGTTTTATTTATTTTTATTTGAGCACTCCCGCTGTAGCAGGATGATGGCTACGACTGAATGGTGCCTCTGTAGTGATCAGTGTTTTACCATTACAAAAAAAAAAAAAAACGTGTGTGTGTGTGAGGGAGAGAAAGAGAGTGGTAGCGGTAGTGAATGATTGTAGTTCTGAGTATTGGTGGTGGTTCTGTGTGCTTGTAGTTGTGAGTGGTGGCGGTGCTCCTGTCCTTGCAAACGTACATGGTCTCAAACCGAGGGAAAAAAACATGGTTTATCAGTGGTCCTCTCACAGAGTCAGATGCAATGTCTTACCTACCATTGCCATACATACCTTTGATTACTTCGGGGAGTTTTACTGCTCTCAGAGTCCGGCCTTGAGCCAAGCTCGTGTGGTGCTGCATCAACAACCAAGCTGGCGGCTCGCTGGCCCGCATATCCATCACAGCCTGGTTGATCTGGCACTTGGCGAAGGTACATGTCCAATTTCCTCTTGAAAACTTCTACACTTGTTCCGGAAATGTTTTTGATATCTCGTGGTAGAGTGTTGAATAGTTTGGATGTTGATACAATGCTCTCTTACTGTGCCCACGGTGTTCCTGTTTTAGCTGAGTTCATTTTGACTTATACTCCCATATTTCTCACTCTAGTATGTTCTTATGGTAGTGTGAGGATTTGGGAATAGGGCCTCAAGCACCTTCCACATACTATATATATTATCATCAATGTTTTTTTCCTCCTCTTCAGCGAGTACATATTTAGGGTTGTGAGGCTTTATTGGTTCTATGCAGGTCGTATATGATTTCTGCATCTGTTCTAGCACTGATCTCTCTCTCCTGCCTTGTAAGGAGCTATCAACAATGAACAATACACTAAGCAAGAGAGCACAAGTGATTTGAAAAGTGTCACCAATGGCACTATTTCCCTTGTCTTGAAAGTTCTCATTATCTAGCTCGTCATTTTCCTGGCTTTCGTGATATTTTCCTTGTTGTGTTCTTTGAAAGAAAAAACCTGCTAACATTATTACATATTCTATCTCATGATCTTGCATTTTATAAACAGTCTCTCTCTTGAGTTCCTCATTCTTTACATATTTAAGTAAATGGAACTTGTCACTACTGAACATCGTATTATTTTCCACTGCCCACTGGAAAATTTAGTTTATATCTTCCTACAATTTTTTCGTGTCCTGTATCAAGGTGATTTTCACGTTATTGCGATAGCAACTGCAAATCATAAAACCTAACTATGGCGAGTGTTTTTTTTTTTTATCTATGTACGTCATGAGGATGAGAAACAGCAAAGGCGCTGGAACCTTGCTTTGTGATTATAAGCGTTTTACTTTGCTAGTGCTGGATTTTGCTCTCTTTATTACTACTATTTGTGTTCTTTCTGTCAGACAATTAACAATCCAGTGCGCTCAGTGGGCTCGGATAACAAAACAAGATTAATCATGAGAGCGAAGTCAATAAATTCAGTTTCAAAAAGAACATGGACTAGAGCTAAATAAATCATGACCTTAATTAAACACAAAGGGAAGACGATATGACCTTGGCGGATCTAAACCAGTTTCTCGGTAGGATGAACTCATTGGTGCTCGAAATACGTTCGATACATACATTTATGACGAGGGAGAAGCAAAGTCGAGAGATGGGTGCTCCGTCTACAGGCGAAGATGACAGATAACAGAGCTTCTCAAAGGCAGCAGACTTTCTGAAGTAGTCACTGAAGAAGTCATTGACGTACTAGCACACCCAGGCATTCTGCTCCAGGCCCAAACTTATAGAACTCTATATTCATTAAAAATTACACGAAACCACTATCTCGGGCAATTAGTATTCGATAGACGAGGAGTCTGGACGCAGATGTCATCCCAACTGTGCTAACATTATTAAAATCTTTCGATAGGTCCTAAGAAGAGTGTCAATAGCATGGAATCACAACATACGCACAACCCAAAGCATCATGGGTTTGGAGCAGGTCACTCATGCTTTTCACAAGTGCTAGACCATTACATGGTCAAAGATGCAATGGAAGACAAGCTAAATGCTGATGCAGTCAATACTAATTCTGTAAAAGTCTTCGACAAGTGTGACCATGGTGTGATAGCGCACAAAATGTGTGAAACACGGAGTGACTGGGAAAAGTGGACAGATGGATTTTTAGTTTGTTAAAAAATAGAACCCAGAATAGCAAACCAAGTGAAGTCGGAGGCTGCCACAGTGAAAAGCTCTGTCCTAGCATGGTAATCACAAAACTGTTGTTTCTTATCTTATATTCAACATAAACAGGGACATGAATCATAGTACTTTAACATTTTTTGCTTATGACACCAGAAACACTATGCGAGTGATGACTGTTGAAGATTCAACGATTTCTCATTCAGATACAAATCGAGTCTTCCTCCAGTGGGCCTCAGGCAATACGATGTTTAATGAAGACAAGTTTCAGTTGCTCCTCTATGAAAGAATGGAGAAAATAAAGACTGAAATGGAGTAGAATGCAAGTTCGAACCCTTCAACAGAGTGAAAGTTTCATGTGCGAGACACATGAATAACGACGATATAAGATCCCACATTCAAAGGTCACAACAATGTTGCTATTGCTAACGCAAGGAAATAAGATAATTTGGCTAACTAAAACTTTTAAAACAAGAGATGCTGAGCCAATATTTTTCATGTTACTAATTCTATCCAGGCTGGAATACAGCTGTTTTTTTTACGGCCCCCTTCAAGGCAGGAGAGATTTCCGAGGTACAAAGCGTACAGGGAACCTTCAATGAAAGTATAAATTTAATGAAATAGCTGAACTACTGGAAACGCCTGAAGTTCCTTGGAACATTGGCCAGAAAGGTATATCATAATTTACATCCGCAAGAAACTTAGCAGGCAATGTCAAATGCCTCCAACAAAAAAACTGCGACGCGATGAGTATACTAAGAGAAAACTTAGTAGTCAGAGGTTCTCGACTCTTCAACTCCCTGGATAAGGTAAATTACCAACAAACATATGGCTGCCTTCAAAAGGGAGCTTCGTAAGTTCTTCAGATTAGTTCCTGATCAGCTGGGCTGTTGTGCATACGATGGACTGTGTGCTACCAGTACCAACAACCTAGTCGATCAGGCCAATACCCAGAAGTTCTGGCTGCTGGCCACGGAGGTGATGACTTCCCCGGAAGTGGCATAAGGTAATCATAAGGTTAGCGAGCAAGAAGTCAAGTCAAGATACCCAACATGCGGTCAGTCAGGTCACCCGGTAAGAAACCTGGTCACTCAGCCAGGACAAATCAACTCGCCACATTGCCAGCAAACAACCCTCACGCCTGTTCTTCATTGTCTTAAAACCCCTTAGAGTGGACCGCTGGAGCACGTGTGAGCTATGACTTCTCTCTGCGCTCAGACATGCGGGAAGTGCTTACTCTTGCGCTTATAAATAGATGATGGGTGAGGCGAATGCTGCAAAGGCAGTTTGGTTCGTAATAATGAAGGGTATCAGTAAACCGCGCTTCTGAAGGTGCATGTTGGTAGAGATGAGGATGGTGGTGGTGACGGTAGTAGTGGTGGTTGTGGGACAGAAGCAGTGGAGGTGGTGGGGACAAGAAGTACGAGATGTCATATCCAGACTGCCATGCTGGGAGGAGTGGTCAAAGTGACAAGTAGGAAACCTGCCATTCATCTATTCATCTTGGTCTTTAAAACGCGCACACACACACACACACACACACACACACACACACACACCAGTGTCACTGACGTGTATAGTATGCACTGCAAAGTCATGGAGAAGATTATCAGGAGGAGAGTGGTGGAGCACCTGGAACGAAACAAAATTATAAACGTTGATGAATGGTTCAGAGAACCGACATGTTGATAAATTAGACACATGTGCAACTCTTGGGTATCTTTATTGAGGAAATGTTTCGCCACACAGTGGCTTCTCCTTTGTATGGGCTGATGAAGCCACTGTGTGGCGAAACGTTTCCTCAATAAAGATATCCAAGAGCTGCACATGTGTCTAATTTATCAAGATTATAAACGACAACCAGCACGGATTCATAGAAGACAAATCCTGTGTCACAAACCTACTGGAGTTTTATGACAAGGTAACTGAAGTAAGACATGAGAGGGGTGGGTTGATTGCATTTTCTTGGATTGCAAGAAGGTAATCGACACAGTTCCTCACAAGAGATTAGTGCAGAACCTAGAGGATCAGGCACGTATAACAGGAAGGGCACTGCAATGGATCAGAGAATACCTGACAGGGAGGCAACAACGAGTCATGGTACGTTATGAGGTATCACAGTGGGCACCTGTGATGAGCGGGGTCCCACAGGGATCAGTCCTGGGACCAGTGCTATTCTTGGTATATGTGAATGACATGACGGAAGGGACAGACTCAGAAGTGTCCCTTTTTGCAGATGATTTGAAGTTAATGAGGAGAACTAAATCAGATGCGGATCAGACAGGTCTACAAAGAGACCTGGACAGGGTGGATGCGTGGTCCAGTAACTGGCTCCTAGAATTTAACCCCGCCAAATGCAAAGTCATGAAGATCGGGGAAGGGCAAAGAAGACCGCAGACAGAGTATAAGCTAGGTGGCCAAAGACTGTAAACCTCACCCAAGGAGAAAGATCTAGGGGTGCGTATAATACCGAGCACGTCTATGGAAGCACACATTAACCAGGTAACTACTGAGGCATATGGGCGCCTGGCAAACCTGAGAATAGCGTTCCGATACCTCAGTAAGAAATCGTTCAAGACTCTGTACACTGTGCACGTTAGACCCATACTGAAGTACGCAGCACCAGTTTGGAACCCACACCTGGTCAAGCACATCAAGAAATTAGAGAAAGTGCAAAAGTTTGCAATAAGGCTGGTTCAAGAGCTAAGGGTAATGTTCTACGAAGAATGGTCAAGGGAAATCGACCTGACGACACTGAAGGACAGGAGGGTTAGGGGAGACATGATAACGACATACAAAATACTGCATGGAATAGATAAGGTGGACAGAGACAGGATGTTCCAGAGAGGGGACACAGAAACAAGGGGTCACAATTGGAAGTTGAAGACTCAGATGAGTCAAAGGGATGTCAGGAAGTATTTCTTCAGCCACAGAGCGTTTGGAAATGGAATAGTCTGGCAAGTGATGTAGTGGAGGCAGGAACCATATATAGTTTTAAGACGAGGTATGATAAAGCTCATGGAGCAGGGAGAGGGAGGACCCAGTAGCGGTCAGTGAAGAGGCCGGGCCAGGAGCTGAGTCTCGACCCCTGCAACCATAAATATGTGAGTACAAATAGGTGAATACACACACACACACACACACACACACACACAATATATATATATATATAATATATATATATATTATATATATAATATATATATATATATATATATATATATATGTCGTGCCGAATAGGTAAAACTGGTCAATTAGGAAGAACTCATTTAAAATTAAGCCCTTTCTAAAATTTTCTCCTATATGTTTAAAGATATATTTTTTATTTATATTAATGTAAAAATTAATAATTTTGTACCAGAAGAACCTTAGAAAACTTACCTAACCTTATTATAACAAGCGTAATTTAATTTACCCTAATCCAACTAAATATATTTCAGATAAGTTTACAATAATTTAATAATAAACAAACACAATGAAATATATTTTTTCGTTAGGCTCAGAATGATTTTGCGAAATTATTGCATACACAAATTTTCACTTGCACTATTCTGCAAGAAGAGCGTTGCTATTTAAGCCAAAATATGTCGTGCCGAATAGGCAGAACTTGCGATCTTGGCTTAAATAGCAACGTTCATCTTGCCATATAGGACAAGTGAAAATTTGTGTATGCAATAATTTCGCCAAAATCATTCAGAACATAATGAAAAAAATATATTTCACTGTGTTTGTTTAGTATTAAATTACTGTAAACAAATCTAAAATATATTTAGTTGGGTTAGGCTAAAATAAATTATTCTTGTTATAATAAGGTTAGGTAAGTTTTCTAAGATTCTTTTGGTGCAAAATTAAAATTTTTTACATTAACATTAATGAAATAAATATATCTTTAAACGTATAAGAGAAAATTTTAGAACGGACTTAATTTTAAATGAGTTCTTGCTAATGACCAGTTTTACATATTCGGCACGATATATAATATATATATATATATATATATATATTATATATATATATATTATATATATATATATATATATATATATATATATATATGGCAAATAAAGCCTTTTTTGACAACGTTTCAAAACTTTCAATTCTCATTATCATTATCACCTTCAGGTCTACAAAAGAAAATATATTAAGAATTATAAAAAATAAAGATTTTAGGAAACAATTTTAAGCTGTGTGTGTGAAGGGCAAAGCACCAGACAAGCCTGACCCAAGGTCGGGCTTCGAGAGTAGAAAAACTCTCGAAACTTATTAAGTTTCAAAGACAAAGGTTGAGCAGTTAGACACCTTGCTCAAAGAGTGGTCTTGCGCATGCGCATATTCTCCAATGACTGAACATGAACGTTTACCTGTATCTTTCCTTCTGATTTTCTTAATATATTTCTGGAGTATGCATCCAGTGTAATTTAGGTCATCCTCGCCACACACAGACTCTAATCCCTTTTGTTCATACGGTCTTCCTAATGTATTGATTACTGTAACTGAGTTTGTTGAATACGCTTCCATGAGTGTGTTGGGCTGTTAAAGTCTAGTGTATATGCGTCTCTCAACTTCTGTACGGTATGTGATCAGAATTTGTTCTGCTTGACACCGTTAAGAATGTAAGGTCCAGGGCAATTTCTAATCCGATCGGTTCCACTATTTGTTGACGTAAGGCGGATTTATCACAAGACTCTAACAGTGCCAGTATGTTTTTTTTCATCCTGGCACCTCTGTTATTATAGGATTTGTTCCCTTCTTCCAATTTAAGTATCTTAAACTGAAATCACTTAGCAACAGGTTGTCTGGGATAAAGGATGAAAAAATTTCAAGGCAATGTTTGATTTTCATTTGCTAATATTTAAATTGCTAGCAAGTAGTATCAAATGGTTTATATTCAAGAACAATAGCTAAATTTAATTTCAATTTTCAGTGCCAATACTTCATCATTCGTAATTTAAATTATTGTACATTATCAAGTCTTTAAAACAGAGATCAACCTTCCTTTGTAGTTTGCTTTCCGGTAGAATCTAGATTTCCCAAAGTATATATCCATGTTTTGTTGTCAAAGTGGTCTGTAATTTAGGTCTCCGTGAAAGCTGCATACATTGCATTTGACTCGGCGAGTTCACTAATTATATTCTGCTGTTGTTGCTTAATTTAAGACCATGTATATATGCAGAAATGAATGATTTGTTGTTATGCTCATTTTGGCATTAATATTTGGCATTATCAGTTTAACATGGCTCCGAGTTGCTGATACATTATCGTTTCTTGCCATTCGTTTTCGCTTTCTGACACTAAAATATATCTGCAGTCTGTATGGTTGGGATTGCTATGTGTAATTTGACATTTACTTGCCTTAATTCACCTAGTTTCCTTCACGTGAAATGTAGGAAATCTTGCGTCACAGCGTTCTTATATTTGCTGAGCTATAAGTTTTTTTTTGGGGGGGGGGGGGGGGTAGGGAATAATGACAATACTTGTAAGTCTTAAAGCTGCATATGTTTTTATATAGAAGATTACGGTACTTCTTAGGATGGCTGTGTTTACATGTTTCACTCATTTTGCCAGACTATCCTTATTTGCAAACTCCCCAGGAACAGTACAGACACATTTGGATTTTCTGTTGCCTGTGATTTACGGGGTTTGCCTCAACAATTATTTCATTTGATCTTTTACCAGTTTCAACAGTGTCAGTCTCAGAGACAAAACAAGATAGACAGGTTGGAGGGGATGTGACTGCGTCTTCTTGGAATGCAAGAAAACATCTGACACAACACAGTAGCACACCAAATATTTGTCTAGAAATTAGATCAGGCAAGGGTAAAAAGAGTGCTTTAGTGGGGTCGGAGAGTGCCTAAAAGACAGAAACCAAAGTGCAATGGAAAAGAATGAGATATCCGAGAGGAAAAGAGTAACGAGTGGGGTCCCACAAGGATCACTACTGCTTCCGATAAATATGTGTGTGAATAACCTATCAGAATTGAGTATGTGGTGTCACTGTTTTGCTGATGTAAAACTAATGAAAAGAATAAGAATAAGAGACTTCAAGAGGCTACAAATGTGGTCCACGTGGCTTATGGAGTTTAATATTACAAACAAAAGCAAGATCATGTCTGAGTTATCTCTTAGTGTACTTGTCACCCCTTCTTTTAAATAAGGATGGCTTCAGAATACTATGCACAGCATATGTTAGGCCAACTGCTGAGTATGCATTACCTGTATGGAACCCAAACCTCATCATACACGGAACCTTGAGAAAGCCCAAAGGTTTAAAACCTGCTACTTCTAGAGCCGAAGGAAATGTAATGACAGGAAAGACTAAAGAAAACGAGGAATATCTAAGGGTAGTCAGATGATAGTACAAATTTTAAAAAAGGAAGTGGTTAACCCTTTGATGGTTCCAGAGATCATGACTCTGAGACGTGGTCCGGTCTCGGACCACGTCTCATGAAGAGGTTAGGAACCACCAGACCCAGCTGATCGTAGGTTATGAGGTTACCTGGATTCACACCTGGTTACCTGGAGGTTATTCCGGGGATCAACGCCCCCGCGGCCCGGTCCATGACCAGGCCTCCCGATGGATCAGGGCCTGATCAACCAGGCTGTTATTGCTGGCCGCACGCAGTCCAACGTACGAGCCACAGCCCGGCTGATCCGGCACTGACTTTAGGTATCTGTCCAGCTCTCTCTTGAAGGCAGCCAGGGGTTTATTGGCAATTCCCCTAATGCTTGATGGGAGGCTGTTGAACAGTTTTGGGCCCGGACACTTATGGTGTTTTCCCTTAGTGTACCAATGGCGCCCCTACTTTTTATTGGCGGCATTTTGCATCGCCTGCCCAGTCTTTTACTTTCGTAGGGAGTGATTTCTGTGTGCAGATTTGGGACCATTCCTTCCAAGATTTTCCAAGTGTAGATTATGATATATCTCCCCCTCCTGCGTTCCAACGAGTACAAGTCAAGTGCTTCTAAGCGTTCCCAGTAGTTAAGGTGCTTGACAGAACTTATACGTGCAGTAAAGGATCTCTGTACACTCTCTAGATCTGCGATTTCACCTGCTTTGAATGGAGATGTTAATGTACATCAGTATTCCAGCCTAGAGAGAACAAGTGATTTGAAAAGGATCATCATGGGCTTGGCATCTCTCGTTTTGAAAGTTCTCATTATCCATCCTATCATTTTCTTTGCACGTGCGATCGTGGCACTGTTGTGATCTTTGAAAGTGAGATCCTCAGACATTACTACTCCCAGGTCCCTTACATTATTTTTCCGCTCTATTGTATGGCCGGAGTCATACTCTGTTCTAGTTATTATCTCCTCCAGTTTTCCATAACGGAGTAGTTGGAATTTGTCCTCATTGAACATCATATTGTTTACCGTTGCCCACTGGAAAACTTTGTTTATATCTTCTTGGAGCTTAACCGCGTCCTCAGCAGATGACAGCCTCATGCAGATCCTAGTATCATCCGCAAAGGATGATACGGTGCTGTGGTGTATATCTCTGTTTATGTCTGATATGAGGATAAGGAATAAGATGGGGGCGAGTACTGTGCCTTGTGGAACAGAGCTCTTCGATTTAACTCTGTTGACCACTACTCTTTGTGTTCGATTTGTTAGGAAGTTGAAGATCCATCTCCCCACTTTCCCAGTTATTCCTTTAGCACGTATTTTATGGGCTATTACGCCATGATCGCATTTGTCAAATGCTTTTGCAAAGTCTGTGTATATTACATCTGCATTCTGATTTTCTTCCAGTGCATCCAAGGCCATGTCATAGTGATCCAGTAGTTGTGAGAGGCAGGAGCGACCTGCCCTGAACCCATGTTGCCCCGGATTGTGCAGATTTTGGGAATCCAGGTGATTTGCAATCCTGCTTCTTAGCACTCTTTCAAAGATTTTTATGTGGGACGTCAGAGCTATTGGTCTATAGTTCTTAGCTAATGCTTTGCTGCCACCTTTATGGAGTGGGGCTATATCCGTTGTTTTAAGTGACTGTGGAATTTCACCCATGTCCAAGCTCCTCCTCCATAGTGTACTTAGGGCATGCGAGAGGGGTTTCTTGCAGTTCTTAATGAAAACAGAGTTCCACGAGTCTGGGCCCGGGGCTGAGTGCATAGGCATGTTGTCAATGGCTTTTTCGAAATCTATCGGAGTTAGGGTAATGTCGGAAATCTGGCACACATTTATGGAGTTTTGAGGCTCATTCGTCGATCCTCAGACCGATTAGTGGTTCACTAAACACAGAGTCGTACTGGGATTTCAATATTTCACTCATTTCCTTGTTGTCATCTGTGTAAGTCCCATCCTGTCTGAGTAAGAGCCCGATACTAGATGTGGTATTTGCCTTGTTTTTGGCATATGAAAAGAAATATTTTGAATTTCTTTCAATTTCACTAATAGCTTTAAGCTCCTCCTGCCTCTCCTGGTTCCTGTAAGAGTCATTTACCTTAAGTTCGATAGTTTCCACTTCCCTGGTCAGCGCCTCCTTTCGTGTATCAGATAGGTGGGGACTAGAGCTAAATCCTCCCCGCAAACCCTGTCTCTAGCTCACACGAAGGAACTAGCATAACAAAATACGCCACTAAGAGCCAGAATTTCAAGAAACCTGAACCACAGGGCCAAACTTATCTTAGGATACACTATCATATAGTGTATCTTAAGATATACTACATGATAGTATATGTTAACCTGTGACAGGTCATCTGATTAAGAGCCGTGTCAGGAGTCATTGTGTTGTTTCTGACAAATAAACTATCACTGCCAACAACGTTCTTAATCACGTGCATGCGATATTCGCTCTTATGATCGAGACGCTTGGCGTGATTTGTAGGTAAAGGCACAGTTATCGCTAGGGGGCTCGATCAGGTTAATTTGAATAGAGTAACCCCTGTGCAGGACTTGTGGTTGAATCTCAATCTCTCTCTCTCTCTCTCTCTCTCTCTCTCTCTCTCTCTGTACACATCATTGTACAATAAACAACAGAGATGAGGTCGGCTATCCATCTCTGCCTAAATGGGGTAATCCAAGAAATACCCAGACCTTAGAGATGACAGATACGATACCACCACCAACCAGGAGGCCTGGTCTGGGACCGGGCCGCAAGGATACCACCACAACCAGGAGGCCTGGTCTGGGACCGGGCCGCAAGGATACCACCACCAACCAGGAGGCCTGGTCTGGGACCGGGCCGCAAGGGTGTTGACCCATGAAAATATGCTTCAGATATCCTTCAAGGGGAACCTGTCGTCTACAGTGGGAGAAACTCCTCCAATAGACTCTGGATAAGAGTACAAAAGGGGACCAGGGACAAAATACTCGGGTGGTTTCTGGACTATAATTATTCTCTTATCCAAAATGACATTATACTCGCCGCCCCTAGTCACTTAGCACTAAATAGGTAACAGTTGCGGGTGGCATCCTGGGGAACGGTCAAACGCTGGTCTTCTCATGCATGACGGGGAAGGGGTAAGGAATGTATTTACATCGCCTTAAAATTAAACCAGAGGTGGTAATTAAGATTGTGTTTTCAGTCAAGTAAATAGTATACCTTTGATGAGTTTCGAGAGTCTTTCTACTCCCGGAACCCGGGCATGGGCCAGGCTCCGGGAAAAAGATTCACAGTTCACTTCTATCGCTTACTATATTCTTTAATTTCTTCACGAAAGTATAATACAACCTTTGTTGAGGATATTTCATTAACCAGGCACAAATATTCTGAACAAATTTCAGGAAGACATGTTAAAACATTTCTCTCTCTAAATTCTACTGCATCGCTGAGCCAAAGTATGGGATTGGCTCCAAGCAAACCTTAAAGTGTCCTAAGACCTGGTGTTGTCAATGAGAGTCCTGAGGTATATGAGCGAGCAGAATAGTTATACACTCACGAAGCGCTATAGAGAAAACAGGGATATGAAAAAGGAACGACAATCTTTTTTAGACGAAAAAAGAAACGAACAGGCCCAAAACGGGACAAACATTGAAGTACAACAAGTGGTATTTCATAGGACTGAAAAATTACTTAGGTGGGCTGAACTGGAATGACCTGACTAAGGGTCAGGTAGGTGGTGATGGTTGCCGATATGATGCTTTCCAGGGCATAGTTCTAGCTGCTCAGTCAAATTATGTTCCAAATAGGGAAATCAGATCAAACAAAAATGATCCTAAATGGATGAACAATAGATTAAAATATCTGATTGGTCAAAAGAGAGGCATATATAGGCAAATCAAAAGAGGAGAGGGGCAATTAAGAAATCGATATATTCAGTTAAAGAGAGAAATAAAAAAGGGAATTAGAAAAGCAAAAGAGATTATGAGGTTAAAGTTGCAAGAGATGAATCGAAGACTAACCCAAAGGATTCTTTCAGGTATACAGAAGTAAGATTCAGGGACAAGATAGGCCCACTCAAAAGTTCTCGGGTCAGCTCACTGACAGTGATAAGGAAATGTGTAGAATTTTTAACACATACTTCCTCTCAGTTTTTACACAGGAGGATACCAGCGATATTCCAGTAATGATAAATTATGTAGAACAGGACGATAATAAACTGTGCACATTAGGGTCACAAGGGACATGGTCCCTTAGGCAAATAGATAAATTAAAACCTAACAAATCCCCAGGCCCTAAAGAACTGTATGCAAGGGTTCTAAAGGAATGTAAAGAGGAGCTTACCCACACCTTTGGCTAATCTTTTCAACATATCACTACAAACTGCATGGTGCCAGATAAGTGGAAAATGGCAAATGTGATACCTATTTCAAAACAGGTGACAGGTCCTTAGCTTCGAACTATAGACCAATAAGCCTAACCTCCATAGGGGGAAAAAATTTATGGAATCAATAATTGCCGAGGCAGTTCGTAGCCACCTGAAAGCATAAATTAATCAACGAATCTCAGCATGGTTTTACAAAGGGGCTTTCCTGCCTTACGAATTATTAACTTTTTTTCACTAAGGTATTTGAAGAGGTAGATCATGGTAATGAATATGATATTGTGTATATGGACTTCAGTAAGGCTTTTTGACAGGGTCCCACATCAGAGACTATTGAGGAAAATTAAAGCACATGGAATAGGAGGAGAAATTTTTTCCTGGATAGAGGCATGGTTGACAAATAGGCAGCAGAGAGTTTGCATAAATGGGGGGGAAAATCAGAGTGGGGTAGCGTCACGAGCGGTGTTCCACAGGGGTCAGTGTTGGGCCCCCTGCTGTTCACAATCTACATAAACGACCATAGATGAGGGCATAAAGAGCGACATCGGCAAGTTTGCCGATGACACCAAAATAGGCCGTCGAATTCATTCTGACGAGGACATTCGAGCACCCCAGGAAGATTTGAATAGACTGATGCAGTGGTCGGAGAAGTGGCAGATGCAGTTTAATTAGACAAATGCAAAGTTCTAAATGTTGGAACAGGACAATAACCAGCCACATATAAACTAAATAATGTAGATCTTAATATTACGGATTGCGAAAAAGATTTAGGAGTTCTGGTTAGCAGTAATCTGAAACCAAGACAACAGTGCATAAGTGTTCGCAAAAAAAGCTAATAGAATCCTTGGCTTCATATCAAGAAGCATAAAAAAATAGGGGTCCTCAGGTTGTTCTTCAACTCTATACATCCTTGGTTAGGCCTCATTTAGATTATGCTGCACAGTTTTGGTCACCGTATTACAGAATGGATATAAATTCTCTGGAAAATGTACAAAGGAGGATGACAAAAATGATCCCCTGTATCAGAAAACCTTCCCTATGAGGATAGACTGAGGGCCCTGAAACTGCACTCTCTAGAAAGACGTAGAATTAGGGGGGATATGAATGAGGTGTATAATGGAAGACAGGAATAAAATAAAGGGGATGGGAAAATAGGTGCTGAAAAAAATCTAGCCTAGACAGGACTCGCAGCAATGGTTTTAAGTTGGAAAAATTCAGATTCAGGAAGGATTAGGAAAGTACTGGTTTGGTAAAAAGAGTTGTGGATGAGTGGAACAAACTCCCAAGTACGTTATAGAGGCCAGAACGTTGGGGTAGCTTTAAAAAAAAGGTTGGATAAATACATGAGTAGATGTGGGTGGGTTGTGAGTTAGACCTGATAGTTGTGCTAACAGGTCGGTTGCCCTTGTTCCTCCCTTAAGTCAATGTGACCTGACCTGTCTAGGTTGGGGTGCATTGGCTTAAGCCGGTAGGAGACTTGGACCTGCCTCGCATGGGCCAGTAGGCCTTCTGCAGTGTTCCTTCGTTCTTATGTTCTTATGTTCTTATGGTACAGAGGTGCAGAGCAGTGGGACAAACCAAGCCAGTCATAAACTCCACAGGGTCAAACGTACAACAAGCAAGTGCACAATCAATACTGGAGACAGTAAAGATATGTACACCAGGTGCCACACAAGATGGTACATTGGCAATGAAATTAATATAACACACATCACACCAGAACATCTCAAATGGGTTTGAAATTAAATAAAAATGACAAGGTTAATTGTATTAGTGGGCTCCTCACAGAAGCGAATGCCATGTTTGGAGCATTCACAGAAACGCATACAAGGGATGTTTTGGACGTGATATATATATATATATATATATATATTTATATATATATATATTTTATATATATATATATATATATTATATTATATATATAATATATAGGATGAGGGTCCACCTCTGGTGTAAATTGTGGGACCCATAGCCTCGGAGAAGTGGATAAAAAGGCTTCAAGGGAGAATATTTGGATTTCTTCCTGTAGCCATTTGAATATTCCACTTTCCCTACCACCCCATCTTTTCATATTTTTTTTTACCAGTAGGAATAATTTATTACATCATATGGTACAAAAGATTTAAGAGATACATTGCTGATATAAAGGTGGCATATACGGTACATGTTGTTACGTGTGTATCACCGATTATAGGGCGAAAATCTCATCCAACTCCTCAGAGCTGGGGCGTGTGCCCAAAATACAGCAGGCATTACCCCTATGAACAGCCGCACTGAGCCACTGGAACAGAAAACTAGCTGCCCTGGGATCCCTAGTTACCCTGATGAGTCTTTTTTCCAGTTCCTTAAGAAATTTAGATGCATTCTTTCCCCATGAGCCAAGGGTCTCTGAGCCTATGGGAACAAACATATAATGATGGGCAAGTTCTCCATATATATTATTATATATATATATATATATATATATATATATGGAGAACTTGCCCATCAGGGAGGAATAAGACAATATGAAAGATACTTCTTTTGTTGCACAGAACTGCTGAATTCCTCCAAAGATACAGTGGAAGTTCTAGGTATTAAAATGGAGACTAGGAATGTGGTAATTATCCTAGTATATAAACCACCGTCAGTAGCGGCTGAGGAATTCACAGAGTAGATAAGAAAGACAGCTGTGTTGGAAGACATGAAAACCTCACACCAAATATTATCCTCCTCGGAGATTTCAACCTCCCAAATGTAAAGAGGAAGATGGTTCATCACAACAATGCACCATAAATAGTTTTTGGAATCACTCAAGCATAAAAGGTATATACATACCAGGGAACTATTGAGGATTTGTGAAATGTTTGCATTGAACCAACAAATAAATGATCCCACTAGAAATGAAAATACAATGGATTTGATCTTCACAAACAATGAGGAACTAATCAGAGAAATAACAATCACAAAAACAATATACTCTGACCACCAGATCACAGAAGTACAAACTAATATAAACTCAGAGGTGGAGAACTCCAGAAATAATGTGCGAGAAGGGATGTTCAGTAAATATAACTTCAACAACCATAGAACTAACTGGGTCAAAATTAACAAAGAACTATCAGATATATCCTGGAATAAATCACAGAACAGATGAGTCCCGAACCCATGGCACGTGAGTCCTAAAACTCACAGGCCAGTGTGTAATTGTGTTATTACGATTTCGTGAGTCATATCCTAGGAAACAGTCATGAGCACCCTAAACCCTCGCCATTGTCTAGAAAAGATGAACACAAAAGCATTCAAGGTCTGTATTAAGTATGTGCCACTGAGGAAACCTAGAAGATGGTAAGATATAGAAGCAAAGTGTAGAAGACTGTACAGAAGGAAAAAGGTTACTGCAATGCCTAACATAAATATGTCCCAACAAAAGAAAGTTAATCTTAGCCGAGAAATCACCGAGACAAAACGAAAACTGAAGCTGTTGTACCAAATAGCAGCAGCACAACGCGAACAAAAAGCCGTCAACAATACTGCAAGAAACAACAAATATTTCTACACATGCAAATTCCAAGCTAATGAACTACCTGTAGAATTGGACCTCTAATAACAGATGGCTCACATACGGACGATGAACAGGAAATGAGTTAATGTTCAGCAACCCACTAAATGAAAGCAGATTGGATAATGCCGAGACTTTTTTTTATTACATCAGAAGGTCGTGCAGACTAACTGACATTAGCACTAATCCCACAGAATTCGAAAAAAATGAATAGAAAACATGTCTGCTCACTCAGTACCTGGACCAGACTCATGAATTCCTTATTTATAAAAATATGCAAAGTACTATTAGCACCAGCTCTCAGTATTCTTTGGAGGTGAAATACCAGAGACATTAAAGAATGGAGGCATGACTCATTTGCTTAAGGGAGATAGAGTGCTAGCCAAAAGTTACAGACCTAACAGGCTCAAACATTCCACATAATAAAAGTCTTCGAAAGAGTGAAGTCAAATTACAAACTTTATAGAAAATCACAATCTATACAAACCAAACAAGCATGGTTTTAGAACTGGAAGATCATGCTTGTCATAACTGCTAAAAACACTGACAGAATTATGGAGGCGCTGAAAAAAATAAAACGCTGATGTGATATGCCGAGATTTTGCAAAGGCGTTTGACAAATGCGATCATGGGGTGAGTACACACAAAATGAGAGGGCCATGGGTAGGAAGACAGATTTTCAAGTTTCTAATGCATAAAACACAGAGTAGTAGTGAACAGAACAAAATTCAGCATCAGTGAGGCAAAAACCTTAATTCCCCAAGGAACTGTTCTGGCACCTCAGCTGTTTCTTATCCTCATAGCAGAGTTAAGTAAAAACACCCGTCACACTTTTTTTTATCATTTCCAGATTGGACTAAAATAAGCATGAAAGTCGCCTCGGTAGAAGACACTGAAAAACTATAGAAAGATATAAGCAATGTTTTACAGTGGGCAGTGAAGAACATGACATTCAGTTGCGATAAGTTCCAGATGTTTAGGTATGGAAAGAATGAAGGACTCAAAAGGGACACTGTATATAAAACTTAAGCGCATCATCAAATAAAACAAAATGAAAACGAGAAAGACCTGGGAGTAATTATTTCAGGTGAACATTTTTTTCATAGAACACAATAAGATCAAGATCACGAAAACCAAGAAGATGACGGGACGGATAATGAGAACTTTCAGAACTAGGGAAGTGTCAATGGCACTATTTGGCAGTTGTTTGGAATACTGTTCAGTGTAGTTCAGGGCAGGAGAGATATCAGACCTGGAACACCTACAAGATCATATACGGCCAGCATAGAGCAAATAAAGCATTTAAATTACTGGGAACGCTTTAAGTCCTAAATATGTACTTATTGGAGTAGAGGAGAGAGATATATACATGATAATACATACCTGTATAGTATTTGAGGATTCTGTCCCAAATCTGCGCACTGCCATAACAGTGTGAGAAATTTGGGAGGAAGTGCCTAACAAATCCAATGAAAAGCAGGGGTGCAGTGAGCTCAATAAGAGAACACTGTATCAACATCCGTGGCCCCCAGATTATTCAATATCTTACCAGAAAATAACAGTAACACTACTGGGACAAGTGTATAAGTCTTCAAGAGGAAACTGGACAAATATGTTCATCAAGTGCCAGCTCAACCAGGCTGTGATCGATAAGCAGGCTACCGGGATGCCAGTATCAACAACCTGGTTGACCAGGAAAGCACCAGACGAATAGAAAAGGCAAAGGTAAGCAAAGGATTATCACCAGTGTAGTGAAGTGCAGTGTAACATTATTTTAATTAATGTCCTTTTTTAATGTTGGTGCCATAATAATAGAGTAAGCCAGAATAAATACGGCTCATATTCTGCCTCCGAGTCCTAATCATAAAATAAATAATATATGAGAAGGGACTTGTGAATTTTCTTGTGTTGACCAGACCAGCGTTTTTTTTTTTTTAATTTGGAAAACTCTGAAGTTCAAAGCTAATCTCTAAAAGACTGCTGGATCTTTTCCTCTGGAGTCTTCATCTTTTTTTCCATTATCTTATTTATGTACTGCTTATGGTCTAGGCCCCCAAAAATACAAGGGTGTTGAATATAAATGGAATAATACTTACCCCATCATCAATAACCTGCTATTCTCTTCTTCTACTCTTCCAAAATATCTACCGATTTCGGTCCCTTTTCCAGCTAATTACCGCTAGAATATCGTATTCCCGAAATAATATAATACCCATGTGATAAGCCAATTTCCCTACCCTGAGGGGTCAGTCCACCAACCAAAGAAATCTATTCCCTCCTGGAGAGCCAATGCCTAAGTCAATAAGCTTCGTGTGGGAGTGGGTGAGGGATGGGAGGGTATGGGAGGGGAGATGAAGGAAAACTTGTAAGGATGTGAAGGTGCCAACTATTTCCGTTGCTGCTGCATCATTACTACTATCATTCTCTAAGCCATCACCACCCCTACTGTGTCAATCACCACTCTCTCCACCGGCGGCAGCAAAGTATTAGCAGATGCAGCGGCAGCAGTACCAGCAGACGCAGCAGCAGCAGCAGCGTCGCCTCCGCCGCAGGACAAACGCAGGTGAAGAACAACTTCCCAGCACTTGCTAAATCTGGCATTCTATCTAAGATGGAAGGCAACATAGGCCATGGTTATGCTAAGATATCCTTTAAGAATGTAAATTATACATTTGCGCCTTTTTACAATTCATTAAGAGAGTCACTTCGTGTATGCCACAGAGCGGCGGATCCAGCAGTCTGGCCCTTGTGCTAGGAGGCGATAAGGATGATAAGGGAAGCAGACGTGAGAGGAAATATGAGCCCACGATGAATAGACAAAGTTGACCGTTATTGCTTGCGATAATTGGCGGTTGTGAGCACAAAGCTGGAGGATGCGTCTTAACTGGCGCACGATGTCTCCGCCACAAGCAAACCTCAGCCAACATTCTCAACCTCCTCCTGTCTTTTGTCGTACAATTTTCTTGTCATTTTACAGGAATTTACATAATATTCAGATCCTGCGACAAGTGATAATTATTCAGCAGGACAGAGACATTAGTCAGGGCGAGGGAAGGAAGAGGGAGGGCAGGAGAGCGAGCCAGGGGGTCGGGACAGGTCATATATGACGGGTAATGGAGGGTGTCTGCTTAGCTTGCAAGTCTCTCCAAACCTCCACACAGTGAACTCGGATAAAATGTGTCCCGGGGGCGCCTTAATCCTCCCTCCACTGACTCTAAGCTACGCTCCAGAGTGCCACACAGTGGCATTCTGGAGCGTGGCATAAAAGGCAAACACTGCGAGCAGATGCACTTGACAAGCAGGGGGCGTCTAAACAAGCACATGGGAGGCCATGTTGGTTTTACCACGGCCACAACCAGCTAATCTAATTTTCACTAATTGCAGGTGTTGGCTGGCCCGCGGCCTTCTGCAGTCCGCCGCCGCCAACCTGTAGCCTCCACCACTTGTCAATCAGCAGCAGCTTCACCCACCTGGTTATGGCTCTCAGGTTTAGACCAAGAATGAACGGGACGAGAAGTATTGGTTGCAGTCTAAAGGTGACCACGACCGAGTACGGCAGAAGGTGAAGCCTGGGATATTCTGAGTGATGTAACCAAAAGCTGTTCCACACTTTGTGCACTAGAACATCACATAAACAGAATACAATTAATCTTTTTATTACATGTTGATGGTTCAGGAGTCACTGCCCACGTGCTCCAATCCCAGACAAGGCCTTCTAGTTGATGGCCTGATCAGTCAGGCTATTACTGCTAGCAGCACGCAGTTCCAATGCAGGTGCCACAGCCTGGCTGATCAGAAACTACTAGGATGAACTTGCTCAGTTCCCTCTTGAGAACAGCTAGGTATCTGGTGGGAACTTATTATATGTAAAGGAAAAATCTTCAAAAACCTTCCCACTTACTGAGTAGCTCTTAATAATGCACTCACTCTACCCCTAACTTTTCATTGGGTAAATTTTCCACCGTTTCCCAAGACTTTTGCTCTCGTAGGGAGTAATTTAAATGTACATATTTGGAACCAGTCTAATATATTTTCCACGTATAAATTATGATACAGGTTTCTTGCTCGAATTTCAGGGAGTACAAATTAACTTTATATCGTATATTTCCTGGGAATACTATCCCCGTAGCCCGGTGTCAAACCAGACTTTCTGATCAATCCAGTTGTTGAAGGGGAAGGAACAGAAAAAGAGAAGGGAGAGGAAGAGAAGGGAGAGCAAGAAGTGGGAAGAGAGAGAACGGAGAGAAGGGGGAAGCATAGGAGGAGAGACAGAAAGAGAAAGAAGAGAAGAGGAGGTGGGAGAAGCAGCAACAACAGTGAAAGTTGGAGGTGGGGAGTGTGAGTTGTGGGTCCCCAGAGTGAGGCAGAGGCTGGGGTCACGTCCACCTTATATTGACCATGCTGGGGACACCACCCACCCAACTGTGCTCGCGCGCGTGCGTGCCTCTGTACTCACCTGATTTTCTTTGCAGATGTGATATCACTAAGCTTTGCTTTCAGGTGTGTACTCACCTGAATGTGCCAGATGTTGTGTTCGTGTGTACCCGGGTGTGAATTGTGTGTACTCACCTGGATGTGACAGTTGTGTGTACTCACCTGGATGTGACAGTTGTGTGTACTCACCTGGATGTGACAGTTGTATGTACTTACCCTGGTGTGACAGTTGTATGTACTCACCTGGGTGTGCTTCCAGGGGTCGAGCCATGCTTCTGGTCCCAGCTCTTCATAACTCTTCATTAGTTTTACAGATTCCTGGCTTCCAGGGCGACATTATGCCTATTTCTGAAACTGTGTATACTTTTCTCGGCCACATCTTCATCTAACTTGTTGTAACTCGTTCTACCTTTGAAGATTTTCGAGTTTTCTACTCTGGGAACCCTGCCCTGGGCCAGGCTTGTCTGGTGCTTGCCTGGTTATTAGGCTGCTGCTGGCTGGCCCATATATCCATCACAGCTTGGTTGATCTGGCACTTGGAGACACATGTCAAGTTTTCTCTTGAAGAATTCTACACTTGTGCCAGCAGTGTTTCTCCTTGAGGATATAAATTTAGTCTTTCGGTGGGCATCAGACAACAATATGATGTTCAATGAGGATAAACTTTAGTTATTCCGCTAAGCACGAATGGTTATTACCACACCAAGAAAAATGATAGGGTGGATAACTATAACTTTCAAGACAAGAAATGCTGAACCAATGATGCCACTAGTTTTCTCCAGGATGGACTACTACTGCTGCATACTAACAGCTCCATTTCAAGGCAGGCGAGATTACCGAGCTAGAAAATGTACAGAGAACTCTCACTGCCCGTATACACTCGAACATCTAAGCTACTGGGAATGTCTGAAATCCCTTCAACTATATTCTCTGGAATGTAGGCGAGAAACATACATCATAATTTACACCTGGAAAATATTGGAGTCTGGTCCCAAACCTGCACACGGGAATCACTCCATGTGAAAGCAAGAGACTTGACAGGCGGTGCAAAGTACCTCCAATAAAATGCTGGGACGCAACTAGTACATTAAGAGAGAACTCATTAAGTGTCAGAGGTCCCAGACTCTTCAATGCCCTCCTGCCGTACATAAGGGAAATTGATAACAAACCTCTGGCTGTCTTCAAGAGGACTAGACAAGGTCCTCAAACCAGCCAGGCTGTGATTTGTATGTCGTAATGTGTGCAGCCAGCATTACCACCTTGGTTGATCAGACCTTGATCCACCAGAAGGCCTGGTCTAGGACTGGGCTGTGAGGGGGAAGGGACACATTCACCCCTGGAAGCATCCTTCTGATATGCTTCAGGTAAGAGCTTTTCAAGAAGATTAGATAAGTGTGATAACTACGTGGGCATGCGGGTTGCTAGCACAAACTGCATAGTTGACCAGGCCATCACAAATAAATCTCAGCCAAGCAGATAAAAATATACTCTTTATAAGGATTATAATCACATAAAAATAGAAAGGTGCTCTTTTGACCTGAATACTAAACCTTTAATATTAAAGCAGAGATGAAGAACAACGAGTGTAGAAATAGACACATAAATACCATAACAACTCTCTCTCCTCCCAAGAAAGTGACTTCATGCTGGTCAAGGGCTCTTGATCAAAAGTCTTGGAGCTACTCTCCCTTCCACCATCCCAATGACCAAGCGTTGTATTACCCCTACGGATTTTCAGCTTCTCCACTTGATTCAGTACCACCCACGTCTATCATCTGTCAATACCACCCACGTCTATCATCTGTAAATACCACCCACGTCTATCATCTGTCAATACCACCCACGTCTATCATCTATAAATACCACCCAACGTCTATCATCTATTAGTACCACCCACAACTATCATCTATTAGTATCACCCACAACTATTATCTATCAGTACCACCCATATCGAATATGGGAAAATCACAGAACGGGTGAGGCTTGAACCCAAGGCAGGTGAATCCTAAAACTAACAGGCCAATGCGCTAATAACTGGGTCAGCTGGCTTTAATAAGATTCATGCAAGTACATTTCTATGCACCATAGGAAGGTTGACATGAGTCCCACTGTGTCCGTTCTGTGACTTGCATACAATCGTGTTATGACTTCGTGAGTTAATATAGGAAAGTATGAGTAATGAGTTGAACCAGTGAGGACACCATACCTCACTACACAATACTGGGGAATTTACTTAATTCCACTTAACTAGGTACACACACACATCAGTCCTATACAAAACGACAAAGTAAAGATGGGTTGCCTGGAGGTTGCCTGAGGAAAGTGAATACTATATTTCACACTCTTCCAATTTATTAATAATTAATATATTGCAAGAATATACTTGGTAAAGGAGAAAGGGATCTGATACTATGGTAACTGGGGGAAGATACAAGATAACTGAGATAAGGTAATACAATATACTCAACCTAACTGACTATTCACTTACATCATAAAATAAGAGACTAGAAGTGCGGTCAGCCTCATAGCCCCAGGTTCCACGACCTCACACACTGCCATAGCGCTGTCCCCGAGTGTCTGGCTACCAAATCTCCACAGAGCTGGATCAACCAAGGTTACTTCCAAGGCTTCTCTTAGCTGTTGCTGTTATAATATTCGTCTCAAGACATCACACTATCTATTAGTACCACCCATTACTATCATCTATAAGTACCACCCACTACTATCATGTATCAACACCACCCGCTAGTATCCTCTATTAGTACAGCACACTTTTGTCATGTATTTACAGCAACCACTACAATCATCCGTTACTATCACCCACGTCGATGATCTATTAGTGCTACCCATTATTATCATTTCCTAGCAACACCCACTCGTATAACACACTTCTATTATCTATTTACCCACGCACTCCTATAAACTATTAATATTAGCCACTACTATCTCATACATATCCCACCCCATTAACACCTGTAACATCCTTACAGTACGAAACTCCTTCAAAATCTAACCCTTTCCTTCAGCTCAAAATTCTCAACTCCCATTCTCCTCCCACTTTTTTCTTGAGTTCACCTAACCCCTTAACATCCCCCCCCCAACCTCTGCTCCCTTTGTCAGGTGAGGGAGGTACGTCAGTGTTGTATCGAGCGACCAGGGCACAAGAATAACGTTAAGCTACAATACCAGAGCACTCGCCAGATTACTGCTTCTACCCGCCCATCCTCTATTACGCTCACCCGCCCACACAAAACCATCCTCTCTTACGCCTATCTACTAGGTTCCCACTCATACACACATTATTAATATATATATATATATATATATATATATATAATATATATATATATATATATATAATATATATATATATATATATATCGTGCCGAATAGGTAAAACTGGTCAATTAGCAGAACTTGTTTAAAATTAAGTCCTTCATAAAATTTTCTCTTGTACATGTCAAGATCTAATTTTTCATTTATGTTAATATAAGAAATAATGATTTTGTATGAAAAGAACTTTAGAAAACCTACCTAACCTTATTATAACAAGTGCAATTTAATTTAACCTAATTAAACTAATTTAATAATAATTTAGTAATAAACAAACACAATGAAATATATTTTTCTTTAGATTTAGAATGATTTTTGCGAAATTATTGTATACACAAATATTCGCTTGCCCTATTCGGCAAGAAGTGCGTTCCTATTTAAGCCAAAATCGCAAGTTTTACTTTATACACACACACACACACACACACATATATATATATATATATATATATATATATTTTATATATATATATATATATATATATATATACACACACACACACACACACAGATGCCTTTTCCAGCAACTACACAGATTACAGAATCCATCAAAATTTGTTCGTGTACAGCGTAAACCCATGAAACATTTCATCCTTTTCATACTTTGCAACAGCCATTAACTACTGTTGTCATTCGCAATTGTAATATTTTAATCAGAGGAAAGTTGCATGGGTCATATAACGCCCGTGGAGTGAGAGGCATTCAAATTCGATCAAAGAAGATAAGTCCAGTTCCTTGGATCAAGAGCCCCTCACCAGCATCAAGACAAAATACTGCAATAGAGTAAAATAATAATATTCAACTGCGAGATTAACAGCGGCAAAATTGCATCTAAACACGCCATTAAATACACCAACCTTCTTCTTAATAGCACACACACACACACACACACACACACACACACACACACACACACACACACACACACACACACACACAGAGCTAAGGGAAATGTCCTACGAAGAAAGGTTAAGGGAATTCGGCCTGACGACACTGGAGGACAGGAGGGTCAGGAGAGACATGATAGCGACATACAAAATACTGCGAGGAATTGACAATGTGGGCAGAGACAGGATGTTCCAGAAATGGGACACAGAAACAAGGGGTCACAATTGGAAGATGAAGACTCACATGAGTCAAAGAAATGTTAGGAAGTGGAATAGTCTGGCAAGTGACGTAGACGTAGTGGAGGCAGGAACCATACATAGTTTTAAGACGAGGTATGATAAAGCTCATGGAGCAGGGAGAGAGAGGACCTTGTAGCGATCAGTGAAGAGGAGGGGCCAGAAGCTATGTTTTGACCCTTGCAACCACAAACAGGTGAGTACACACACACACACGAGTATCGTAACTCTGAAGGCGATCACAGGAGCTTGTCTCCACCTATCACACACAAACAAAATTTATGTAGTTTTGTGCATAAAGCGCCCAGGCATGCAAGTATTTCCATGAATCTTGCCCAGGATACATTACACAATTATTGAAAATTTAAAGCCGATCGAATAACGCGTTATCGAGCAATAACGTAAATCTGTGAGAACGCAAACGAAAATGTTCCGAAAAATGGAAGTCTCCCCGCGGATTTTTTTTTTTTAATTTCATTTTCTCATTTACATTTTATTTAAAATTCTCAACAATCCCGTAAGAAAAAAATATTTGTTTTGAATTCTTCTAAAAAGATAATACTTTCTATTATATACAATAATACTTTCTATTAAGATACACCAGCATTTACGGTTTCAAGCTGATCAGTAGAGGCATTCTCTAGTTATAAGATGGGAAACAATTTGCTTAATAAAACTGGCAAAGTAAAGTTTACACAGCTGAGAATAAGTGACAAACTGCTTTAATAAAGCTCACCAATGGTAAAAGTATGAAGAGCATCAGAAAAGGTATTTTCTAGTATATGATTCGACTCCAGCGATTCCAAGCTGTTTTTTAACTATTCCAGTAAAATTTCAAATTTGCATCTACTTAAAATAAAATTATAGATTATCATCTTTTTTATAGAATGCATCGTCAATAATATTTTGAAGTCAATCAAAAGAAGCATTCGTTAGTTATTGAATAAAAAAAAAAAGGAATATATCCATTTCTTCCATAAAATTGGCAAATTGGGACTTCTGCTACCCAGTAACATGATGAGCCTTGTGTTCAGGAAACCACATCATTGGTACAAATTTGAAGCCGATCAGAGGAGTTATTCTCCAGTGATGGCACGGAATCCAAGTTTTTACTATTTTATTACTACAAATTAGTCTGCATGTAAAAGAATTTAATGGGTACTGTTGAAAATGGTATCAAATACGTACAAGTTGAAGATTAAGACACGTGTGCAACAACTCCAGGCTGAAGGACTGACCACCTCAAATACTCTTTCTCCAAGGTTGATGGACTGATTACATCTTTACTTCACTACTACTACTCCTCCCTCTGTATCTGACTGAAGAAGCCTACCTTATAGGCGAAATGTTTCGTCAATTTTTAATGGGTACTATCCTGCACTAAGCTGCATCAGCCACTGAATACTGAAACCGTTCAGAAAAGATAAACTTAAAATTATTTAACGTGATTTAATAGACGTAAAAATTCCACAATATTTTTACATAATAAACCGGTCAAATCTGAACCTACACAACTGAATTTCACTCTCCATCATCGTCGATATTTGGTACTTTTTTTTTTGGAAGCTATGCCACTTATGGGTTTGGAACCTATATGAGCCATTCCAGGATGCTGGTAATGACTTAAATAAGTTTCACCATAGGGCATGTCAACAAGTCAACTGTTCCAAGTATTTGGTTCTTGTTACCGTAAACAAATATTAAAAATTTGAAGATGGTTGGATGGGCATTCTCAAGTTATGGGCAAAAACAAACGAAAAGTCGAAGGAAAAAAAAAGAAAAAAAATAGGCAACCTCTTTATGGTACCCCTTCAGGATTTCTTGCATATTATTTGCAGCATATTTATTGATTTTCATTACTTAGGTTTGGTAAGGTTAGATTAGATCAGGTTAGGTTAGGTAACCACTTATAACACAGTACAACGGAAATTAACGAAAAATATGATCAACCAGTTGAAAAGGTCTGCCACACGAACAGAAAATGGGGATCTCGCTAAGTGAGATATTCACTGTTAAAGGTACCTTCACTGGTCGGCCATTTAACTGTCTTTGTAACTGTGATATGCTGTCTGTTATTAAGAGAACGGGTTATATTACGTCTGCTTTAACATTCGAATCAGGCCAAGCTCTCATTCACAGAATTTCTCTTCCTCTTTATTTCTCCTTCATTTTCTTGAGGTTTCAGTTAACCTGTTTTCTTCTACTTCAGCGTCATTGTTCTCGCTCCAGTCCCTGGTTGTCGCATATAATTGTATTTTACCTTCTATTATGCAGTTCTTGTCCTGTAAGAGTTTTTGAACTCATGTGAATCAGCGTCCTCCATAGTGTCTATACGGCCCAGTGTGGTGGTCTGTGTGACCGTTAATCCTCTATCAAGAGGAAGAGAAGGAGGGAATAACAACTTTCCTCGCTGCCTTCAGAGGCGAATTTCACGCTACTCTAGTGTCATGTGTCACGTGCACAACTATTTGGCAGGTGGCAGTTGCAATATGAGAGCCTGAGACCTATTTACTTACTAGATCTTAGAACGAACAATGACGAATTTTATGAATGTCATAGTGGCTGATGTTCTGACATAATGACACTTAACACTCATCTAACATTCACTCCAAGAAGGAGGCAGCAAAACAGTAGCTAAGAACTATAGACTAATAGCTTTAATGTCCCATATCATAAAAATCTTTGAAAGAGTTCTAAGAAGCAGGATTGCAAACCACTTGGACTCCCAAAAATTGCACAATCCAGGGCAACATGGTTTCAGAGCAGGTCGCTCCTGCCTCTTGCAACTACTGGACCACTATGATATGGTCTTAGATGCACTGGAAAACAGAATGCAGATGTAATATACACAGATTTTGCAAAAGCCTTTGACATGTGCGACCATGGTGTAATAGCACGCAAAATGCGTGCTAAAGGAATAACTGGCAATGTAGGCAGATGGATCTTCAACTTTCTAACCAATCGAACACATAGAGTAATAGTGAACAGAGTTAAATCGGATGCTGTCATAGTGAAGAGCTCTGTCCCACAAGGAACAGTACTCGCACCTATCCTGTTTCTCATTCTCATATCAGACATAGACAGAGATGTAAACCATAGCACTGTATCATCCTTTGCAGACGATACTAGGATCTGCATGAGTGTGCCATCCATTAAGGATACGGCAAATCTCCAATAAGATATAAACCAAGTTTTCCAATGGGCAACGGAGAACAATATGATGATCAATGAAGACAAATTCCAACTACTCCCTATGGAAAACTGGAGGAAATAATAGCTCTAATCACACAATAGAGCGGAAAAGTAATGTGAAGGTCCTGGGTGTGGTAATGTCCGAAGATCTCACCTTCGAGGACCACAACAATGCCACTATCACATCTGCTAGGAAACTGATAGGATGGATAATGAGAACATTCAGGCCAAGAGATGCTAAGCCAGTGATTATCCTTTTTAAATCACTTGTTCACTTTAGGCCGGAATACTGCTGTACATTAACATCCCCATTCAAGGCAGGAGAAATTGCAGAACTAGAGAATGTACAAAGAACCTTTACTGCACGTATAAGTCCCATCAAACACCTTAACTGCTGGGAACGCCTGGAAGCACTTCACTTGTACTCACTGGAGCGCAGGCGAGAGAGATGTATCATAATCTACATATGGAAGATTCTGGAGGGGCTGGTTCCTAATATGCACACAGAAATCACTTCCTACAAAAGCAAAAGATTTGGCAGGCGATGCAACATACCCCCAGTGAAAAGTAGGGGTGTCACTGGGGGTTATGTTGCAATAAGTGTCTGGGGCCCAACACTGTTCAACAGCCTCCCACCAGCCATAAGTTGCATCACCAGTAGACCCCTGGTTGTCTTCAAGAGGGAGCTGGACAGATACCTAAAGTCGGTGCCAGATCAACCGAGTTGTGGCTCGTACGTTGGACTGCGTGCGGCCAGCAGTAACAGCCTCGTTGATCAGGCCCTGATCCATCGGGAGGCCTGGTCGTGGACAGGGCAGTGGGGGGCGTTGATCCCCAGAATGCCCTCCAGGTAGCCGGTACCCTAGCACGTACCTTTGCCAGCGCTCTGGTAACAGTGCACCAGGGCCGAGCCGGCCGGTATAGGCTGGGCTGGGCTGGGCTGTTCAAATGCCCTGAGGGCACTCTTGTTTCAGGAAGCAGCACCATGGCAGTTCGTGATTCCTTTACCAGGGAGCCTGGTTAATTAATGCACCTCCCTCAACATATTAGTGAGAGAGAACCTGGTACCTCTACAGTATTTCGAGTGCCCTAATGTGTCGGAGCCATCGCGTTAATAGACGCAAAACTCATTTAGCAGTGGATTCCTGGACTCAACCAGAACCCAGGATGTGGGGGCCTCTTGGACAAGAGTGTTACGTGCAAGTCTAGTGAATGAGTGTCAACTCTCATGATTTAATGACATTCGACTACTGCGCCAGCTCTCATTACCAAGCAGGATTTTAAATGATGGATGTCCTGTCCTGATCTCGCCACTAGCCCAAACCACCAAACCCTCTGTAACATACCTGAGGGTCAGGTAAAATCCATTTCTGCTTACCTTGTTCATTAAAGGTATTGTAATCCATGTGTGCAAAGCAGGTAGGGACTGATTGATATATATGGTGTTGGTATTGGGCAAGTGAGGTGATTAAGCTCTGAGGCTTGTCAAAGCGTTATACCAACGTGTCTTATATTTACTCTCGGTCAAACCACGGTACGGATGGGGTTAGAACTCATGGCAATTGAGTCTGCAGGACATTTAGACTGGTAATAAATCTAAAGGCCAGAAGTCAACAAGGGCATCATACTGGCAAGGCTAACCATGCCCAGTGTACCTGTTACATTTACATTCCCCTGTCGAGGAAAGTGTTCACCAAAACTTTGACAAAGCTTGTGTTGTGGTTGACAAGCTCTGGGTGAATAGACTGACACTAATTAGAAGTTAGTCATGCACGTACACACACACATATTCCTTCAGCCATCCTCTTCCAATCTTTTTCTGTTCCTTCATCCTGCATCTTTCGTTTTATATTCTCCTGTCTTTAACCTTCCACTACCCGGATACTCACCTATCCTTCCCTCACTTATTCCATCTTCTTGTTCCATCACTCTACATCACACACAATTTGCTGATTCCCACGGTCCTCCCTCTATTCTCCATCGCCGGCCAAGGCAGCCGTTTGACCTCATCCTCGCATCCATCACACTTACGACGTCGCAGAGACAAATCCATGGGGAAGGAGAGAAGGGAAAGGCGGAGAAGGAGAATCGAGGAAGAAAGAGATGGGAAGACGTAGGGAAGGAGAAGAGGGTGGGGATTGAAAGAGGGAAGAGAGCACGAAGGGAAGAGCGAGGAAGGAAAGGAAGAAAAGATATGGAAGAGAGAAGGGAACTGGAGAGTCAGGAGAAACGTTTGAAAAGGGAGCAAGGAGAGAGAGAGGAAGATAGATAGATAGAGAGACAGAGAGAGATCAAAGAGGTTCATTGGAGACAAATTTCAACTGCTTAATTAATGAGAACGAAGACTTGAAAAACAGGGAGAGCATATACAATGAAGGCAGGACATATCATACAAAGTAAGGAATAGGTAATACACCGTAAGAATAAATGAAAGTCTTAGGAATAATTATGTCAGAGGATATGCAATTTGGAAATCGCAATAAGGTAAATGCAACCAAAGTCAGTAAAATGACAGGGTGGATGAAAACTTTCAGAAGAGAATGATAATACTTTTCAAATAATTTGCGCTCTCAAGAATTGAACATGAGTCTGTGCTGACAGCGCCATTCAAGATAGGAGAAATGGCAGAGCTGGAAAATGTACAGAGGTCGTATACTGCCCGCACAGAATCAATAAGACCTCTTAATTATTGCATATATATATATATATATATATATATATATATATATATATATATATATATATATATATATTATATATATATATATATAATAAGATCACAGTAAACAGGTGATTTCAGAATATGCAAAACAACCACTCTGAAAGAATAGAGAAATTCCAAGCGCTTTCGTGACTACTCACGATAATGTGATAATGTGAGTAGTCACGAAAGCGCTTGGAATTTCTCTATTCTTTTAGAGTGGTTGTTTTGCATATATATAATATATATATATATATATATATATATATATAATATATATATATATATATATATATATATATATATACACAACATCCCTCATTCAGAGTGCAGGCACTGTAGTACTTCCCATTTCCAGGACTCAAGTCCAGCCTGCCAGTTTCTCTGAATCCCTTTGTAAATACTACCCTGCTCACACTCCAACAGCAAGTCAAGTCCTAAAAACCATTTGTCTCCATTCACCCCTATCTAACACGCTCATGCATGCTTGCTAGAAATCCAAGCCCCTCGCACACAAACCCTCCTTTACCCCCTCCCTCCAACCTTTTCTAGGCAGACCTCTACCTTCCCTCCATTACAGATTTATACACTCAAGCCCCCAGCTCTGCTAGGTGCTTGATTCTTGTAGGATTTGGCGGTCCTGTGGGTTAGAGCGTCATGTGATTTTCGCTCACCATGAGGCGGGCCAAAACGACATGGGTTCGAGTCCTTGGCTAGTCGCATTGTTATTGATTAAATACCACTCGCCCGGGGTTTTACAAATAATATATATAAAAATATATATATATATATAAATATATATATATATATATATATATAATATATATATATATGCAAATACAAAAATCGATCAATAAACAACAAAACCATGAAGGGAGGTTTTATGACAAATCCAGAAAGCACCCAGCGAGATGTGACCGGGGTAAGCAACACCGCCCTCTCCTGCTAATGCCTGGCCAGGCAAGCTGTGATGGTTATGTGGGTTATGTTATACTGCTGGCAGCAAAAGCCTGGTTCATCCGGTGGTCAACAAGAAATCCGACCTCAGGCCAGGCTGCGAGCGTAGACCCCACTAAACCTCTCACAGGTAGGACAGGAGCTTGTGGCTTGTAAACACTCATATAATCTCCCATCCTTCATGGAGTCAATGAACCTGTGATCCGTGTGGATCATTCAGTGCAAGGAGTGGTCGACTCTACACCAAGCACAATGTCATAAGTTACCAGAGATGTGTGATGCGCTCTATGCTGCTTCCTGCTCTATTATATACTCTTGATCTGCTATCATGTGTTGTTCTCTGCCGTTTCCTGTTCTGTTTTCCAGTATTATTCTGTTTTATTCCCTGATCTGTTCTCTAGTATTCATCTGCTCTGTTCCCTGTACTGTTCTCCAGTATTCCTCTGCTCTGTTCCTTGTACTGTTCTCCAGTATTCCTCTGCTTTGTTCCTTGTACTGTTCTCCAGTATTCCTCTGCTCTGTTCCTTGTACTGTTCTCCAGTATTCCTCTGCTCTGTTCCTTGTACTGTTCTCCAGTATTCCTCTGCTCTGTTCCTTGTACTGTTTTCCAGTATTCCTCTGCTCTGTTCCTTGTACTGTTCTCCAGTATTCCTCTGCTCTGTTCCTTGTACTCTTTTCCAGTATTCCTCTGATCTGTTCCTTGTACTTTTCTCCAGTATTCCTCTGCTCTGTTCCTTGTACTGTTTTCCAGTATTCCTCTGCTCTGTTCCTTGTACTGTTCTCCAGTATTCCTCTGCTCTGTTTCCAGTACTGTTCTCCAGTATTCCTCTATTCTGTTCCCTGTACTGTTCTCCAGTATACCTCTGCTCTGTTCCCTGTACTGTTCTCCAGTATTCCTCTGCTCTGTTCCTTGTACTGTTCTCCAGTATTCCTCTGGTCTTTTTCCAGTACTGTTCTCCAGTATTCCTCTGCTCTGTTTTCCCTTACTGTTCTCCAGATTCCTCTGGTCTATTTCCAGTACTGTTCTCCAGTATTCCTCTGCTCTGTTCCCTGTACTGTTCTCCAGTATTCCTCTGGTCTATTTCCAGTACTGTTCTCCAGTATTCCTCTGCTCTGTTCCCTGTACTGTTCTCCAGTATTCCTCTGCTCAGTTCCCTGTACTGTTCTCCAGTATTCCTCTGCTCTGTTCCCTATACTGTTCTCCAGTATTCCTCTGCTCGGTTCCCTGTACTGTTCTCCAGTATTCCTCTGCTCTGTTCCCTGTACTGTTCTCCAGTGTTCCTCTGCTCTGTTCCCTGTACTGTTCTCCAGTATTCATCTGTTCTGTTCCCTGTACTGTTCTCCAGTATTCCTCTGCTCTGTTCCCTGTACTGTTCTCCAGTATACCTCTGCTCTGTTCCCTGTACTGTTCTCCAGTATTCCTCTGCTCTGTTCCCTGTACTGTTCTCCAGTATTGCTCTCATTGCCAGCATTTCCTTCCTCCCTCGGGATACAAGTTCATCTCTACACCTTTAAGGTTTATCGCGAGTTTTATCTTGTCATCATCCCTTCCTTTTTCATCCTCTCCTTATTTTCTTTTCACCACCACCTACACCTCAGAACGTCACCGGAAATCCCTTAACCCTATCACAAATACTCCACCGCTATCACAAACACTCCACCACTATCACAAATACTCCAACACTGCCATATCCTTTTACACCACCACGATTCCTCTATCACCTCCGCAAATCCTCCAACACTTTCACAAACACTCGACCACCGATGTAACCATCACTACAAATCCCACATCCCACCACAAGTGCCCCAACACCACCACATTTAGGGAATGGATAAACCCTAAACTTGTAGGAGAAACTTGAGATCCAACAGACTGATGCTATTCGCTGGTGTTTCTGCGTTAACTACAATACACAGAGGCAGCACACCACCGCTGAGGAGCAAGGAAGGAGCGTGGTGGTGATGCTAATCCTTGAACTACTGCTGAGAGGTAAGAGAGGAGCGTGGTGGTGCTACTACTTGTGCGAGGCTAATGTTAATGACGGGTGACTGGCGGTAGCGATAGCGGCGGCGGTAGTAGCGGTAGCGACGACAGCGGTGACTGCTGTGGCAGTGGTGATGACAGCAGGGCTAGCGGTGATAGTTGCGGTGACAGCGGCGGAGGGATAATCATTTCTTGCTCCATGTTCGATCCTCTGCTTTCCATGAAAAAATTTACAATTGTTTATCACAGTTTTTCTCTTCCACAGAGAGCAGTTTTGTTGAAGTACCACAATGTGGTGTGCTGACGGGAGCAGCACCACCTAGAGACGTACCATCTTGGGTCACAGCTGGCAACGTTGTCAGTCCCAGTCCAAGTTGTGGTGGCTCTGGGAATTCCTTAATGAAGTCAAAATAGCATGCTTGGTACAGCAGAGGGATCAGATTTTTTTTACCCCAGGTTCGATCCACCACAAACTATGAAAAATTACGCGCATATATGTGCAAGCATGCTTGCATGCGCGCGCGCGCGCGTGTGTGTGTGTGTGTGTGTGTGTGTGTGTGTGTGTGTGTGTGTGTGTGTGTGTGTGTGTGTGTGTTGTGTGTGTGTGTGTGTGTGTGCGCGCGCGCGTGTGTGTGTGTGGTCGCGCGCGTGTGTGCATGCGTGCGTGCGTGTTCCTATAGGTGGTTACAGGTGCCGAATCTCAGCTCCTGACACCGTCATTTCACTGGCCGCTACTGGATTCACTCCTGGCTTCAAGAACCTTATCGTAGCTTTTCTTAAAGTTATGTAAGGATCCCGCCTATCACTCCATTGTCCAGTTCGTTCCATTTGATGACGCTTCTAGGACTCAAGAAATATCTCCGAACATCCCCGAACTTCCAGCTGTGTCCTTGTGTTCCTGTTTCCCGCCTCTGGAACAATCTGTCCTTGTCCTCCAATAGATATACCTTTCATGAGTTCCGAGATTATTTCTACTCCCAGAGCCCAGCCTTGGGACAGACTTGTCTGGTATTTGCCTGATCAACCAGTTTCTTGCTGCTGGAGGCCCGTTGCCTCACATATCCAGCACAGCCGGGTTGATCTAGCACCTGGTGAAGATACTTGTCTAGTTTCCTCTTGAAGACATCTACACTTGTTCCATCAGTGTTTCTGATATCTTCTGGTAATATACTGAATAATCTGGTGCCACGGACGTTGATACAGCGTTCCATTATTGTGCCCATTACACCACTGGTTTTCACTGGGTTTATCTTGCACTTCCTTCCATACCTCTCACCCCAATATGTTGTTATGGCAGTGTGCAGATTTTGGACCAGGCCCTTAAGTACTTTCTGGGTATATATTATCATGTATATCTTCCCTCCGCTCTAGTAAGCACATATTTAGGACTTGAAATCGTGCCCAGAAATGCTTTACTGGCTCTATGAGGGCCACTAACGATCTCTGTATCTTTTCCAGCTGTAATATTTCTCCTGCCCCTAAATGGGCAGTCAACACTGAACAATATTCCAAATGAGAGCACAAGCGATCTGAAAAGTGTCACCACTGACACTATTTCCCTTGTTTTGAAAGCTCTCATTATCCACCCCGTCATTTTCCTTGTAGTCGTAACCTTGATCTTGTTGTGTTCTTTGAAAGAAAGTTCAGCTGACATAATCACTCCCTGATCTTTCACGTGTTCCTTTCGTTCTATGTGACGATCCTCTTTGAGTTTTGAATACAGTGGTCCTTTTGAGTTCTTCATTCTTTCCATACCTAAGTAGCTGGAACTTATCGCCATTGAACGTCATGTTATTTTCCACTGCCCACTAGAAAACCCTGCTTATATCTTCCTGCATTTTTTCAATGTCTTCAGCTGAAGCGACTGTCATGATTATTTTAATGTCATCTGCAAATGATGATACAAAACTGTGACAGGTGTTTTTATTTATGTCTGCTATGATGATAAGAAACAACAGAGGTGCCAGGACAGTACTTTGGAGTACTGAGCTTTACTTTGCTGATGTTGGATTTTGCTCTGTTTTATAATACTCTTTGTGTTCTATGTGTTCGAAACCTGAAAATCCGTCTGCCTACCTTCCCAGTTATGCCTATGGCCCTCATTTCTGTGTTCGATCACCCAGTGATCGCATTTGTCAAACACCTTTGCAAAACCTGTGCATATCACATCTACGTTTGGTTTTCTTCCAATGCCTCCATAATACCAGTTCTAACATAGTGCTGGTTTGGGTTATGCAGAATGTGCTGTTCTATGGAGTTTCGTAATTTGACATCTTGTCACTCTTGCGAAGATTATGTGGAAAGGGCTGCTGGTCTGTAAGTTTTTGCTAGTGCTCTACTACTTCCCTTATGTAAAGGAGCTATGTCTGCACTCTTTAAGGTCTCTGGTATTTCGCCTAGACCCAGGCTCTTTTTCCAAAGAATACCGAGGGCTTGTGCTACTGGTACTTTGCACTTTTTTATATATAATTAGTTAATTCTATGAAGGTGGTCCAGGTGCTGGGTGAGCGGGCATGTTTTCCCTTTCTTTTTCGAATCCTAAGGGATTAGTGCTAAAGTCAGTTAGATTGCGTGGCCTTCCGATAGAATCAAAAATGTTTCTGCATTCTCCACTCTGCTGTCACTGAATGGGTTGCTGAACACCGACTCATATTGATCTTTTAGAATTTCGCTCATTTCTTGTTCATCTTCAATACAGGAACGTACTCTTATCGAGGGTCCAATTCTACATGTAGTTCTTAGCTTGGATTTTGCATATGAATATGCTGGATGGCCTTTCGTTCCCTTTGTGCTTTTTTTTTTTTTTGGTACGTCCGAAGTTTTTGCTCTAAATCGGTGCTCTCTCGGCTAAGACTAACTTTCCTTCACTGTGACATATTTATGTTTTTACGCAATTCGGTAACCCTTTTTCTTCTATTTTTTCTCAATGGTACATATTAAATACAGACCTTGTATGCTTGTGTGTTCAGCTTTTCCAGGCACTGGTGAGGATTTAGGGTGCTCATGGCTGTTTTCCAGGATACGTCTGATAGTTCTTGGTTAATTTTGTCCCAGTTAATTCTAGTTATTGAAATTAAACTTACTAAAATCCCTTCTCTGGAGTTCCAGAATCCTGGGTTTATACTCGTTTGTACATCTATGATGGTATAGTCCAAGTATATTGTTTTTGTGATAATGTCTCTGATTAGCTCCTCGTTGTTTGTGAATATCAACTCCAGTGTAATTTAATTTCTAGTGGGATCAGTTATTTGATGGTTCAATATGAACTTTTCACAAAGCCTCATTAGTTCCCTGGTATATACCTGTTGAGCCAGAGTAATTTCAGGAACTATTTTTGGTATACTTATGTGATGAACGATCTTCCATTTTACATTTTTCAGTTTCACATCGCCCCTAGTTCTTTTTTCTTCTAAAGTCATCAGGTTCCGTTAATCTCTCCTCATAGGACATACCCCTTAGCTCCTGGACTAGTCTCGTTGCGAGCAATCCCCCCCCCCTCTCTCTCTCTTTTTCCCATTGTGTGATTCACTACTATTCAAGATCTCGTGTCTCAGTGGCAGGAGCCGGGTGCATGTTTTGATTAGCTCAATACAATCTCTATCATCAGCCTATCTCTGTATCTCTCCGCACAGCACGACAAATTAGCACAATACGTCCCCGGGCAATGGCTCCCCATCACCGATAAAATCTATATTGGGGGTAAATTTATATATAAACAAAAAAAGTTACTTTCAAATTTACGACTAAGGTAATTCTTTGCAATTAAAGGTGCGCCCGGTACCCTGATGCAATTGCCCCAATGTGTTCCAAGAAAGCAGCGGGATCAATCCCAAAAAAAGGGGCAAAAAAAATGTGGCTCACTACAATGGGCAGTTAGTAAGAGTAGGGGGGAGCAGGGGGTAAAAACAGGCAGCAACACTACTGGAAAGTAGCAATTAGCATCAGTAAAGGAGAGGCAGCAATTGAGGTAGCATTAGAAACTCTCACAGAGACCGGGGGAAGAGCAAAAGGTACAGCAAAAACAACCTCAACTGGGAAATATTGGTAGCTTATGAACCATGAAAAGAAAAAGCCCACACGCCTAATTTTTTTGTATCTATTGAGGGTTTTTGGGGATCATTACCCCGTTTGTTGGAAGGGGTAATTAAAAAAGGCCAAGTCAGTATCCCGGCAGGATCGAGCAGTCAGAGTAAGCAGGATAAGTGTGGTCCTTCAAATACCATCACTTGATATTAATTATAGAAAATCCCACGCAATCCCCATAGGCAAAAACAACAAAAGCGCAAGCAGCACCCCAGCAAAAACGAAATAAAAGCCGCGGGCAGCGCAAAAACAACAAAAACGCAACAAAAGCACGCTAACCCCGAAAAAACAGCGAAAGGAAGAACACAAACAACCCACCAACAGAAGCTAGGAGTAAAAATTCAATGGTTGCTTTATCTTCCTAGGGGTCTAGGCCCGTTTCCGGTCCCCCCCCCCCCCCGTCCACCACCTTCCCCCGGGCCTGTCTAACCCCCACCCACTTCTACCTTCACGACAGAGCCAAAAACAAAACAAAAAAAAAACTCCAATAAACTGACAAAGACTCTCCTCAAACCACTGCCTCGAAGACGGCAAAAAAAAAAAAACTTGCCAACATTAAGCTTATGATAAATCACCCCAATTTTCGCCCCCGTCATCTTCCTTGACCCTAAATCCTCGGGGGGAAATTAATGCCACGCTTGGCAGGACGGAGAGAGCCGTTACTGGGACCCTATTAGACAGGAGGGGACGGGAGCAACGCAGAAAATAGAGAAAAGAACTAAAGGAGATACCACACCAGGTAAATGGAAATGTCCCTACATACCACACCTGTGAGGACAAAATCCCCATATTAATCCACGTGAAGGAAAATGTCACAAAATAAATCGAAGTGAAGGAAAATATCTCCAAATAAATCCAAGTGAAGGAAAATGTCCAGTAAATAAATCCAAGTGAAAAAAAAAGTCCAGAATATAAATCCAAGTGATGGAAAAAGTTCGGCAAATAAATAAAGAAAGGAAAAATTTCCTCAAAAGCACACCTGATGAAGGAAAAAAATATTAAGATAGTAATGTCCCCCTGAGGGAAATTTCCCCCAGATATTCAGTCGGGGGAAAAAATCCACAAACACCACAGTAAAGTAAAAAAATGTCCCTGGAATCACAAAGGAAGGAAAAAAATCCCCCCCCCCAACCCCTTGGGGGTAAAAAGTCCCCGGATACCAAACGTGGGGAAAAAATGTTACAACGGGGGAAAATGGGAAGGAGACAAGGGGAGGATAGGAGGAAGAGGGGGCGGGGAAAAAATGCCGAGAGGAAACAAAAAGAACAAATGAGACACGCTGATAAACAGGAAAGAGGAGAGGGGAGGGGGTAGGTATGAGGGAAAGACCCCCCACATGGAAGGGAGAAATGAGAAAAAGTGTGAAGGAAGAAAGAAGTGCGAAGAGGAGGAAATTTGCGGAAAGGAGAATTATGCAAGGGAAAAAACAAATTCAGAGGATGGAGAGGGGGGAAGAGAGAGAGAAGGGAGAGAGAAGAAGAGGAGAGAGAAAGTTTATTCAGGTATACACAAATCAGTTACATAGAATTATCATACTAGCAGATATGGTAGAGAACCCGGGTAACCCAAAAAAAGTCAACTGAGTGACTTATTTCCATTGGGGTCCTTTTACCTTATTATTATAATATAAAGGTTATAATATTTTCTTATTATTCTATAATGAAGATAACATCTTATTATCATACTAAAAAGACTATCTATCACTATGACATGGCCTTGGATGCACTGGAAGAAAATCAGAATGCAGATGTAATATACACAGACTTTGCAAAAGCATTTGACAAATGCGATCATGGCGTAATAGCCCATAAAATACGTGCTAAAGGAATAACTGGGAAAGTGGGGAGATGGATCTTCAACTTCCTAACAAATCGAACACAAAGAGTAGTGGTCAACAGAGTTAAATCGGAGGCTGCCATAGTGAAGAGCTCTGTTCCACAAGGCACAGTACTCGCCCCCATCTTATTCCTTATCCTCATATCAGACATAAACAGAGATATACACCACAGCACCGTATCATCCTTTGCGGATGATACTAGGATCTGCATGAGGCTGTCATCTGCTGAGGACGCGGTTAACCTCCAAGAAGATATAAACAAAGTTTTCCAGTGGGCAACGGTAAACAATATGATGTTTCAATGAGGACAAATTCCAACTACTCCGTTATGGAAAACTGGAGGAGATAATAACTAGAACAGAGTATACTACTGACTCCGGCCATACAATAGAGCGGAAAAATAATGTAAGGGACCTGGGAGTAGTAATGTCTGAGGATCTCACTTTCAAGGATCACAACAGTGCCACGATCGCACGTGCAAAGAAAATGATAGGATGGATAATGAGAACTTTCAAAACGAGAGATGCCAAGCCCATGATGATCCTTTTCAAATCACTTGTTCTCTCTAGGCTGGAATACTGCTGTACATTAACATCTCCATACAAAGCAGGTGAAATCGCAGATCTAGAGAGTGTACAGAGATCCTTTACTGCACGTATAAGTTCTGTCAAGCACCTTAACTACTGGGAACGCTTGGAAGCACTTGACTTGTACTCGTTGGAACGCAGGAGGGAGAGATATATCATAATCTACACTTGGAAAATCTTGGAAGGAATGGTCCCAAATCTGCACACAGAAATCACTCCCTACGAAAGTAAAAGACTGGGCAGGCGATGCAAAATGCCGCCAATAAAAAGTAGGGGCGCCATTGGTACACTAAGAGAAAACACCATAAGTGTCCGGGGCCCAAAACTGTTCAACAGCCTCCCATCAAGCATTAGGGGAATTGCCAATAAACCCCTGGCTGCCTTCAAGAGAGAGCTGGACAGATACCTAAAGTCGGTGCCGGATCAGCCGGGCTGTGGCTCGTACGTCGGACTGCGTGCGGCCAGCAGTAAAGCAGCTAGTTGATCAGGCCCTGATCCATCGGGAGGCCTGGTCGTGGACCGGACCGCGGGGGCGTTGATCCCCGGAATAACCTCCAGGTAGGTAACCTCCAGGTATCTACTACACGAGGGTCATTAAGACTATCTACAATACGAGGGTCATTACTAGGAATAAGGTAAAATTTACACGTATGTTAGCTAAAAAATAGAAAATCATTCCCCTCCCTTTCTGTAGCTACATTCATCAGACACCTTTTGGCACTCTTCTTGAACTGGTTCATGCTATGACCGGCTTTGACATGTGCGGGTTGTCCGTTCCATTCCTTTATTGCTGTACAATAAAAGGTGTTTGAAGCCTGGCCAATGACTGTGGGTACTACAAAGTTGTGCTCTCTCCCCCTAGTACTATGATTGCTTTGGTTCCCAACCTTGACAAAATTGACAGCAAGATATTCTGGACACTGTTTGTGAGCAATTTTATAAACATGATTTAGCTTCAGTTGTTTTACTCTGTCTTCAACATTCAGCATATCCAACTGCTGTAATTCATCCTGGCCTACATGTTCTCTTGGTCCCAGCCCCAGGATGAATCTTACGATTTTGTTCTGGGTGATTTGTAGTCTATCTTTCAGTTTTTTTGTCAAGGCAGAGCACCATGAAGAGCATGCGTAATCCATATGGCATTGTATAAGGGCTAGACATAGGGTCCTGCGAGCCTCAGTAGGTAGACACTGTGCTTGTCTATACAGGAACTTCAGTCTGGCATTTGCTTTCTTTACTACACTGTTCCCTATCAATTCTCCTGACATGCATGGGTCAAAGGGGATTCCCAGATATTTTACTGATGAAACCAAAGTGATGGGCTCCCCATTACACTGGACATTAAAATTATTTACCCTTCTCAGTTTATGTTTCGTGCCAAAGAGAATGGCGTCAGTTTTCCCGAAGTGTAATGATAGTTTGTTGTCTACTAACCATTTGCTGCAGGACTCCAGTTCCAGTGTTAAAACATTAGCTATATCTTGTGGGTCTTTACCTGACACTAACAGAGCACTGTCATCTGCAAACAGTAAGAGTTTGCACTTGACACTGATAGGCATGTCATTGACATAACATAAGAATAATAAGGGACCCAGAATACTACCATGGGGAACTCCACATGTTATCGGCAGGGGTTCTGATTCCGTTTTGTTGATTTTGACAATTTGTCTCCTGTTGCTAATGTAGGACTTAAACCAGTCTACAGAACCTATACCGATAGCTTGAAGTTTCGTACATAATATATTGTGGTTGACAGTATCGAAGGCCTTTTGCAGGTCTAAGGTTACCATACCTATGAGGTTCCCCTCTGACATTTCAGTTCTCAGGTAATCCATCAGATTAATTAGGGAGAGAGAGATAGAGAGAGAGAAATGTAAGTGTATAATGCGAGAAATTTAAAAATTAAATGTCGAGAGAGACAGGAAAAGAGGAAAAGCTGAGGGTAATTAAAAGCTAAGATGAAAGAAACGACGAGGATTTGGGAAAATTTGCAAACGTAAAGAGAAATGACGCTGAAGAACTGTGTACATGCTAAGAGGAATAAGATGGGGGAGAGGAAGGGGAGAGGCGGGGAAGGGGAGGGAGAGGAGGGGGAAAGGAGGGGAGAGGATGGAGTGAGAAGATGGGGGAAGGGAAAGACGAGGAAAGGAAAGGGAAAAAGGAGGAAAGGGTAGGCAGAGGAGGAAAAACTGAAAGGAGTTAGAGGCAAAGTACGAAGTAGGGATAAGTGAAAAGGAGCAAGATGAAAGGAAAGGATAAGATGGGGAAGAGAAAATTAAGAGGTTAGCAGTATGACAGAAAGATAAGAAAGGGGAAAGAGGAGAGGCAGAGGAAAGGAGAGAGGAAGAGATAAATGTGTAGGGGCAAAGTAGAGGAGTACTCAGAGAGGAACTGAAAGACGAGGAGAGAGAGACAGAGGAGAGATAGGAAGGAAAAAAAATGAATTATGTATTGTAATCAAAGCAAAGCGCTAAACCTACTAGGGTCATACAGAGCCAAGAAAATAAAAGGGAATATAAACGCTGACAAAATGTACATAATGAAATCAGAAGCATTGTTTAAGTTTATAATCTGTAAGAAAAAAATATTATACGCCCCCTCATACAATGACTACACTGACCCTCATACAATGACTACACTGACCCTCATACAATGACTACACTGACCCTCATACAATGACTACACTGACCCTCATACAATGACTACACTGACCCTCATACAATGACTACACTGACCCTCATACAATGACTACACTGACCCTCATACAATGATTACACTGACCCCTCATACAATGACTACACTGACTCTCATACAATGACTACACTTACCCTCATACAATGACTACACTGACCCTCATACAATGACTACACTGACCCTCATACAATGACTACACTGACCCCTCATACAATGACAATACTGTCCCTCATACAATGACTACACTGTCCCTCATACAATGACTACACTGATCCTCATACAATGACTACACTGACCCTCATACAGTGGCTACACTGTCCCTCATACAATGACTACATTGATCCCTCATACAATGACTACATTGATCCCTCATTCAATGACTACATTGATCCCTCATACAATGACTACACTGACCCTCATACAATGACTGTACTGACTCTCATACAGTGACTGTACTGACCCTCATACAGTGACTGTACTGACACTCATACAGTGACTGTACTGACCCTCATACAGTGACTGTACTGACCCTCATACAGTGACTGTACTGACCCTCATACAGTGACTGTACTGACCCTCATACAGTGACTGTACTGACCCTCATACAGTGACTGTACTGACTCTCATACAGTGACTGTACTGACCCTCATACAGTGACTGTACTGACACTCATACAGTGACTGTACTGACTCTCATACAGTGACTGTACTGACACTCATACAGTGACTGTACTGACCCTCATACAGTGACTGTACTGACCCTCATACAGTGACTGTACTGACCCTCATACAGTGACTGTACTGACCCTCATACAGTGACTGTACTGACCCTCATACAGTGACTGTACTGACCCTCATACAGTGACTGTACTGACCCTCATACAGTGACTACTGACTCTCATACAGTGACTGTACTGACCCTCATAAGATGACTGTACTGACCCTCATACAGTGACTACTGACCCTCATACAGTGACTGTACTGACCCTCATACAGTGACTACTGACCCTCATACAGTGACTGTACTGACCCTCATACAGTGACTGTACTGACCCTCATACAGTGACTGTACTGACCCTCATACAGTGACTGTACTGACCCTCATACAGTGACTGTACTGACCCTCATACAGTGACTGTACTGACCCTCATACAGTGACTGTACTGACACTCATACAGTGACTGTACTGACCCTCATACAGTGACTGTACTGACCCTCATACAGTGACTGTACTGACCCTCATACAGTGACTGTACTGACACTCATACAGTGACTGTACTGACACTCATACAGTGACTGTACTGACACTCATACAGTGACTGCTAACTCGTCAGGCGAGAACATGAAGGTTTAATATAAAATAATAAACAAGAGTAAGAGAAACCTACCAGGGAAACCCAACAGTTTTCAAGAGATAACAAAAGAGGAATCATTCTTAAACAATAACCCGACAAACTTCATTACTGAGCCAACCACAAACGTGACTAATACTAAATATATTATAAAAACATCATATGTAATAATAATACCCAGCTGCCTCAAGCCTGACAAACACAATGAGTTAAAAATCATACCTTGCAATTTAACATTTAAAACACTAAAACCCCAACGAGAAATTTAACATTGCAACAAAGTCTGGCTGGAAAAAAAGAGTATATCGCGAAAAATGATTACCTTTCCCACGACCCTCACTAACGTGGGTAGAACGTGCTCACCTCAGTGCCAGGAAGTGTGCCAACCCCCACAGGTAGCTGGCGAAGTGGCAATTAACTGCAGCTGTACCCCCCCTTTACACTCTCCCTCCCTCTGCACACTTATTACCGTTTCTCATCGTCATGCAAATTGCTGCCCCCCATCCCCCAACCTCTCTCTATGAACGAACTATCCAAGATGTTATACATCATATACATAAGAACTATCACAAAATATGCAGCCCCATCAATAGTGAACGTTACACCAATGCGATTCCTAACTGGCCAAGCACATGCAAAAAAAAAAAAAAAAAAAAAAAAAAAAAAAAAAAAGGTCCAGAGGCTTGCAACGAGATTTCAGTAGTCCAAAACGGAGAGGAATGAACTTGAAGAGGTAAGAGTAACTTAACCTGACAGTCCTGGAAATGTGGTGGTAAGATGTTTTAACGGCATAAAAAAATCCAACAGGAACTGAAGGGTAGAAAGTGCGGCGAGGATCACACACATGTTGGACAGATAGAAACTAACGACTCGGATGAGCCACAGGGATGCTATGAAGTATTTCTTCAATCTCAGGGTAGCAGAGTATCGAAATGAGCTAGGCGAGGGTGGCGGTGGAAGAAAATTCTATAGTTTCAAGAAAAGACACAAATTAGCTAGTAAAGACAGTAAATGTCAGTTAAGGTAGATTAGAGAGAAGAGATCAGCAGTGTCTCGTCCCCCGCAAGCACGATTAGGTGAGTACATCCAGCTGCTCAGACAATTAATGTTCCAAATAGGGAAATCAGATCAAACAAAAATGATCCTAAATGGATGAACAGATTAAAACATCTAATTGGTCAAAAGAGAGGCATATATAGGCAAATCAAAAGAGGAGAGGGGCAATTAAGAAATCAATATATTCAGTTAAAGAGAGAAATAAAAAAGGGAATAAGAAAAGCAAAAAGAGATTATGAGGTTAAAGTTGCAAGAGAATCGAAGACTAACCCAAAAGGATTCTTTCAGGTATACAGAAGTAAGATCAGAGAAAAGATAGGCCCACTTAAAAGTTACTTGGGTCAGCTCACGGACAGTGATAAGGAAATGTGTAGAATTTTTAACACATACTCCCTCTCAGTTTTTACACAGGAACATACTAGCGATATTCCAGAAATAATAAATTATGTGGAACAGGGAGATAAACTATGCACGATTAGCGTCATAAGTGACATGGTCCTTAGGCAAATAGATAAATTAAAACCTAACAAATCCCCAGGCCCTGATGAACTGTATGCAAGGGTTCTAAAGGAATGTAAAGAGGAGCTTAGCAAACCTTTGGCTAATCTTTTCAACATATCACTACAAACTGGCATGGTGCCAGATAAGTGGAAAATGGCAAATGTGATACCTATTTTCAAAGCAGGTGACAGGTACTTAGCTTCAAACTATAGACCAATAAGCCTAATCTCCATGGTGAGAAAATTTATGGAATCAATAATTGCCGAAGCAGTTCGTAGCCATCTTGAAAAGCATAAATTAATCAACGAATCTCAGCATGGTTTTACAAAAGGGCGTTCCTGCCTTATGAATTTATTAACTTTTTTCACTAAGGTATTTGAGGAGGTAGATCATGGTAATGAATATGATATTGTGTGTATGGACTTCAGTAAGGCTTCTGACAGGGTCTCACATCAGAGACTATTGAGGAAAATTAAGGCTCATGGAATAGGAGGAGAAATTTTTTCCTGGATAGAGGCATGGTTGATAAATAGGCAGCAGAGAGTTTGCATAAATGGGGAGAAATCAGAATGGAGAAGCGTCACGAGCGGTGTTCCACAGGGGTCAGTGTTGGGCCACCTGTTGTTCACAATCTACATAAACGACATAGATGAGGGCATAAAGAGCGACATAAGCAAGTTTGCCGATGACACCAAAATAGGCCGTCGAATTCATTCTGACGAGGACATCAAAGCACTCCAGGATGATTTGAATAGACTGATGCAATGGTCGGAGAAGTGGCAGATGCAGTTTAATATAGACAAATGCAAAGTTATAAATGTTGGAAAGGACAGTAACCATGCCACATATAAACTAAATAATGTAGATCTTAATATTACGGATTGCGAAAAAGATTTAGGAGTTCTGGTTAGCAGTAATCTGAAACCAAGACAACAGTGTATAAGTGTTCGCAATAAAGGTAACAGAATCCTTGGCTTCATATCAAGAAGCATAAATAATAGGAGTCCTCAGGTTGTTCAACTCTTTATATCCCTGGTTAGGCCTCGTTTAGATTATGCTGCACAGTTTTGGTCACCGTATTACAGAATGGATATAAATGCTCTGGAAAACGTACAAAGGAGGATGACTAAGTTGATCCCATGTATCAGAAACCTTCCCTATGAAGATAGACTGAGGGCCCTGAATTTGCACTCTCTAGAAAGGCGTAGAATTAGGGGGATATGATTGAGGTGTATAAATGGAAGACAAGAATAAATAAAGGGGATGTAAATAGCGTGCTGAAAATATGTAGCCTAGACAGGACTCGCAGCAATGGTTTTAAGTTGGAAAAATTCAGATTCAGGAAGGATGTAGGAAAGCACTGGTTTGGTAATAGAGTTGTGGATGTGTGGAACAAACTCCCAGGTACAGTTATAGAGGCTAAAACGTTGTGTAGTTTTAAAAATAGGTTAGATAAATATATGAGTGGGTGTGGGTGGGTGTGAGTTGGACTTGATTAGCTTGTGCTACTGGGTCAGTTGCCGTGTTCCTTCCTTAAGTGAATGTAACCTGACCTGACTAGGTTGGGTGCATTGGCTTAAGCCAGTAGGAGACTTGGACCTGCCTCACATGGGCCAGTAGGCCTGCTGCAGTGTTCCTTTCTTCTTATGTTCTTATTAACACCATCATCACGCAAGTAACTCACGAAATCGTAATAGCACGACTGCAAACAAACCACTGAACGGGTGGGTTTAGAACTCATGGCGAGTGACTCTTAAAACTCCAGGCCAGTGAGCAAACCACTGAGCTAGCTGGCTACAAGTATTAGCAGCTCCACAACCAAAGTAACATTTAGTAAATCTGTGTATCCCTAAGTCACAGATATAACGTACGCTTGTCTATAATTAGGTTTCCAGTAGCAATGCTCCAGACAGGGTAGAAAACAAAGACAGCTGCACTAGTAAGTCTGGTTAGGATAGGGGGGGGAGGGGGGTGATGGCAAGTATGCGTCTTTGGTGGGTGGAAGGAACTATAAGTCTGGGCAGAGGTTGGTCCCTGATGACATAAGGTAGCCGAGATGGAACCTGGCAACCTTATGTTAACTTTGAGAATCATTGTCTCCGCAGTTGGTCACAGACCAGCTCTCCTAGTTGACAGCCTACTCTATTAGGCTGACGTAGCACAAATCTAGCTATGCAACGGTGTTTAATCCGAGGCATTGGTCAATAATTTTTGTAAGTAATAGAATAGAAACACTCAAAGGCATATCAAAGATATAGGTAAACTGAGACGTTTCGGCCACCAGGCGCTTGATCAATCCGTTGTCTTATTCACACGGAAGCAGAGAGACTGGAAGAGATTGATCAAAAGATTGGGACAGACTGATGAGAAGAGATTGTCGAAATAGCAAGAAGTTGAACTAGAATGTAGACAAATACATCTTGCCTGAATGACGCTCGGGTCCTGCGATATGTTGGCAGCGCCACCTCTCACATCAGCACAGTGCCACTCCAGGTAAACCCACCTGAGTAGTCCGCCAATGCACCTCACCCAGGTAACGAAACTTGGACACATTCAGGCACCTCCGCTTGACAACTGACGCCAGCTGGCATTTACCCTGTAGTGTCTGCCTACCTACATGCCTGATGACAGTTTCTGGATCACTGTCATGCTGCCAGGTTTTGGACATGGCCTCCTGGTCTGATCAATTCACTGTATTTCTGCTAGTAGCACGCAATCCAACGCATGCATCACAGCCCAGCCGATCAGACACAACTCTGATTTGTCAAACTATCTCTTGAAACAGTCAGAAGTCTGTTGGGGAGTATTTTTCCTTATGTATGAAGGATGTGTTGAAAAAACTTGAACCCTTTGCACTTATTGTGTTGCCTCTTAGTGTATTCATTGCACTCCTGTTTTTCTGTAGGGGTATTTTGCATCGCTGTCAAGCCACTTGTTTTCATTTGGAGCAATTTCGGTGCGCAGATTTTACCTATCTTCCAGATTTTTCCAGGTGTAAATTATGATGTATCAGTCTCGCTTGTATCCCTGGTAATCCCAATAATTCATGTCCTTGACTAAATTTACACAGGCAGTGAAGGTTGTCTATATATTCTCTAGATGATCGTCACACTTTCCTCACTCGCATCCATCCATCTCACCCATTACGGCCTTTGTACATACCTCCAACACTACGGCTCCAAATTATAGGTACTCGTAAAGCTTATAAGGTAATCCACCTCTTCCCTCCAATAAGGACTACATTTCTACCACTTCATCAATTAAGACTTTCAAGTTTACAAATCCATCTCCTTTGTTAGGTCCTACAAGTCTGCTTGGTATACCATTAATTCATTAAAGTCTATCTCCTCTACTAATGCCCACTCACTGCTACTCCCTCATGTCATCTACCAAGCCAGCCCCAAACCTTTTTTCTGTTCTACCATCAATCTCCATTCTTCTTTATCACACCTTCATCGTTCCCATTTCTAGCCACTTGCTTCTCCCCTCCCTTAAATTGTCTCATCATCCCTCCCTTTAGAGCCACCATTTAACACACCTAACCAATCAGAACCCTCCCCCCACCTATCCCCCTCTATCCCATCCTTCCACCTACCCAATTCCCTCCTCCGGCCATCTTCTACCCTCCCCTCCCCCTATCTCAATCCAGCCCCTCCCACCTTCCCTCATCCCTGTAATACCAAGACATACCGCCCCACAATTCAATGATTTCTCTCGCCCATTGAGGTTAGTTGTGTGCCAATTAATCTCTCTAATGTTCACTGCAGTTTCACTTGATCACCTACGCAGCTAATCTGCTCCTGGGACCACGGACAGAAGACTGCTGCTCGGACCACAGACCTTAGACTTTAGACTGCTAGTGATACCACTCAATGTCCGTAAGATCGCCGCCACTGAGACTAATGGTGTTAGGATCAGAGACCTAAAAAGCAGGAATCTACATGCAGAATACCGCTCACACCAAAAATTTATATAGAAATACAATTCCAACGAGGATAGAGGGACATCTGCACCAATAACCCGGCGTGTTAATGATATCTAGTTATGGCCAGGCTAGCAGAAACTATCTAGACTACTGTCTACGTAGCCAGTTGCTGGACAGTTGAAAGTACAGGCAGTACATAATTCAGGCTGACGGATCAGGCCATCAACCGGAAGACCTGGTCTGGGCCCAGACCGCGGGGGCAATGACCTCCAGAAACTTCTTAAGGAAACCTTCGAGTTCTCATGCTTTTGTTCTTCCACCTGCGTTTCTTACTAGACAGGAGGTGGCAGTTTGGACAGCAGGGCTAGCGTCGCCTGGGTCAGAAGACTCACCCTGGAATTCTGGAGGGCACCACTAAAGGATCAGTAGTGATGTCCACCCGTAATACGCAGCCACCGGCCTCAGCAGTTTTTTCCTGCCCTTCCGCGTGCATTGTCCACGTAATTACCAGCCCAGACAGTAGCAAAAACTAGCGCCGAGCGCTCCTCCGTCGCACGCAGAAAATATCTTCACCGTTCAATGATCTGTTTTAACCGTAGTGATGAAGACATTCACAGATACGGCCCACTAGACACCTCTGCATTCTGAGTGTTTTTTTTTTTTTTTTTACGAAACAAACTTATGCACACGAACAATGCGCTGCTACCCAATTCTGTATGAGAGTTACACAATGTGAACAAAACCAAACTATATTTCCCTCACATACTCCAGCCCACAACATTGGTTTCTCCCAGCAAATGATGATTTTTTTTTTTTTTTAGCAAATCTTCAAGCTATCCATTTTGGCTTCGAAGGTTTCGTTCCAAAAGAGTTGGAGTTAGTATCACTAGGGAATTAGCACCTCTCACAATGGCCTATCCCAACCACAGAGAAAATAAACTCACAGGAACAAAAACTATAAGTGAAACAAAAAAATACTCAATGGCTACTTTATTAAGTACACCCTCCTAGCACTGGGTACCCGACCCCCCTTCAGAACAGCGTGAACTCTTCCTGTCATAGATTCAACAAGGTGCTGGAAACATTCCTTAGAGATACTGGCCCATGCTGACATAACAGCATCATGCAGTTGCTGTAGATTTGTCAGCTGTACAGTCATGCTGTGAATCTCCCTTTCCACCACATCCATGGAGACCACTGGAGTACAATGGATTCATTGTCATGCTCGTGGAACCAGCTTGAGATGACATGTACTTTGTGACATGGTACATTATCCTGCTGAAAGTAGCCACTGAAAAGATGGGTAGACTGTGGTCATAAACGGATACACATGGAAGGCTGTGGCATTTAATCGATGATTACTTGGTATAATAGGGCCTAATATGTGCAAGGAAAATATTCCCCACACCATTACACCACCAACCAGCTTGAATCGTTGACACAAGGCAGAATGGATGTTGTTTATGCTAAGATATGATCCTACCATCTGTTTGGCGCAGCAGAAATCGCGATTCATTAAGACCAGGCGACGTTTTTCCAATCTTCAAATGTCCTGTTTTGGTGAATCTGTGCCCATTGTAGCCTCAGTTTCCTGTTCTGTGGAAACTGAGGCTACAATATCAAGGTTTGACATGCTGTACATTCAGAGATGCTCTTCTGCATACTACTGTTGTAATGCATGGTTATTTGAGTTACTGTCTTCTTCCTGTCAACTTAAACCGGTCTAGCCATTCTCCTCTGACCTCTCTCATTAACAAGGCGTTTTCGCTCACAGAACTGCTTCTCACTGGATTTTTTTTCTCATCACTCTCTAGAAACCCTAGAGACTGCTGTGCGTGAAAATCCGATTCAGCAGTTTTTAAGATACTTATTAGGTACATACGCAGATGTACCTAATAAAGTGGCCACTGAGTGTATATTTCCCACTGGGTTACCACACACCTCTGTACACTTGTCTCGAACTCCACATTATTATTATTATTATTATTATATACACAAGCGCTAAACCCGCATGAGTCATACAGTGGCGGCACATTATAACTACACTTGCCTCACCTCATCAGAAGGTAGGCAGGTAGTGAATGTGAGCGCGCTACCACACCAACAATTTCCCCACCTCAACTTATCATGGGGGAGGGGGATGGGGGAGGGGGAGGGGGATGGGGGAGGGGGAGGGGGATGGGGGAGGGGGATGTGGGAGGGGGAGGGGGATGGGGAGGGGGGGGGAGGGGGGATGGGGGATGGGAGAGGGGGATGGGGGATGGGGGAGGGGGATGGGGAATGAGGGAGGGGTCGGGGGGAGGGAGGGAGGAAGGGAGGAAGGGAAGGAAGGGTAAGTAGGCAGGTACGTGTACTTGCTGCCTGGCCAACACCGCCTTCAAACAAAATCCATCGTGAATACATATTTTACTTACGCAACTAAATTAAAAACTAATAATATACGAAGCAAACATTATTATCGAGAAAATGGGCTGAGGCTTCTTTTATCAAACAAAAATAATCAACATCAGTTAAAACATAACTTCACTTCCCATCCCAAAAGCTATGCCCAGTTTCTGCCCATCAATTTACTGACAGCAGCAGGGGTCATCGCCCCTGCGACCCAGCTGAAGATTAGGCCTCCCTGTTGATGCCTTGAGCAGGCAACTGATTGGTGCTCGTGGTCCGTCGTAATCGCCACAGACAGATTACGACGTGCATGAAGGAACTTATCAAATTCTCTCATGAAAACAAATTTATTAGTATTTTTACCTTAAAGCGGCATGCAAGTCCACAGACTTCACAACCAGGTTGATCAGACACTTAAAGGGGATCGGAGTCCCGTTTCCCGTTTGTTTTTCACTGTTTACCTTCACTGCTAATGTTCTGAACGTTCCTGTACCTTTATCCTCGCCAGCTGCTTGTGGGAGTCCCTGCTCATGTTTGAGGGTAATCATTAACAGCCTGACTGATCATACACCGGGACGCAATTAATGGTCGGAGAACTGAGACTCCAATCCTTGTGTCAAATGACCCGCACGGGTTTATCGCTTCATGTAACACAATACAGTGTGTTGTGTGAGGGTGCAGACATGAGAGGTAAGAGCGGCTTGCACCACTACTACTTTTCCCAGCATTGTTTCCCCCACCACTGTTGTTACTAGTCTTGTAGTCACACAATGTTCACTTTCATTGTTCTGTGTCGTGGGGTCACACGAGTGCCAGGGCCACGGAAACAATGACACTGGTTGTGCCACTACCTCTCATACGCTCCTGTCACACCTGACCCTCCACCTCTTGACATACCTCTGACGGTTTCGAGAATTTTTTTCTACGTCCGCAGCCCGGCCTATGGTCTATGACCAGATTTTCACAGCACCTGCGTCATTATGAAGCGGTTACAAGAGGTCAGAAGAAATCATCACTATGAAATAGGTAATAAAGTCACAATGAAAGTAAATGGGAAGGCAAATAACAGGGGACTTCCACGGTCCATATTGGGGTTACCAGAGAGACCGGCTACAGTGTAGCTACCTCATGTTTGTCTCCAGGAGGGTTCACCAGGGTGTTGAAAACTCTTGGTCCCTATACACATTAAATTCTCTCTTAGTGTACTCATCGCGCCCCTGCTTTTCACCGAAGGTATTTTGCACCGTCTGCCAAGCCTCTTGGCAGATTATATTGCATCTTTCTGAATATGGTCACAAAAGGGTTCTCCTTGACCAGGTTAAAACAGGCCACAATAAAAGGGTCATCGTCAGAAAGGCAACCATTTAACTCAGTTAAGACGCCACCATTGAAGAGGCAGCCATTTAAGGGGTCACCATTAAGAGAAGTTACAAAAAACTTACCCCCAAGAGGGTCATAAGAGGTCACTACCACAGGGGTTACAATAGGTCACCATTAGAGATGTCACAAGAGGTCAACAAGAAGGTCACTTTCAAGTCTTCCTCTGTGATGACTGCAACGTGCAAGGTACTGCTGCGCAGAGGAAAAAAATGTGAATACGACAATTACCATGATTTTACTGATGCTAAGACAGCAGGGAAAGGGAGGAGGGAAAGGGACCTGTGATGGAGGGAAGGGGGTCTTATGATAGAGAGAAGGGGGACCTGTGATGGAGGGAAGGGGGACCTGTGATGGAGGGAAGGGGACTTGTGATGGAGGGAAGGAGGACCTGTGATGGAGGGAAGGGGGACCTGTGATGGAGGGAAGGGGGACCTGTGATGGAGGGAAGGGGAACCTGGGGTGGAGGGAAGGGAGACCTGTGATGGAGGGAAGGGGGGCCTATGATAGGGGAAGGCGACCTGTGATGGAGGGAAGGGAACTTGTGATGGAGGGAAGGGAACTTGTGATGGAGGAAAGGGGACTTGTGATGGAGGGAAGGGGACTTGTGATGGAGGGAAGGGGACTTGTGATAGAGGGAAGGGGGACCTGTGATGGAGGGAAGGGGAACCTGTGATGGAGAGAAGGGGGACCTGTGATGGAGGGAAGGGGAACCTGTGATGGAGAGAAGGGGGACCTGTGATGGAGGGAAGGGAACTTGTGGTGGAGGGAAGGGGACTTGTGATGGAGGGAAGGGGGACCTGTGATGGAAGGAAGGGGGACCTGTGATGGAGGGGAGGGGACTTGTGCTGGAGGGAAGGGAGACCTGTGGAGAGAAGGGGAACCTATGATGGAGTGAAGGGGACCTGTGATGGAGGGTGGTGGTCAGTCAGTGTTTAAAAAGAAAAAAAACTAAGTCATATTAAATAAGAGTGAAGTGTGGCGAAGACAAAGAAAACCAAGAAGTTTGCTCTGTCATGTCACTTCTATAATACATGTCGTTATCTTTATAATTTATTGATTGATTTTTTGGCCTTACAAACTAGTAACTAGCTAGACTGAATCCTGGCCTCCAGGAACCTATCATATCTTCTCTTGAAACTAAGTACAGAGTTGGAGGGCCTCTTTTACCTCATGTAGTTCAGGTCACCTGTCTTCTCAAAGTTCCTGTGGCTCACCTACGTCTTTAGCTGCTCTCTAAATACACTTGTATCACAAAACAACCTATCTCTATGCACTAATTCCCACAGTATTGAATAAGAATTTAATTCCCACAGTAATGAATAAAAATTTAATTCCCACAACCTGAATAAGAATTTAATCCCCATAACCTGACATATGATGTGTACAATGCCTGCCTAAAACATTCATAAAAGATATTTTTAATTTAGCTAGTCTTGCATATATCACCGATGCTATGTGGTTGACAGTACTTCCGGTGATATGCTCTATTCCTGCCGAAACTGCCTCTCCTTTTCACCATGGAAACTCTCAACAGAATTTTATCTCATGATCATCTCATCTTATTTCACATCATTCAAATATATTACGTTGTAGTTCATGCAATATAACTTCACTCAGCTGCTGCACCAGTCTGAGAGCAGATCTATGAAATTTCGGTTTCTTTTTGTGGTTTGCTACGTGAGGGGGGTCCCACAAGGGTGCTGCATACTCAAGACTGCTCTTGCAGTGTACATGGGGTATACCAGCTTCATCAAAGCTGCTGTTTCACAATCCTGCGTACATCACTGTGTGCTGTGTGCTGTGTTCTCCCACCTCAACCTGACTCCACTGTAGTCTTGACAATCTGTGATTTAACATGGAATAAATTGCAAGAGAATTAATTATGGTAACTTATTCCATAATCCTTACATAATAATATATAAAAATGAAGGTGAATTTGGGCGGAAGAACTTTTTTTTATTTTTTCCTTCGTTTCCTTCGTTCCTTCACTCGTATTCATTTTCCCCCCTCATTACTACCTAAATCGTATTCATTTTCTCCTTCATTATTCCTTCGATCGTGCTCGTTTTTCGATACGTTTAGCACGCTCGACATCTTTTGTTTAATGAGATATTTTGTTAGACAAAATTTACAAAAATAATTTTTTGTAGTCTTTGGCCATCTATTTCAAAATATCCCCTTAAATCAATGATGCTCAGCGTAACAAATTACGTAACATATAAAAAATGATGACCACCAATGAAACAACCATGAAAAAAAATGTTGGAAGGTGCAATACCTTGTCTCCAGCACCTGTAGTCCACCTCTTGTGGTCAGTCACTGTGGTAACATGCTAAATAGGTTTCATGTTCCTCTTCATATTTGACAAGGATGGATTGTGTGATCTGCAAAGAGCCTCTGTCGAACGGTCAACACACTGTGGCACTTCGAGAAAAGAGGAAGCAACGTAATCAACTGAGGAAGTGAATGAAGTATGGACAAACAACATCCGCATCTGTAACAGAATCTTTAACAGAATCTGTGTATCAAAAGTGCAGGAATAGTATCAATAATAACGTGAAAAGAATGAACCATGTCCTACGAGTCTTAGTCTTTATTCTCATGAATAAGTTAAGTAAAAGCGCACAAGTGCAGCTAATGTGACATTTTACTGTGGCAACGTTTCGCTCTCCAGCAGCTTTGTGAAGCCGTTACAAATAATACATGGACACAGAGGGTATATATAAGCTCTGAGTGAGGTGTAATAATAGTGGGTGGTAGTAGTAGTAGTAGTTATACATGTGGTGGAAAAATCAGCTGGTACATAAGTAAAAAGATTATAAAAGCTATGGCTTGGGTAGCATAAAAATAGGTTAGGCAGATGTATATGGTTTTGAGAAGGCCTGAATATGGTTTCACTTTCAATGAACATACCACATTCTGCAATCAGAATGTAAAGTTATTAGGGAAATGGATAGGCCATTATGCCTTCCATGTAAGATATACGGGTTTTCAATCAACCACTCAACAAATATGCAAAGAGCGCAGTAACGATTGGGCTGACAATGTTGAAACTCGGATTACATTTGTTAACCTATGACATACTCATTTTGTGAGAAAACCAGATCAAGTCTCGCTGGCTCATATCCTTTCCTTACACTTGTTTCCTTTACATGCTTGCTCCAAAATTTCTTCATTACTGAGTCCAAAATTTCGCTCTCCACGTGAGTCCCAGTTTTCCCAATCTCCTTGCGGTTGCAATCTTCTAGCACCAGGAAATTAGCTTCGTTTCTTGTCCTTTTACCCAATGTTTCCAGTATAAGGATCATTGTGTGTGTGTGCGTGAATGGATATGAATTCTGTTTGTCTGTGAACATAATTACCTATTTGTAGCAACAAAAACAGGGCTATGCTCGTGGTGACCCGTGCTCAGTAATTTATTCATGTATTTTTCTGTAATTTCTAATAATTTCATAACTTATCATCACCTACTCTTACAATTAGTTCCACTAGTCACCTATGATACATGCAAAGAATTTTTTTTCTAGTTTTCCCTGGGGTTCACTTTTTACACCACTTACAACCGTGGTCTCTTGTTCTTCCAGTTGTAGTTACTAACATATCTCCCCTTTTCCTCAATTGCATTTTCATCTTTAATGTTTTCAGTCTTGCAATATTGCTAATGTTTATTTATTTTAGCTCTGGCTGCCAATTCAGAACTTTCGTAGCGTATTTACTTTAGTTTAGGTGTGGACACAGCCGCTGTATATTCTGATTTTTGCTACTATACGTTGTAAACAGCTTTTTTCTTATAGTTTCTCCATTCATGTATTTGAAAAAAATATTTTATAGCTTGCCAGTGTAGCGAGTTTCTCACAATTTCATTTGCATGATCCTAATAAACCCTACGTCACTCTGTCTTAACCTCAAAATTTTGTCACAGTCTCTTCATGTGACCTGGTTTCGTTTACTCCCACTTCCATTATATGGCATCTGTCTACATGAAATTCCACCATCCATCTTATCACTCTACTAGTTCAATTTATCAGAGGTCCATTATACGTCACTACAGCTGTTCAACTTATCGGATTTTCATCATCTATCATTCCAGTTGTGCAAGTTACCAGTCATCGCGAGTGGAGGGGAGGAGGTTAGATGGAGGTTGATGCTCACACAAGCTACCATCCCAGATCATCTCCCAAGAAAGCGACCATTTGCAACATCTTATTTCTATCTGGTTCAGTTTCCTTGTACTAGCAGGTGTAACAGGAATGTAATTTGGTGGTGGTGGTCCCTGAGTCTCCTCCCTCACGCACCATACACTCTTATATACAATATCTTTATCCACTTTTCAAAGTATATTACGAAAGATAACCAGACTAACATAACACTTTCTGATATATAAAGTTATATAATAATTTTATTCTGGTTATTTCACTTAAATTTTGTATGTTCCTTACCTCGAAGATGGCAGCAGGGAATATTAATTAAGCTCAATCTTCAGTTTTAAGTGGTACTACACAATATTTTTTTATCACTATTCATGTTCTACTTTGATCAAAATAACTTTTATTTTGTTCACTCCTTCACTCTCCCTCTTTCCTTTCCTCTCTCTCTCTCTCATATACTTACACACACACAAATATATATATATATATATATATATATATATATATATATATATATATATATATATATATATATATATATATATATATATGTCGTGCCGAATAGGCAGAACTTGCGATCTTGGCTTAAATAGCAACGCTCATCTTGCCATGCAGGACAAGTGAAAATTTGTGTATGCAATAATTTCGCCAAAATCATTCTGAACCTAACGAAAAAAATATATTTCACTGTGTTTGTTTAGTATTAAATTATTGTAAACAAATCTAAAATATATTTAGTTGGGTTAGTCTAAAATAAATTGCTCTTGTTATAATAAGGTTAGGTAAGTTTTCTAAGATTCTTTTGCAGAAAATTTAAAATTTTTTACATTAATATTAATGAAAAAATATATCTTTAAACGTATAAGAGAAAATTTTAGAAAGGACTTAATTTTAAATGAGTTCTTGCTAATTGACCAGTTTTACATATTCGGCACGACATTATATATATATATATATATATATATATATATATATTGTGTGTGTGTACTTTCTGCCCAGAAGCGCAAAGAGTACACACACACACACACACACACACACACTACAAGATTACACAATTAGTGTAAAGAGACCAAGACTCTGCAACACCCTCTCTTCATACATAAAGAGAATTGCTAACGGACTTCTTGCCGTCTTCAAGGGGAACCTTGATAAGTTCCTTGCAACAGAGAGGCATTGTCTGGGACTGGGAATTGAAGACGATGATCCGCGATATCGTCTACAGGCAATCTACGGCTACCTTCCTCTAAGAACAAACAAGAACATAATTTTAATGTGTATGTCAGCAGCAGGCCCCGTTGCCATTTCGCAGCTGAATAATGTATAAGTTGTGTGTAGTCAGCGTTCCCGTCGTTATGTACCCTGCATAATATCCTGTTTTATTAAGTGTCATTACTTATGTATTTGAGTGGACGCAACTAGAAAATGATTTATGTACACGTTATGGATGAGTTATTTCACTAGGGAAGAGGTGGGGGGGACGGGGGAGGGGGAGGAGGGACGGGGGGAGGGATAGGGGATAGGATTTCATTTAGGGGTTCAGGAACGGTCTCCATACAGGGTATCTAGTATGTCTACATCTATCTATAATGTATATGCATACCTGGAGGTTACCTGGAGGTTATTCCGGGGATCAACGCCCCCGCGGCCCGGTCCATGACCAGGCCTCCCGATGGATCAGGGCCTGATCAACTAGGCTGTTACTGCTGGCCGCACGCAGTCCGACGTACGAGCCACAGCCCGGCTGATCCGGCACTGACTTTAGGTATCTGTCCAGTTCTCTCTTGAAGGCAGCCAGGGGTTTATTGGCAATTCCCCTAATGCTTGATGGGAGGCTGTTGAACAGTTTTGGGCCCCGGACACTTATGGTGTTTTCTCTTAGTGTACCAATGGCGCCCCTACTTTTTATTGGCGGCATTTTGCATCGCCTGCCCAGTCTTTTACTTTCGTAGGCATATATCTCCTCCTCTCTCCTTCCTCATATACAACACACACACACACACACACAATATATATATATATATATATATATATATATATATATATATATATATATATATATATATATATATATATATATATTAAATATATATATAGGATGGGGTCCACCTCTGGTGTAAATTGTGGGACCCATAGCCTCGAAGTGGATAAAAAGGCTTTAAGGAAGAATATTTGGATTTCTTCCTGAAGCCGTTTAAATATTCCACTTCCCCTACCACCCCATCTTTTCATATTTTTTTTACCAATAGGAATATTTTATTACATAATATGGTACAAAAGATTTAGGAGATACATTGTTGATATAAAGGTGGCATATACGGTACATGTTGTTACGTGTGTATCACCGATTATAAGGCGAAAATCTCATCCAGCTCCTCAGAGCTGGGGCGTGTGCCCAAAATACAGCAGGCATTACCCCTTTGAACAGCCGCACTGAGCCGCTGGAACAGAAAACTAGCTGCCCTGGGATCCCTAGTTACCCTGATGAGTCTTTTTCCCAGCTCCTTAAGGAATTTAGATGCATTCTTTCCCAATGAGCCAAGGGTCTCTGAGCCTATGGGAACAAACATATAATGATGGGTCTCTGAGCCTATGGGAACAAACATATAATGATGGGCAAGTTCTCCATATTTTCTAGACTTCTGGGACTCCCTGATTATATATATATATATATATATATATATATATATATATATGTGTGTGTGTGTGTGTGTGTGTGTGTGTGTGTGTGTGTGTGTGTGTGTGTGTGTGGTGTGGTGTGGTGAGTGAGAGGGAGAGAGAGAGAGAGAGAGAGAGAGAGAGAGAGAGAGAGAGAGAGAGAGAGAGAGAGAGAGAGAGATCGCACGCGCATCAGCCATTGTGCGCGCCATTCAAGCATAGATACGGGAACGAAAAAGGTAAACATGGCCATTAACATAAAAACTAGGCGGCGGGCAGAGAGGGAGAGCAGCGGGAGGTTGACAAGTTGACAACCAACCTGTCAGGCGGAGCTGTCAACCTGACAAACAAGGAAATACCAGACCATCAGTGGGAAGGGCGGGGAGAGGGAAATTGAAACATACCTCTGTGACATACACCTGTGACCGCTCTCCACATTTTTTATGTTCTGGCACCCCAGCCAGAGGTTTCCTGGTGACCGCCTGATCCACCAGGCTATTGCTGCTCACTTGACTGATTAGATCCCCCCTGCAACTTTTGATATTCCTATGATGGCTTTCTAGAGTTTTCCTTTTGAATACGTCTGCATTTCTTTGTAAAATTCGTACAATATTTGTGTAAAAGTTTTAAGAGTCGCGAACTCTGGGTATTGTACACAGGTGCTTGTGGCACCACATAGTAAAGGTGTGTTTATTCTCCAGCTCGTACCTGAACGTTACCTGAAGACCATATCAGGGGTTACTACCCCACAGAAAAATCCCAGACTAGGCCTCCTGGTTGATAGGATGATCAACCATCCTTTTGGTTCTAACCGAAGACATAACAGCCCAGTTGGTCAAGGAATAAACTTGTCGAACTTATTAACATTCTCTTGAAATCGGCTAGGGATGTCATGGTAAGTGTGAAGCTTTCACTTATTAAGTTATATATTAGTGTGCTCAGTGCATCCATGCTTTCTCGAAGGTGGTATTTTGCAGCGTCTGCCGAGCCTCTTGCTCTCTTAGGAGCATAATTTCGGTGTGAGGATTTGTGATAAATCCTTTTCTGAATTTCTCAGCTGTAAATTATGATGCATCTTTCCAGTCCACGGTCCGTATTTTGCTGTTAATATAGTTAAATGGGTGACTGTTACACAAGACTTAAACAGAGAGAGAGAGAGAGAGAGAGAGAGAGAGGAGTCAAAACTTTTTGAGCCTATATTTCTCTTATCAGCGTTGTGGTATATTATAATTGGTTACTTTGCATTAACAGACAATTTAATGTAAAGTTAATCGAGAAATTTGCTGAAAACCGTTTGTCAGAAATGGACATAGAATTTGGGAGGACAGGTTCACGTGCCTCGCCCACCTTCCAGGACTTCAGGTGATTCCAACAATTTAGGTGTTTGACTAATTTGTGGTGTTTATTTCGGTCACATCTAAGTAAATTGTATCAAAGTAACCATATTTAGTTGCCCAATTATTCTTTTATGTTGTGTTCTTTAAAAAATGTAAACATTGCATTTGACCGACTGGCTTACTCTCATTCTCTCTGTGTGCATGCGTGTACTCACATAACTATGGTTACAGGGGTCGATTCATAGCTCCTAGCCCCACCTTTTCACTGGTCACTACTAAGTCCACTCTCTTCCTGCTCCAGGGGCTTCATCATACCTCTTCTTAAAGCTATGTATGAATTCTGCTTCCACTACATCACTTTCAAGACTGTTCCACTTCCTGACAACTCTACGACTGAAGAAGTACTTCCTAACATCCCTGTGACTTATCTGAGTGTGTGTTTGTGCGTGTGTGTGTGTTTGTGTGTTTTACATTCAACTCCAGAAATATATTATGATGTTGTGGAGATTAAAGGCTTGGGCCTCAGGGAGGGAACTGTTTCCTACGTCAAGCAACAAGCTAGTTAGTCCTCGAGTATTTCCTACGCCTACACCAGTCCCCCCTCACCCAACTGCTTCATCTAGACGTCGAACAAGCACAAAGTAAAAACTTTACATTTACTGCGTAAATAATGAAAAAAAACATGCAAACTGAAATTCATACACAGATGTTTTCAAGATATAACGTATTAACTGCTTCTAAATCTACACAGTGAAATAACCTCTTACGAGATCTCCCGTAAACGCAGAAGTGCAATTGGTACGCTGAGAGGTCAATAAGAATAGAGTCCAAGTCATTATAGAATTCTCCATTCACAGATAGGGAGAATATATTCTGCAAAACATGCAAACTATTAAATGTTATTGTTGTACCCCTGAAAGGGACACAATGTGTATTTAATATATATTGTCTTTCATATAATTTTGTATTGCTGATATTTTCATTAATAGCTAAAATGAAAATGTATTGCTTTATATTATTTTTTTTTTTTTATATTTTATTTAAAACAATACAATACATTAAATAAATAAAAGAACATAGTATCAGTTCTTACCCAGAATTATAAATTACATTGTCAAAATACACATAAACATTTAACTTTGTGCTGACACAAACTGTCCCTCATCCTCTATACATTTTTTTTTTTTTTTTTTTTTTTTTTTTTTTTGTATTTAAAATACAGTATACATTATACGTGTAAGCAAACATGTTACGAAACCAATCAACATGTAACAACAAAAATTATTATACAACATACGTATACACAATCAAAAAAAGAAAAAGAAACTTCGCACAGGTGTACCAACAACATATCCAGAGAATCTACTTCAGCACACTTAAACATCTTATGCCAAGTTTTATATACAAAACAATTCTTAAAGGTAAAAACCTCACCACATACCATTAAAACCTATACATCCACCCCCACCAAAGGTACATTTATAAAGTCGTACATATGTGCTCTGGAAGTAAAATGTACCCCCCCCCCCATCAATACCTACAAACAATGACATACTATAAGAGCGCAGGATACTACTTGCTCTAAGTAACAATTATGAAAACTTTGCCTAGCATACAAGGATAATATACTCTATATCTCAGCACGGGTGCAATCCACCCAAGACTTCTTCATACACTATATACCCTATACCAGTATTAATACATAATATACACCGCTACTTGAACTCATATGCACACCTGATCCAACAAAGTCATCTGAAATTGCGTATTTACACAAAATCAATATACATTTTTATATTACCTTACATATACTCTTATATGTGACTTTAAACAATAAAATAGCAAAGGGAAAACAACAGCGTGTACTTAAAATATTTAACACTACCCTACACATACAGTGTCACACGACATGTACTATATAATCTTAACCAGGCCGCTGAAACATTATATGTTAGGCTTTATGTACAAAAATACAATCTCGCATAATATAAAAACTGTACCACGTTACTCATTACAGCTATGTAAACTTCGAACCTTCTGAATACAGAAATTGTGTCTTACAGAATGCATCCAACAAGAAGGGAAACCCCGGACTTTGTATCACAGCATATTCGATACAGTCATATGGCATACCTTAGTAAACACATTTAGTAAAATGCTTTCTATAACATCTTGAAGGCACTCTCACAATAACGAACAGTCATTCTCACACACAAAAAACTTTAAGATTCTACCCTTTCATTCACCTTGTATACACACAATGATGTAGTGCTCCAATACATTACGTACATATACTATCCAAAATCTTCACAACATAAAGGGAACACATGTGTTAAAAACACCACCCACACCACACTCACTACTCAGAAAAGCATAAATGTATCAGTGCAAATCCAGTCACACACTTTAAAAGCCATCCACACATCTCCGCTCAAGAAACTAGCCCGTCGCTACCCATTTACACTTAAATCCCGTAAATCCTTTAACTTAAAACTCCGGTATCCTCAGTAAACGCTGTCTCCCACCTTCCCCCTAAACATCCCTATTGCGACACTTAGTTCTATAAATGGTGGCCGCTAACACCTTTATTCTTTCATCCACACCCACCTCCCTCATAGCCCAAGACGTATAAATAAAATCAGTAACCACATACGCAACCGCATTCACCACCATCTGACTCATCTCACCTATATCTAAACTTAACACCCTTAACACCTGTAAACCTTCCCCACCACTAACCTAACTACCCTACCTAACCATACCCTTACAGCTTCTAAATAATTACAAAAATACACCGCATGAAAAATAGTCTCGGAACATCCACACGCTTTGCACTCCCCTCCCTCCCTTAGTCTCCTATTAAATAACACAACACCAGACGGCAGGATTCCATGTAGAAACCTAAACATTACCTCCCTTACACCTGGTTTAATACGCAATTGCCGTAAACATTTCCAGATATTCCCCCACGCATACATGGGGTATGCCCCCTCTACTGCCGCCACCACAGACCCACCCCCCACCCTCTCAAGAATCCTCAATTTAAGGCGCTTCGGATCCCTCACCGTCATTAAAACCCTCAACATGGCCTCACCAATCATTAAATCCTTACCCCCCCCACCATCGTTGCATATCCATACGCAGTTTTTCTAGCCCCCCTTTTCTCGCCCCCACCTCCCCCAAATACCCGCGTTTTAGATACACACTCATCATACGCTTTTCTAAATGTATAAGCCCCAGCCCCCCGTGGCTAACGGGAAGCGTCACCACCCCTCTACTTAGCCAGTCACAACCCGATCCCCATATAAATCGGAAAATCCCATGTGTGCAACCGTTGCACCTCTCGCCGCCTCAGCGGGTTATACTGCCACCACGTGCCATATCATTACTATACAACAGCACGTGTCGTCACAATGACCCTCTGATGCAACGTTTAGCTGCGCCGTCCTCAAACCACCCAATCTTTTCAATACCCCATCCACGGTGCGCATCGAATTTACCTCTTGTGCGACCCTATCATTCTTAGCGTACACTATCCCACAAATCAATAGCTGATCCACCACACTCCACCCGCGCCCTACAGCCCATCTCTATTTACGTTATTGCCTAGGTCCATATACTTAGACTTTGCCACATTAATTTCCATCCCAGTAGCCTCTCCAAACACATCTACCACCTTTCCAACCTTGTGTAAATCCGTCTCATCCCTCACCAATACAGTTGTATCATCCACATAACCCACAATACCCGGCCAACCCTCTCGTTCATTACTAACCCTTCCACTTGCGATACTCCACCTAACTGCCCTATAAAAGGGATCCTGGAGGCACGCAAAACAATATTTGCGATAGAGGGCAACCCTGTCGCAAACCCCTTCCCATCTGAATGTTAACACCTAGCCTTCCATTAACCTGTACTCTCATAGATGCTCCCTGATACAATGTTTTCGCCCAAGATATAATTTCCTTCCCGAATCCCTGCCAACGCATGAACCTCCATAACGCATCCCTCTCCACACTATCGTAAGCAGCTCGCCAATCCAATGCCAACACACCCCCACCCCCCAACTCCCCCCTCTTTTCTATAAAATTCTAAGAACTCCATGCCCTGCATACATTGTCCTACCCGGTACCCCATATTGTCCTCTGTCAATTACGTTACCTATCACCTTTTTTATTCTATTCCCTAATATTCGTGCAAATAACTTATAATCGCCACACATAAGCGATATTGCTCGGTAATCCTCTACTGTAGTCTGTCCACCTTTCGGAACTAATACCACGACAGCAGTCCTTTGCTGCTCCCCCATTTCCCCATCATCCTCATTACATTGAATAACCTAACTAAAAATCCTCTCAATACTTCCCAATTCCTAACGTAAAAATCATTAGGCAACCCATCTACACCTGGCGCCTTACCTAAGCTTGCACCAGACAAAGCTTGCGAAATCTCACTTTCCGTGATCGACCTTCTAATGTTACCCTATCCATACCATCAATCTCACATTGCACGAAACTCCCCATTTCCTTTAAAGCCTCATCTCGAATACCTCCGTTTGTGCATATGACCTAAACCATGCATCTAGATAACCACTCATACCCTCTGTCGTTACTAATACCTGCCCCTCTCTATACCCTCCCATCCCCACATGAACAGTTAATCCCATCATCTCCGTCGCCACTCTTCTCTTACGCTGTTTCCTCAACACGCATGCCGAAGGCCTGTCACCCCATAACACCTCTTCCAGCCCACCCAAAACTCGCGCGCCATCAAATCTTTCATTTTGCAAATCCCTGATACGCTCCTTTAATCCCTCAATATCATCCACCGGATGACTAGCACCTCCCACGCTCGTAGCAAGCTCTCAACTGTCCCTCAAGATAAGATTGGTACCCATACTTCAACCTGTTATATTCCCTCCCACTACGAATATAAAATCCTTAATACGAGATTTCGCCACAGAGTCCACCAACTAACCAATTCACTATTCCCAGGCGCCTCCGCCACCAACTCCTCCCACAATTGAACAAATGACTGTTGATACTCTTCTTGCTGCAACAACTTACATTCAACTTCCAAAACCCCTTACACCTTCTCGGCAACCCCTCCCAACCTATATCCACCAAAACACCCCTGTGATCAGAAAATACTACGTCCATTACCCTCACACTATGTATTACAACTGTCCTGGGAACGTATAATCGATCGAGCCTAGCCGCATACCCACGTTTAATAAATGTGTGCTCCACCACCTCACCTCCCTCAACATCTGTCAATCCTATCCGGATAACAATTCTCCCAATATCCCCAAACAATGCCCTGCCCCTCTCGGTTCAACATCCTTATTCCTTATCACACAGTTTCCAGTCACCTCCTATCACAGCAACCCCGGCAATCCACGCAAATAATATACCAGAACGTCCCTTACGAATTTATTCTTTATCCTCACATCTCCCTCTGCTGGGCCATACACACACAACCAACGTCATCTGTACCTGACCCCATAACCCATCCACGCGAATCACCCTCCCCTTCCCCCCCTCACTATGCCTGACAACCAACGGGCTAGTTTCTTTCACCAAAATGGCCACACCTCCTTTCAATCTGACTGCATGCTCACATACACATTATACCCATCCACCTTCAACTCATAACCCGGTCTATAATTGTGTTCCTGCAAGAACACAACGTCAACGTCATGACGCACCAAATATTCCTTAAACCACTCACACTTTCTCTGAGACCTCAAGCCATTGATGTTCAATGTCAGGCACTTAAAACCGACAAAGGGGGTTTCCCTCTTGACACTACCGACTTTCACCTGATCGTTTCATTGCACCCTTTTCCCTCCCCCCCCCTTTCTGTCCACCCTTACCCAACCCCTGCCCCTGGACGCCACTTGAACCTCTCCGCATGGCTTCCGCCCATGTTTTCTTCCCAGGTCTTTGTGCGGGCGTAAGCACGTCGTCGGAATCCGAAAGCACTGCTGCGCGCTTTCGCGTCGTACCCGCGACCTGCATCAAGTCATCCAGCTCAGTGCCATGATGAACCTCCACCTCCACAGTTCTCACCAACTGTGCATCCTTACGACACACTTCAGTCTGGGTTGGCGTCACCACGCCCTCCTCAACTGCAGACCCATGATCCAGGCTGTACCAACATCCGGACAAGGACTCTCATTATCCAAATGTTCTCAAAACGTCGACACTATCGTAGTTTCCGCGTCACTACCATTCGCTTCCGCGATGACCTCATCAAGCACTTGTACAACGTCCAGGGAAGTGATGTCGTCCCCCTGCGTAGCCCCCGCCATCTCCTTTTCTTCGGCCCTCTCAACCTCCTCACTCCCATGTCAAACTCTGCTGAGGCAGAGTCGAAAACAGTTGATCTTGATCCTCTCTCCTTTCCTCCACATCACGTCGTTGCTGCTGGTCCCTATCACCACGTCTTCTTTCACATTGCGCAGCCAGGTGATCATACGAGCCGCACAAACGGCAAGTGCTTCGCTGCCCAGCATATGTTACAAAACCTGAGTCCTGAAATCTTCCATCACCACGTATGATGGAATTGGATGTCTGAGCGTCATCTTGACAGAGAATGCACCCTCAGGTATCCCCATATACTGCCAACTGACCACCTTCCTGCAGTGATCGTATGTATTGTGCCGTATTTACACATAATGAACCGGATGTCAGATGCATCCGCCTCGAACGGCACATTCCTGATCTTAACCCATGTGTAATAGCTGGACACATCATGCAGCCGCACCGTCACAGCATGGTTAACTGGTATGGCCACCTCTTGAAACTTATTCACAACTGCCTCATACACAGTCGCCGAACTAAATTTTACAAAAATCCTCTTCGTTCCGTTCAATGCAAGTCCACAAATCTCCTCTTTGGCTATTCCGTAGGTATCTCTGATGATTGCAGGCAACAGCAACTCCATTGATGGCCCCGTTACAGCTCCACTGGTTAATACAATGCAGACTGTATTTACCCTGCGCCGGCGAGCCTGCGCCATGTTGGTGAAAATAATACTGCCACCAGACAACTCCAGGGGGCAGCAGCAGCACACGTCCTCTCCACTCAAGGGTTGAGAGACGAATGATGTCCTTTATATTATTATTTGACTTAGCTATGTCACTAGGTAGGATGTAACACTGACACTTCACTGTGTTCACTGTTTGAGAGTTGTGGTTGGCTGTCCGCACTGGCAAACTGCTTAGCTAACTATCAGCTCCCTTGTTTACCTGCCGGCGACTCTGCAGTACCACGTGCAACTCACGTGATATCACCTGATGTGAGGCCTGTAGTCGAGAGATCACTCTCTCTCCATCTGCTCCTAGTCCTGGAAGCGTGGCTCTTGATAGCTGGTCATCGCTGGACAAGCACCTCTCTATATAAATGTGTATTCGTGATTTAGACTGTTTTGGTAGAGTATGATTTCGTTGGTGAGTCGAAACATACTTATATTAACTGTTCACAGAGAATTGTTCAGACTTAGCGATTTTTGACGTTTTGCTGAGGCTGTGTCGTAGAGACACTATTCAACCCTGGTCCCAAGCTGAAGCTTCTGACCTACATTGTGTGGCATCTATGCACTGTCGTAGTCGGGGATTTGGTTATGCTGAACTTTAGATTCGGTATTAAGGGAGATTTATGCCTTTTATGGATGATCTGCTGATAGTCCTCAATCAGGGTTGTTATTTTGTCTTCTTTTTCCTGACGTTGTGCTGCTGCTTTGTACATTACTGTTGTTTGGCGAATGGTTCATCGTATTGTTCAAGCAAGCTGTTTTGATTGCCTTGTTGGTCAAGAGGATAGATTACTTGAGGACATTCAGTCAGTCACTGTTTTTAAGTCTAAGTCGAGTCTAGTCTTACCGAGACATAACGAACACTCTCAAGCATATACATACACTTGTACATTGCTATATTTATTATCTGAGTATAACTCATCATAGCTAAGTACTAGACTGTACTTGTGAGTCATACTGATACGAAATGTGCACACAGGACTTTAGTACTATATGTACAATTTAACATTGTATTTAATGTATATACAAGTAATATCCAAGAGAAGAGTAGAAGTTTGTATCCTAAATTATAATGTCCACCTAGACGCCTTTTTTATTATTAAAGCTCTCAAATTTTATTTCGTTGGTTTAATATCACCCTGTTGGAATTTCAGAACACTATTAATATTTCGCTCAATTTAAAGGATAACTGGACTTGATCTTATTCTGACAAACTGTTACAAAACCAAAAGCAGGCTAGATGCTAGAGAGTGATCAATAAATTGACCTTCTAGTATCTCTTCTTATGGATACCGCATTTTGTAATAGTCATCAAGGGAGAACTTTACAAATTGCTACAAACCTTTCCAGATCATGCAGTCTATGGTGCCTGTGTTGAACTACGTGGCATGAGCATTAAAAACTTAACTGACAAGCACATCAACCAAATTACCTGGTCTGAGACCTGGCCGCGGGGGCACTGATCCATGGAACCACGAACTGGTAGACAATAGACAGATGAAGGGTATACTGGAAGAAAACACCAAGTATTCCGATAAACAATGGTATACAGGTATAATACAAGTGAAGATGAGTGAAGGTAAGGTGAAGAAGTCACTATCATAACCCAGGAGAAAGTGACGTTTACACTGTCTTCATTACCTCGAGGGAATAGTACCTTAACCCCACCACTGTTACTCTCCTACACAACACTAACCGTACAACAAACACTGTTCATCCTCCTCCTCCACCACCTCCTCCACCACCTCCTCCACCACCACCACCTCCTCCACCTCCTCTACCTCTTCCTCTCATCTACGACTAGCAGTATTTGTATCGGTCTATAAACTTTAGGTATTATTACCACAACTAGTAGCAGCTGCATCTCTCACTCAGCAGCAGTATTATCTCTCTCTCTCTCTCTCTCCTAGCAGCAGCTGCCTTTCTCTCACCCAGCAGCAGCACCATCTCTCTCCTAGCATTTGCCTATGTCATCTCAGTTGCATCTAAGCTCTTTCGACAATGAATACTGAGTACTCCTGACAGTAGAATTTTGCATTTCCTTATAAATAATGGTTTATAACCTAACAGTGGCCTTCAATGGTATATAAAAGGTTCTTCCTGCTCCTCCAACACAACACTCCTACTCCTCCAACACAGCAGCGCTCTTCCTGCTCCCCCAACACAACACTCTTCCTATTCTAACACAGAAGCATTCTTCCTGTTCCTCCAACACAGTAGCATTCTTCCTGTTCCTCCAACACAACAGTAGCATTCTTCCTGCTCCTCCAACACAGCAGTAGCATTCTTCCTGCTCCTCCAACACAGCAGTAGCATTCTTCCTGTTCCTCCAATACAACAGTAGCAGTCTTCCTGCTCCTCCAACACAGCAGTAGCAGTCTTCCTGCTCCTCCAACACAACAGTAGCATTCTTCCTGCTCCTCCAACACAGCAGTAGTATTCTTCCTGCTCCTCCAACACAGCAGTAGCATTCTTCCTGCTCCTCCAACATAGCAGAAGAATTCTCCCTGCTCCTCTTTCACAGCAGTGACACTCTTCCTGCTCCTCAAACACAACGGTACAAATTTTCTTGCTCCTCCCAACACAGCAGTAGCAGTCTTCCTGCTCCTCCAACACAGCAGTAGCAGTCTTCCTGCTCCTCCAACACAGCAGTAGCAGTCTTCCTACTCCTTCAACGCAGCAGTAGCAGTCATCCTGCTTCTCCAACATAGCAGAGGCCAGCGGGTACACTCACAATAATACTGATTGTGGACAAAACTCACCAGCCTGACCCAAGTTAGTGATGCTGACTCACAATGACTGCTGGAACGTACGTACGTACGTGTGTGTGTGTGTGTGTGTGTGTGTGTGTGTGTACTCACCTAATTTTGGTTGCAGGGGTCGAGACTCAGCTTCTGGCCCCGCCTCTTCACTGAACGCTACTAGGTCCTCTTTCTCCCTGTTCCATGAGCTCTATCATACCTTGTCTTAATGCTATGTATGGTTCCTGCCTCCACTACATCACTTGCTAGACTATTCCACTTTCTCACTACTCTATGATTAAAGAAATACTTCCTAACATCCCTTTGATTCATCTGGGTCTTCCACTTTCAATTGTGAGACCCCTTGTTTCTGTGTCCCATCTCTGGAACATCCTGTCTCTGTCCACCTTGTCTATTCCACGCAGTATTTTGTATGTCGTTATCATGTCTCCCCTAACCTTCCTGTTTTCCAGTGTCGTCAGGCCGATTTCCCTTAACCTTTCTTCGTAGGACATTCCCCTTAGCTCTGGAACTAACTTTGTCGCAAATCTTTGCACTTTCTCTAATTTCTTGACGTGCTTGACCCTGTGTGGGTTCCAAACGGGTGGTGCATACTCCAGTATGGGCCTGACGTACACGGTGTACAGTGTCTTGAACGATTCCTTACTAAGGTATCGGAACGCTATTCTCAGGTTTGCCAGGCGCTCATATGCTGCAGCAGTTATCTCGATGTGTGCTTCTGGAGACATGCTCGGTGTTATACTCACCCCAAGATCTTTCTCCTTGAGCGATGTTTGCAGTCTTTGGCCACCTAGCCTATACTGTCTGTGGTCTTCTTTTCCCTTCCCCGATCTTCATGACTTTGCATTTGGCAGGGTTAAATTCGAGAAGCCAGCTGCTGGGCCAGGTGTCCAGCCTGTCCAGATCTCTTTGAAGTCCTGCCTGATCCTTATCTGATTTAATTCTCCTCATTAACTTCACATCATCTGCGAACAGGGACACTTCTGAGTGTATCCCTTCCATCAAGTCATTCACATATACCAAAAATAGCATTAGTCCTAGGACCAACCCCTGTGGGACCCCGCTCGTCACAGGTGTCCACTGTGATACATCATCACGTACCATGACTCGTTGTTGCCTCCCTGTCAGGTATTTTCTGAACCACTGCAGTGCCCTTCCTGTTGTACGTGCCTGATCCTCTAGCTTTTGCACTAATCTCTTGTGAGGAACTGTGTCGAAGGCCTTGCAGTCCAAGAAAATGCAATCGACCCACCCCTCTCTTTCGTGTCTTACTTCTGTTACTTTATCAAAAAACTCCAGAAGGTTTGTGACACAGGATTTGCCTTCCATGAGTCCGTGCTGGTTGTCGTTTATATTCTTGTTCCGTTCCAGGTGCTCCACCACTCTCCTGTTTGTGTGTGTGTGTGTGTGTGTGTGTGTGTGTGAGACAGAAAGAGAGAGAGATGTAGAGAGTGATTGGTTTTATGTGTGGGTACGCAGAGTGTTGATTATTTGATTCATTACTTTCTGATCAGCGGAGCTGTGGTGATTGAGTTGGACTACGAGCGGCAATCACTAACATCCTGGCTGATCAGGGCAACAAACAGCAGGCCTAGTCTGGGAGTGGGGCCGCGGGAGCGATGACGCCCGGAATCGTTTTTAGATTACCTTGAGGTGATGGTACGAACGAGTGGTTGCGGATGATTGGTTTTGCAAGAGAGAGAGAGAGAGAGAGAGAGAGAGAGAGAGAGAGAGAGAGAGAGAGGATAGTTACCACAACATTGCTGAGTTCACAAGGAAGTTTTCTGCAGAGATTATAATGATAAAGCATAAGGTCCTCTCCACTCCCTCATGCTCACCTCCCACTGGAGAATGGTGTTGCAAAGTAACATTCTCCAATACATTTTACTTTATAAATGAAAAACGCAAAACCCGTTTGGGCTCAGACAATACTGAAATGTTGGCAAATGAGAAATATGTTCGTTATTTTAAGCAAAAGAAAATATAGTGTGAAATGCATACATGGAGTTTTAACTGGAAACGAGAAATGTTGATCCTTATCTTACCACACAAGACTCTACTTGCACCTCTGCTGCCACTACTACTGTATAACCATTGTGGTTTAGTGCTTCTTTTTGATAATAATAATAACAATAATATTAATAATAATAATAATAATGCCACTACTACTACTGCTACTAATATCACTTACATCACCACAACTACATTGCTACTACTAATGTTCGGTGCATGGACACATGTGCACTTAGTAAGACATTTTATTATGACTATGTTTTGATCACCAGCAACTTTGTTAAGGCAATAAAGACAATCGTTTAATTGTGACGGTTTTCAAGAGTTCCTGTGCCCCCGCAGTCAGGTCTCAGGTCTGACTGTCTTTGTCAGCCAGGCTGTTCATATTTGCGGTCTGCAGGCCCACATAACCATGACAACCCAGCTGATCCAACACTTGTAGCAGGAAGCTGTTCGCCGTCTTTAAAAAGTTTATCTTCGTTTTAGTCCCCCGATGTTGACACAGTGTTCTATAATTGTACCCATGGTTGCATTATTCTTCACTGAATTTATTCCACACTTTCTCACATACAATCTTTTACTTTAATGTTACAGCACTGTGCAAGCTAGGGACCGGGGTCTCGTGTATCTTCTACGTACTCGTATATATCAGGTATATCTCTCTCTCTTGACTCACGAAATCGTAATAACACGATTGCAAACAAATCACTGAACGGGTAGGATTTGAACCCATGGCGAGCGAGTCGTAAAACTCCAGGCCACATAGAACAATCCAAGTACTTTGAGATGTTTTCAATAATCTAGATGTTTTACTGATTCTGTGGGACAGTCAACATTAACCCCAGCAACGTCACCTACGTTCACTACGTACATGACATCCTCGCTATCACCCTATGTTTAGCCATCCACAACCTGAAGATAAGACCCGATAAAGTTGAACCATCGATGCAATTCCCACTTGAAGATAACTTGAAAGACCTGAAGGAGACAGATGACTGATTACCTTTCCTCGACATTCTTATCCAAAAATAGGAAACTCCCTAAGATTGCAAGTCTATAGAAAGCCTAAGAATAAAAATGATCCACATTTTTATTCCAAGCAGAACACGAATTAAACGAGGCATCATTATTGTATTTTTCCTGCAAGCACTTCAAATTTGCAGCTCATAATACCTAGACGATGAATGCTCCTACATCCAGTAAACCTTCAACGAGCTACACTCCATCAAAGACTGCAAGAAACGGATTCTTCACACTCTCAGCTCACCACGCATAAACATCACCTTCAATAGAGTTATCATCCATACCTGCAATAAGCAGCCTCAAGCAGGAGGCAAGATGGTCAGGATGGAAAAAAGCGAAAGTAGGAGAAAGGAAGATGAGACGAGGGGAGGTAAGAGGGAGGGAGGAATCTTGGGGTGTAGGAAGGGATGTAAGAAAGAAGGGAATGAGATAGGAAGGAGTTAACTGGAAGGAAAGAAGGGAGGAAGAGAGTGAGGAATGAAAGTAAGGAGAAAGAGATGTGTAGGTACAACATTTTAACACTCATGATTCCAATTCCATGAAGATGATTCTGAAGAAAATATCCTCAAGTGAGAGGCGACAGAGTGAAGACCTTCCAAGAAATCTTCATGTTATAAAATAATACCATTTATAAGAAACACATCGGACTATTGAGGGACACAACATGATACCAAGAAGTGTATTGACATTTGACTCAAATACTGTCTCTGGTCTGAGATGTAATTTCCGCAGTCATGTAGTCTTCTCCTCCTCCTCCTCCTCCTCCTCCCACCAGCACAACCACCTTCCTCCCTTCTACTCCTTCCTCCCTTCTCCTCCTCCTCCCAACTCTTGCTTTACTGTCGTTAATATTGATTTGCATTTCTTATATTTTCATCCTGAGCTCACTTGACTTTTTCTTCTTTATTATGATCTACACATTTTGGCCTTCCTCCTCCATCTCTCCTCAGTAATCATTTTCTCCATCATGCTTTTTCACTTTTCGCCGTCTCAGTCTCTCTTAATTCACTGAATATACAAGTCCCGTGCCTCACCTCCTGTGCCGTTGGCCTGCCACTTTCTCTTCCTGTTTACTCCCAGTACAGATTCTCTTGTCAGTCACTTTCCCTACCTACACCAGCTATCACCACCCCCATCCCCACCTCAACACCTACTGCCACAGATATCAGTATTACCAGAGCTTCACCAGAACCACAACTACAAACACCGCTACAAAAAAAAAAAAATCACTACCACTGCTGCCACCACCACTATAACAGTGTCACTGCTAATACCACCACAATAAACAATATCACTTCTATCACTACAGCAAAAACTACCATTACTACGATACCACAACCACTATTATTACCACTATTATCACCACCATCCCTACACCCATGGCAAACACCACCTCCACTACCTCCCATCATCTCCACGAATACAGTTGTATTCCAGCAATGAGTACAGTATCGAGTAACAGCTAATAACGGTCAAAGTAGCTTAAAAGGTGGGGGTCAGAAGCACTGGACTCAACCCACGCAAAGGCATATCGATGAATGCATGCAGATGAGAAACGGGGAGAGAACATCACTGCCAAGTTATCGCAGTTATCGCCGGAGATGCACATCAGTCACATCACTGGTAGCGTGTGTGAGGCTGGCTAACAACTTAATAGACTCTAGGAACCTTTACAAAGAATCATTTAGAACATTATACATAACTTACGTAACGTGTCTGATGACGGGCTAAAAAAAAACAAAATTACAAACTTCCATTTTTTTGTGGTACACTTTGATACCTGTATTTTCATTCTATCTATACTTTATTCAGCTTTGATCTCTTTCCTTTGCCTTTGATATATCTTTGATGAGTATCGAGTCTTTCTACTCCCGGAACCTGGCCATGGGCCAGGCTCGTCTGGGCTAGGCCTGGTCAACCTGGCTGTTGCTGCTGGAGGCCCGTTGCCCCACATATCCATCATAGCTTGGTTGATCTGGCACCTAGTGAAGATACTTGTCCACTTTGCTCTTGAAGACTTCTACACTTACTCCAGCAGTGTTTCTGATATCTTCTGGTAAGATGTTAAATAATCTGGGGTCACGGATGTTGATACAGTGTTCTCTTATCGTGCCCACCGCAACGTTGCTTTTCACTGGGTTTATTTTGCACTTCCTCCCATATCTCTCGCTCCAGTATGTTGTTATGGCAGTGTGCAGATTTGGGACCAAGCCCTCAAGTACCTTCCAAGGTATATATTATCATTTATCTCTCCCGCCTCCGCTCCAGTGAGTACAAATTCAAGACTTTAAGGCGCTTCGTAATTTAAATGCTTTACTGGCTCTATGCGAGCCGTAAACGATGTCTCTATTTGTTCAAGCTCTGATATTTCTCCTGCCTTGAACCGGGTCGTCATCACTGAGTAATATCCCAAATGAGAGAGCATTAGCGATTTGAAGTGTCACAACTGATATTTTCCTTGTTTTGAGGGTTCTCAATACCCACCCCTTCATTCTCCTGGCTGTCGTGACCTTCGTTTTATGTTCTGAACGGAACTATCCACAATGAACAAAATTCTCAAAAAAAAAAAAAAAAAAAAAAAAAAAAAAAAAAAAAAAAAAAACGCAAGTGATTTGATTAATGTCATTAGTGGCGTTATGTTGTATGTCGAACGCTTTTATTATTAAACTTATTTTTCTGGCCTTTGCGGCTTTTGCCTTATTGTGTTCTCTAAGTGGTACGTCAGCTGACATTGTTATTTCACTGTCTTTCACATGTTCTGTGTTTGGTATTCAGTCCACCTTTTGAGTTCTTCATTCTTTCCATATCAGATCAGTTGGAAATGGTTCCCACTGAACAACACATTATTTTTCACTGCTCACTAATAAACTTCACTGATATAAGAATACGAAACAGTAAATGAGTTAGGCCGGTCCCTGGGGTACCCAACTTTTTACTCTGCTAAGGCTAGATTTTGCTTCGCTTACTGCTAATAATCGTATTTTATTCGTTAGAAAACTCAATATCCATTTTGGGGCTATCACTCCATGAACACATTTGTAAAATACCTTAGCAAAGTCCGTGAACACCACGTGCACTGTTTGACAGCAGAGATCAGAACATAAGTGCACAGGTGGCAGCTGAACTCACTGACGAGACATAGTAAAGGGTTGTAATTGGCAGATGAAGACAATGATAAGGTATATCTATAAATGGATATACCTTATCTCTGATGTGTTTCTAGACTTGTTCTATTTCTGGAGCCAGGCCCCGGACCAGGCTCATCTGGTGCTTGCCTCGTCAACCAGGCTATTGCTATTGAAGGTCCGTGGCCCACATATCATTCACAGGCTGGTTGATTTGGCACCTGGTGCAGCTGCTTGTCCACTTTCTTCTTGAAAAGTTCTACATTTGTTCCAGGAGTGTTTCTAATATTTTCTGGCAAGATGTTGAATAGTTTGGGCCCACGGATGTTGATGCAACGTTCACTTATTGTGCTCACGGCGCCCCTGCATTTCACTGGTTTTATTTTGCACTTCCTCCCATATCATTCACTCCAATATTTCGCAATCCAATAAGACGGTAGATAACAGTAAGTTGTCACAGTAGTGTGTAGAATCAGAACGTGGTCCTCTACTATCTTCCTGGTATATTTTATCAGTAAATAAAAAACATTTCAAGTGCTTTATTAACTACACAGGCAGTAAAAGATGTCTGTGTATTTTCCAGGTCTGCTATTTCTCCTGAGCAGAGCTCTGAGCACAGTATAATATTCAAGACGCGAGAGCATAAATTTGATTAGTATCATCACTTGACGTTTTTTCGCTTGTTTTTAAAGTTCTCATTATCTAAACATTTTTGAAAGTTTTAATTTTTACAGTATAAAAAAAAAGTTAAAGAAGCTGGGAATAGATTATGAAGGTTGAGGAACAAAGCCAGGAGCTCGCTTCACCACCGTAGATGCGACTTGCAGTAACAAGTATAATTCAGCAATTACACGCACAAGCTAATCTAGGTGTTTCCATGTTGGCTTTCATGGCCATGTGGGCTTGAATGCTTCCTTTGATGTGGAATACGAGGACGTCTGTAATAACGCTGTTTCTTATTTGGCTATTTATTGTATATTTTCATGGAAAAGTTTGTAGGGGCGGGAAAAGAAATATGTCTTTGGTTAAGTCACTACGGAAAATGACGAAGCAGTTTTGGCAGACTTATAAAAATATTCACTTTAACTATGTTGTTGGTGCCTGTATCTGGGCTTGTACTGTTTCCTGTGAGTTCGTCTGCTATGGTCGCTTTACTATTTGACTCGACATCTGTACTTTCAGTAATATATATATTGATTTTTCTCGTCTATATTCCTTTCGCATGTTGTTTGTAATTGGGAGACTACACATTTTCAGACTACAAGTTATCTCAGCTCATTTCAAGGTCTGGTCCCAGCAATGAAATACCACCTCCCACAATACAAACTAAAATCTTCAGCTAACGCCAGAGTACCTTGCGTATTTAATTTGCTGGCTCCAGGTTTCTTTAAACTTCAGAACGAAAGAGTTTTTGTGGCCCATCGTAAGACCTGGTTTATATACCGTTTAAAAAAAAGTCTTGTGACTCCAGTGGATGACACTAACGTCGTCTGTAAAGGATGGTACAGTGGTATGATATTTATATGATATGAGAATGGGGAAGGAGAACTGAGGCGTACTGTACCATGAAGAACAGAGCTCATCACTGTGCCAGCCTCTGATTTATTAGAAAGTTCAATACATCAGCATATTTTTCCAGTTATTCCACTTACATTCTGTACACTATTACACTATGATAATTTGTTTTTAAAATCTGTGTGCACTATATATGAGTGCTGTCTCTCAGTACATCAAATATCATCTTATAATAATTCAACAATTGAGAGAGGCAGGAGCGACCTTCTCTACACCGGTGTTTCCGGTGTTTTTTTTTTTTAACTGTAGTGAAGCCACGTGTTTAGCAATCATGTTTAAAACTAAAACATTTTGATAATGTAACATTCGAGTCTACATTTTTTTTGCGTTTACTTTACAGCCACCTTTATTGAGTAGGGCTATATCAGACATTGTTAACGGCTGGGATGAGTCCTGTGGCCACACTCCATCTCCATTTAAGGCACATCAGAGCCTTTAATTGCAGTGTTTGGCGTATATATAGTTCCATGAGTCTGGACCTGGAGCAGAGTGCTAAGACATACGAACAATGGCTTCTTCGAAGAGTGAAGTGAGGTTGTGTCAAATTATGAAGATGTCAGCAGATTTTTAAGTGTTTCGTTTATAAAAAAAAAATTTAGTCTTATTAATCCCTTACTGAACACAAGCATTGTATTGTGACTGCAATATTTCAGTTATTTCTTTGTTGTCTTCAGTATAAGTTCTATCTTTAGAGGTCCGATACCTCATGATTATTGACCTGGTTTTGTATGAGAAATATTATTATATTTTAATTTCATTAACTGTGTTATTGTTCCCTCTGTCTCTCCTTTGGACTTTATGAATTATTCATTTTGTGTTCAATTTCCCCATTTCTCGGACAAATATTTTTTTCGTTCTATTTGCCTATACACAGAGACCCAGTAGCAGGTAAAGGAATACAGCCACAGCCAGTAACAGCAGGTACACAAACACGCAGGTACATCCAATAGCAGCAGCGGTAGTAGTAGTAGCAGGTACACGAATGTACAGGTACATCCAGCATCAAGTGTAAAAGCACAGGTACATCCAGCAGCAGGTAAACAAACTTACAGGTATATTCAACAGGATCAGCAGCTGGTACATACAAATACAGGTACATCCAGCAGCAGAAGGTACATAAACACAGGTACATCCTGTAACAGAACAGCAGAAACAACAGCAGGTACATAATTACACAGGTACATCCTTCAACATGAGAAACAACACAATGCACATACTGCCTTCCCTCACCTCACAACTTCTTAAAAGACCCTGCCTTGCCTCTTACCCGCCTCCTACTCCTCTCAGGAAGAGGAAATGGAAAATGCAAAGAAAGAGTAGCGTCAGCACAATAATAATAATATTAATAATAATAATAATAATAATAATAATAATAAGGACCAGAGCTGGAAATGATACAGAGATCGTTTACTGCCGGCAACGGAGCCAATAAAGCACTTAAACTAATGGAAATATCTCAAAGTACTTGGAATAAACTTTCGGAAGCGAAGAGAGATCCCTTGTAAATACATACATGGAAGTTACTCGAGGGCTTAGTTCCAAATTTACACACATCATAACAAAATACTGGTGCAAGAGATACGAGAGGAAGTATCAAATACCCCAGTTAAAAGCAGGTTCGCCATGGGAACATAAAAGAACAACATATCAACATCCGTGGTTCAAGACTTCAACACGTTACCAGCAGACTGAAGAAATATACCTCTGATGGGTTTCGAGACTTTTTCTACTTCAGGAGCCGGGCTCCTGGAGTGTGTCTAACTTTTCATAACTGAAGGATGTTTCAGAGGGTCAATTCCCCCCCCCCCCCCTGGCCCGGTCCCAGACCAGACCTCCGGAAGGATTAAGGCTTGATCAACCAGGCTGTTACTGCTGGCCGCAAACAGTCCAATGTACGAACCACAGCCCGGTTGGAACTTCTCCAGTTCCAAAGGTTTGTTGGTAGTTTTCCTTATGCAGAGAAAGGGCGTTGAAGAGTCGGAGAACTCTGACACTTATGAATTCTCTTAGTGTACTCGTAGAACCGTTGCACTGTTTGTCAAGTCTGTGTCAAACGGAGTGATTTCAGGTCACAAATTTGGGACCAATACCTCTATGATTTTCCAGTTGTAAATTATGATGCACCTTTATTCCCCACGTTCCAAGAAATACACTTAAGATACTTCAAGCATTCCCAATAGTTCAGATGCTTGACTGAATGTACACAGGCAGTGAAACCTTTCTATATACTTTCCAGTTCGGCAATCTCCTGTCTTGAAGGGGACCGTTAGTATACAACAACATTCTAGCCTGGAGAGAACAAGCAACTGGTTCAGTATCTCTTGTCTTTAAGGTTCTAGTTATCCAGCCTATCATTTTCCTTGCTGTAGCAATGACAACACTGCTGCGATCCTTGAAATATGAGATCTTCTGATATCATCGCTACCGAGTCTCGCACGCGGAACTGTCGCTCTATTAAACTGAATCTGCCCATTCTTCCATAGCGAAGCAGCTGAAACTTGTCCTCGTTAAACATTATATTGTTGTCTGAGGCTCACTGGAAGACTTCGATTCACAACCGCTTGAATATTTGCTCTTTCTTCAGCAGATGCCACTCTTACACTGATTACAGTGCCATCTGCAAAGGATGTACAGTACTATGATTTATGTCCTTGTCGATGTCGTATATAAGAATGAGAAACAGAACTGAGCGAGCACTGTGCTTTGAGGAGCAGAGCTTTCCGCTATGGCAGCCTCGACTTCACTCTGCTTACTACTACTCACTGGATTCTATTTGTTAAGAAGTTAAATATCCATCTGCTCACTTTTCCAGTTATTCCTCTGGCACGCATTTGTGCGCAGTCTCACCACAGTCGCACTTGTCAAACGCTTTTTTTGCAAAATCAGTGTACAATACATCAGCCATTTACCTTGTCTTCCAGAGCATCCAGGACCATGTTGTAATGACCTAGCAGTTCTGAACAGCAGAGGCAACTTGCCCTAAACCCATGCTACCCTGGATTATACGACTGTTTTGATTCCATGTGCTTGGCAATTTTGCTTCTTAGGACCCGTTCGAAGATTTTGATATGTGAAGTTAAAGCTATTGGTCAAGTTTTTTTTTTTCCAGTGTTGTACAGCCCCCTTTGTGAATAGGGGCAATATATGTGATTTTTAAAGATTATGGGATGATTACTGTGTCCAGGCCTCTCCATAAAATACTAAAGGCGCAAGATCAGGTTTCCTTACAATCTCTGATGAATATGGAATTCCACGAGTTTGGACCTGGGGCAGAATGCATAGATTATTAGGTTACATGACAAGGTTACATGATTGATTACAAGACGGAACGAAGAGGGTTAGTGTGTCGTGCCGAATAGGTAGAACTTGCGATCTTGGCTTAAATAGCAACGCTCATCTTGCCATATAAGACAAGCGAAAATTTGTGTATGCAATAATTTCGTAAAAATTATTCTGAAGCTAACGAAAAAAATATATTTCACTTGTGTTTGTTTAGTATTAAATTACTATAAACATATTTAAAATATATTTAGTTGGGTTAGGCTAAAATAAATTGCACTTGTTATAATAAGGTTAGGTAAGTTTTATAAGATTCTTTTGGTGCAAAATTATAAATTTTTACATTAACATTAATAAAAAAAAATATATCTTTAAACATATAAGAGAAAATTTTAGATTGGACTTAGTTTTAAATGAGTTCTTGCTAATTGACCAGTTTACGTATTCGGCACGACATATATATATATATATATATATATATATATATATATATATATATATATATATATATATATATATATTATAATATATTATATATATGCAAACAACCACTCTGAAAGAATAGAGAAATTTCAAGCGCTTTCGTGACTACTCACATTATCAAGGAACTATGATAGTTTCCTTGATAATGTGAGTAGTCACGAAAGCGCTTGGAATTTCTCTATTCTTTCAGAGTGGTTGTTTTGCATATTCTGAAATCACCTGTTTACTGTGATCTTATTGCATATATAATATATATATATATATAATATATATATATATATATATATAAAATATATATATATATATATATATATATATATATATATATTATATATGTCGTGCCGAATAGGCAGAACTTGCGATCTTGGCTTAAATAGCAACGTTCATCTTGCCATATAAGACAAGCGAAAATTTGTGTATGCAATAATTTCACCAAAATCATTCTTAACCTAACGAAAAAAAATATATTTCACTGTGTTTGTTTAGTATTAAATTATTGTAAATAAATCTAAAATACATTTGGTTGGGTTAGGCTAAAATAAATTGCTGTTGTTGTAATAAGGTAAGGTAAGTTTTCTAAGATTCTTTTGGTGCAAAATTGAAAATTTTTACATTAACATTAATGAAAAATATATATCTTTAAACGTATAAGAGAAAATTTTAGAAAGGACTTAATTTTAAATGAGTTCTTGCTAATTGACCAGTTTTTAACATATTCGGCACGACATATATAATATATATATATATATATATATATATATATATATATATATATATATATATATATATATATATATATATATATATATATATATATATTATAAGGCAATAGGTTGGTAGACAGCAACCATTCGGAGAGGTTCTACTGTCCTACCAAGTGAGTGTAAAAAGGAAGCCTGTATTTGTTTAACATGATGGTAGGATTGCTGGTGTCTTTCTTCTGTCTCATAAACATGCAAGATTTCAGGTACATCTTGCTACTTCTACTGACACTTAGGTCACACTATACATACATGTACACGTTTATGTATACACACTCATCTAAGTTTTCTTTGATTTTATCTTAATAGTTTTTGTTCTTGGTGCTTTTCATTTCATAATCATGGGGAAGTGGAATAAGAATCTTTCCTCTGTAAGCGATGCGTGTTGTAAAAGTCAACACAAATGCGGGAACAATGGGATAGTAACCCCTTTTCCCGAATAGCTTACTAAAAAGAAAAAGAAAACCGTTAAAGTGGGATGTTTGAATGTGCGTGGATGTTGTGCGAATGATAAGAAAGAGATGATTGTGGATGTTATAAATCAGAAGAAGCTGGATGTCCTGGCTTTAAGTGATGCAAAGCCGAAGTTGGTGGGTGAGTTTCAGTGGGGAGAAATAAATGGGATTAGGACAGGGGTTTCAAATAGAGTTAGAGCTAAAGATGGAATAGCAATAATGCTGAAGGATAAGTTATGGCAGGAAAAGAGGGAATATAAATGTATAAATTCAAGGATTATGTGGTGTAAAATAAGGGTTGGATGTGAAAAGTGGGTTATAGTAAGTGTTTATGCACCTGGAGAAGAGAGAAGTGAAGAGGAGAGAGAGAGAGATTTTGGGAAATGTTGAGAGAGTGCGTGGGAAGTTTTGAACCAAATGAGAGAGAACTTGTGTTTGGGGATCTCAATGCTAAAATGAGTAAAAATGTTGTGGAGGGAGTAGTAGGTAAATTTGGGGTGCCAGGGGTAAATGAAAATGGGGAGCCTTTAATTGACTGTGTAGAAAGAGGTTTGGTAATAAGTAATATATATTTCATGAAAAAGATGATAAGTATACAAGGTATGATATAGCACGTAACGAAAGTAGTTTACTAGATTATGTATTGGTGGATAAAAGGTTGATGGGTAGGCTTCAGGATATACATATTTATAGAGGGGCAACGGATATATCGGATCATTACTTAGTTGTAGCTACAGTTAGAGTAGGAGGTAGATGGGACAAAATGAAAATGGCAACAGCAAGTAAGAGAGAGGTGAAAGTGTATAAACTAAGGGAGGAGGAAGTTCGGGTGAGATATAAGCAACTATTGGCAGAAAGGTGGGCAGGTGCAAGTATGAGTAGTGAATGGGGGAGGGTGAAGAGGATTGGAATAGTTTTAAAAATGCAGTATTAGAATGTGGGGCAGAAGTTTGTGGTTATAGGAGGGTGGGTGCAGGAGGAAAGAGGAGTGACTGGTGGAATGAAGTAAAGGGTGTGATAAAAGAGAAAAGGGTAGCTTATGAGAGGTTTTTACAAAGCAGAAGTGTTGTAAGAAGAGCAGAGTATATGGAGAGTAAAAGAAAGGTAAAGAGAGTGGTGAGAGTGCAAAAGGAGAGCAGATGAAAGAGTGGGAGAGGCATTGGCAAGAAATTTTGCTGAAAATAAGACAAAAATTTGCAGATAAACAAGTTAAGAAAGCCTAGGGAACGAATGGATTTGTCAATTGAAAACAGAGTAGGGGAGTTAGTAGATGGGGAGCTGGAAGTATTTGGTAGATGGCGGGAATATTTTGAGGAACTTTTAAGTGTCGATGAAGAAAGGGAGGCGGTAATTTCATGCACTGGTCAGGGAGGTATAACATCTTTTAGAGTGAAGAAGAGCAGGATGTGAGTGTGGGGGAGGTGCGTGAGGCATTAGGTAGAATGTAAGGGGGTAAAACAACAGGAACTGTCAGGATCATGACAAAAATGTTAAAAGCAGGGGCAATATTGTGTTGGAGTGGTTGGTATTTTTAATAAATGTATGAAAGAGGGGAAGGTACCTAGGGAATGGCAGAGAGCGTGTATAGTTCCTTTATATAAAGGGAAGGGGGGCAAAAGAGATTGTAAAAATGATAGGGGAATAAGTTTATTGAGTATACCAAGTGTATGGTAGGTTATTATTGAAAGAATTAGAGGTAAGACAGAGAGTAGGACTGCCGATGAGCAGGGAGGCTTCATATTGGGTAGGGGATGTGTAGACCAAGTGTTTACATTGGAGCATGTATGTGAACAGTATTTAGATAAAGGTAGAGAAGTTTTCATTTCATTTATGGATTTAGAAAAGGCAAATGATAGAGTGGATAGGGGAGCAATGTGGCAGATGTTGCAAGTGTATGGAACAGGTAGTAGGTTACTAAATGTCGTAGAGAGTTTTTATGAGTATAGTGAGGCTCAAATTAGGGTGTGTAGGAGAGAGGGAGATTACTTCCCTTTAACCCTTAAATTGTCCAAACAGATCTATGTTCACATGCGTAGTGCTCCAAAACTAAATCTACATTTTTTTTTACATATTTGCCAAGACAGTGATTATGTATGAGGGAGGTGAAACTGTTGAATGATGGAAGTATTTTCTTTTTTGGGGGGCAGGGGGATTTTTTTGGGCCATCCTGCCTCGGTGGGAGGCGGGCGACTTGTTGAAATGTATATATACATCTATATATATATACATCCATATATATATATAAACACTGATCTCTGGCTGAAGGAAAACTCGAACCTACGAACCTTAGGACAAGGTACGCATACCTTGTCCTAAGGTTCGTAGGTTCGAGTCTCCTTCAGCCAGAGATCAGTGTTTGTGTATTTTTCGCATGCTCTCGCGAATTCCTTGCATATATATATATATATATATATATATATATATATATATATAATATATATATATATATATATAAAAATATATATATTATTTATTTATTTATTTATTTATTTTACGAGATGGAGCCAAGAAGAAATGAGAACATATAAAAGGTATAAAAGAAATAAAACAGGAGAGTTATACGCCAGAAAATGAAATTGAAGAGGCAAGAGGAAGAATTAGAGCAGTGATGAAGCTAGAGAAGGAAACAAGAGAACTTGCAGTCAGTAGGAAAGATGTAGGAGGAGGAAAAGGAGGATGAAGAAGACAATAGCGTAATAGGGAAGTAGTGAGGAGGAAGGAAGAATAGAATGAGGATGAAGACAGAACAGGATGAGGAAGGAAGAACAGAATGAGGATTAAGGGAAGATGAAGGGACGAAAACAGAATGAGAATGAAGGGAAGAAGAACGGAATGAGAATGGAGGAAGAAAAGGGTGGGGATAAATGGAGGAAGAGGATGAGGATGAAAGGAGGAAGGAAGAGGATAAGAAGGATGAGGCGGCGAGGTAAGGAGTAGGGCAGACCGGCCAGCAGTACTGCAGAACCCCCATCGACCCGAGCTGTATATCTTTATGGTAGGAGAAAGTTTAATATCAGCCTCTGGCTCGCCACATGCTCACGAACTGCTGGAGGAGGAGCAGGAGGAGCAGGAGGAGCAGGAGGAGCAGGAGGAGTAGGAGGAGGAGGAGGAGGAGCAGGAGAAGCAGGAAGAGGAGCAGGAGGAGGAGCACGAGAAGGAGGAGCAGGAGGAGCACGAGGAGGAGGAGCAGGAGCAGGAGGAAAAGGGAGGGGAAGGAGAGCAGAAACAGGGAGGAGGAGGAGGAGCAGGAGGATTAGGGAGGATTAGGAGGAGGAGGAGGAGGAGCAGGAGGAGGAGGAGCAGGAGGAGCAGGAGGAAAGGAGGAGGAGGCAGGAGGAGGGAGCAGGAGTAACAGCAGCAGAAAACACAGCAGGAAGAGGAGGAGGAGGAGTAGCACGAGGAGGAGGAAAAAGCAGAAGGAGGAGCAGGAGGAGCATCAGCAGCAACAAACAGCAGGAGGAGGAGGAGGAGGAGGAAGGAGGGAGGAGGAGGAGCAGGAGCAGGAGCAGGAGAAATGAGCAGGAGGGAAGGGGAGGGGGAGGAGGAGCAGCAGCATTTTGCAGGAGGAGGAGGGGGAGGAGGAGGAGGAGGAGGAGGAGGAGGAGGAGGAGGAGGAGGAGGAGGAGGAGGAGCAGCAGCAGCAGCAGCAGCAGCAGCAGCAGCAGCAGCAGCAGCAGCAGCTCAGCAGCAGCAGCAAAGATGACGAGGAATTAGAAAGGAAATAAGGAAAATGCAGAGAGAGTAAGCGGGAGAGAATGGAAGACGAAGAGGGGAAAATGGAAATAATGAGGAAGAAGAGGTAAAAAGACAAAGTAGGGAAAAATGGGGAAGTGAAGGATGGGGCAGGAAAGTAAGGAAGAAGTGAAAGTTTATAAATTAAAGGACGAGACAATTATGGTATAAGCAGCTATTGGGAGAAAGATGGACTAGAGAGGGTACAAGTAATGAGGGGGTGAAGGAGATATGTAGATATAACAGTGCAGTGTTGGTGTCTACAGCAGAAGTTTGTGGGTATACAAATGTACGTGCAGGAATGACAAAGACAAAAGAGCGGCAAGGGAGAAAAAGTTGGCATATGAAAGGTTTTAATAATATAAAGGTGATTTACATAGGAAGGAGTATATGGAAAGTAAAAGAGAGTGGTGAAGGATACATCTTTGATATACCTTTGATGAGTTTCGAGAGTTTTTCAACTCCCAGAGCCCTGCCTTGTCCCAGGCTCGTATGGTGCTTGCCTGGTCAACTAGGCTGTTGCTACTGACCTATACTAGGCAGGTCCCTCTCAAACCCAAATCCACTAACAAAAATATCTCCCAAACCCATTTTTCAAATGACAACCAAGGCATAAACTTTGGTAACCCTATTAAGTCATGTGCAAGTCCCATTCAGATCCAACCCCCCTCTCTTGAAGACTTCTACACTTGTTCCAGCTGTGCTGCTGATGTCTTCTGTTAAGATGTTGAAGGGGTGCAAAAGGAAAGCGGACGAGGTTTCTTAACAAATTTTGCGAAGAATAAGAAAAAGTTTGAAAGTATGATCGATAAGTTGAGAAATGCTATGCAACAAACATATTAACAGCTAAAAATAAAAAAGAGGGAAGCCATTAGATGGGAAGGTGGAGGTACTGGGAAAATCGAGGGAATGTTCTTTTGATGAAATGTTGAATGTTGATGAAGAGAGGGACGCAATAACTTCTCACACTGGACAGGGAGGTATAACACCTTGTAGGAGGAATAGCCAGATGCGAGCATGGGGGCGGTGCGTGGAAAGGTGGGTAGAATGAATGGGAATAAAGCAGCTGGGAAAAATGGAATTAAGACAGAAATGTCAAAAGCAAGCAGGGATGTAGTCTTGGAGTCGCTGGTGCATTTGTTCAATACGTGTAGGAAAGGAAGGGAGGCGCCTAGGGATTGGCAGAGACCATGCATAGATACCTTGTGTAAGGGAAAAGGGGGTGAAAGGGAGTATACCAAGGTAAAGTGTATGGGGAGTGGTAGAGACCATACATAGATACTTTATACAAGGGAAAAGGGGGTGAAAGAGTGTGTACCAGGTAAACTGTATGGTGGGATTATTATTGAGATAATTTAGGAAAGACTGAGACTAGGAGTGCAGAGAAACAGTGAAGCTTTAGGAAGTGTAGGGGATGTGCAAACCAATTATTTACATATAAGCAGTAATGAGTCTTTATGTGGATAGTGAGACGTAGGTTAAGGTATGTAGGTGAGAGGGAGATTATTTTTCAGTAAAAGCCTTAGACAGGGATGTGTGATGTCACCATGGTTTTTTAATATACTAGGAAAAGGGGTTGTAAAAGAAGTGAACGCTAGGATGTTAGGGAGAGGTGTGGAATTGAAAGATGGTGAATCTAGTACGGAGTGGGAATTATCACGGTTGCTTTTTACTGATGACACGGTTCTTTTCGGGAGATTGATTAGAGAAGTTGCAAATTTTAGTTAACGAATTTATGAGAGTATGTAAAAGAAGGAAATTAAAAACAAACATAAGAAAGCGAAAGATGATGAGGGCATACAAAAACAGGCAATGAGAGACTATCAACACTATCGTATGGGTGTGCAGCATGGGTTTTGAATGTTACATCGAGGAGGAGGCTGGAGGCAGTAAAGAGGTGTTTGAGGGCAATGTGTGGTGTGAATATTATGCAGAGAATTCGGAGCCTGCAGATTAGGTGTGGAGTTAGCAAAAGTAATATTCAGAGGGCTGAGGAGGGATTGATAAAGTGGTTTAGACATTTAAAGAGGGTGGAGAAAAAATAGAACATCTAGGAGGGCGTATTAATCAGAAGCGGAGGGAGGGGGTAGAGGAAGTTTTGGGTGGTAGGGGCTTGGACATCCAACAAGCTTGTGCGAGCGTGTTGGGAGTGGGAGGTAGTCTTGTTTTATGATTTGATATGCTGTCGGAGTGTTATTAAGGAAACATTTAACAGGGATTCAGGGGAACCGATTAGCTGGACTTCAGTCCTGGAGGTGGGAAGGGTGGGTATATTGCGGTTTGGAGGGTTATCTGAAATGTGATGTCCGTGAACTTCTGGCAAGACAGTGATTGAGTGACGAAAATGTTTTCGTCTTTGTCCGGTCAACCTACCTCGGTGGGAGACAGTCGGAGTGTTAAAAAAAAAAGCAGCATTAGAAAATAAATCAGCAGCAGCACCAACAATAAAAGATCAATCGTTAATAGCAACATTAGCAACAGCAATCATCAGCACCACCACCACTCATCAGTAGCAGCAGAGGCAACACCAACGCAACATTAGCAGCAGTAGTAGTAGTACGTAGAGAAACAACAATGATCATCATCATCATCATCAGAAGCAAAAGCAGCAACAATAGCAATAATTAACAATAACAGTAGCAGGAAGTGGTACCAGTTGGAAGAGGGAAGGTGGAAGAGGGAGGGAGAAACTAGGATAATGGAATGAGGCAGAAAGTATGAAAAGGGAGGGAAGGAGAAAGTACTAAGAGAGAGGGAAGAAGGGAGAAATTTTAAAGTGGGAAGGTGGAGAGCCTCTGACCAGACGTGGGCAGACAGGAAGGAGGAAGCAACAGTTTAATAAGTTACAATGTAATCAGCAAGTATAACGTATCCGGTGGTCACAAATTCCCTCTCACCTGATGCACGAAAGAGACGACCTTCAGTATCTCTGACACAAGGTCGTTTCTCTTCTATTTTACCTTCCCAGGGGATAAACAATCATCCAAGATCTTTAGGGTGAAGCTGCACAGCTGCTGCTGCAACTACCGCCGCTTCCCCTGCACTGACTCCACCGTAGCTGCTAACACTGCAGTCTCAACACCGTGCCTCCGTAGCAGCCGGCGCCGCCGCCACCAGTCCTGTTACCGCCGTTCTTGCAGCATCTTCAATAGTCACTCCACAGCCAGCACCAATTTATATTTTATTTTTCTTACGACCAACAAATTGATGAAAGAAAGAATCAATATTCAGATTCGTGGAAGCTCATTTGCATGTGTGTGAGTGTGTGTGTGTGTGTGTGTGTGTTGCGGCCCCTGCCAAACTAGCGGTTAAATAGTTAACCTGCCGGCCGGCAGTACCACTGGGTGCGTCATCAAACCCAATGTGGGGGCTGCTGAGCCGGCCTTAGAGCAGTAAGAGCCTGAGTGCCTCACGGTACACACCTAAGCAGTAGGTACCTGACCACCGAAGGGTACACGTCTACTGGCTTTAGTAACAGTATGTACCAGAGCGCCTCGCTGTACACACCTAAGCAGTAGGTACCTGACCACCGAAGGGTACACGTCTACTGGCTTTAGTAACAGTATGTACCAGAGCGCCTCGCTGTACACAACCTAAGCAGTAGGTACCTGACCACCGAAGGGTACACGTCTACTGGCTTTAGAAATATTATGTTACCTGAGCGCCTCGCTGTACACACCTAAGCAGTAGGTACCTGACCACCGAAGGTACACGTCTACTGGCTTTAGAAATATTATGTACCTGAGCGCCTCGCTGTACACACCTAAGCAGTAGGTACCTGACCACCGAAGGGTACACGTCTACTGGCTTCAACATTAAGTACCTGAACTCCTCAGGGTACACGTCTATGCAGTAGGTACCTGACCACCGAATCGTACCTATCTACTGGCGTTAGAAGAACCGCTCACCGCAGCTCACTGAGTCTGTTGGCCTCAGTACTTGACGGCCGCATTCAGTGAGCTTGCAGCATGGTGTTCGGCTAGCGGTGTGTCAACCGCCTTTGGAGAGGATTTACTGGACTACCGGTGATGTCTGTGGACTCACCGTCTACGTTGATCAACTGTGGGCCGGAGTCGTCAGATGCTGTTTAGTGGGACATTACATGAAGAAAAGGTTGGAGTGTTACACTGAACTGGGCCAGGACCGTAGTGTGACACTGAGGGACGTACGATGGAGTGGAACACTGAGATATGCACAGGACCGTAGTGGAACACTGAGATGAAAAGGGTGTCGTGGGACACTGAAGATGGCCTGGTTGTAGTGTACACTGAACAGTGTCGTGTGACTGACTTCGTGTCGTGAGAGGCAGTTTGATTGTAATTTATTATTATAAAAATGTTATTTATAATTTATTGTTTTAGCATAGAGATATATATATATATAGTGACAGTAGTGTCAAGAGTTGTACCCTGTGTAGGGTTATTAATTATTTTAGTTAGATGCTAATTATTTATTATAGTAACATGTACAAATATCATAGTTCAAATACCTCTAGACCAAAGATAGTTGATTTTTATATATTAAAGATTAATTTATATTAATGTGTGTATTTATGTATCCCGAACTCTTTATTACAAAAGGAGTAAATAATACCATCTTCTCTTAAAAATTACTTTTTTGTAATAGTGTGTGTGTGTGTGTGTGTGTGTGTGTACCGGATCACATAACACATCGCTCCTCCAGCCTTCCCGATCACCAGGTAAGTGGATACACCTCGAGCCCACAAACTAACTTGTGAGCACCAACAGTCTGGTGAGCCACACAAGAGGTTAGTGATGCCTAATAGTCTCCTTCCTACAATCTCTGCCCATGTAGCAGTGCCTTACCTCTCTGCTCATGTAGCAGTGCTTCTCTTATCTACCCATGCAACAATGCTCCACCGCATTGCCATACCTCCTGATTTCGTTGCATATACAGCAGAGCAACCACTACCACCCAGGTCTAATGACCTGTCCAAGGTGTAATAAGTTTCCTTACATCTGTTGTACCTGTTCAACAAACAGCATTTAGGTGCCTGGCTTATAGTCAACTGCTGCTGTGATAGCAACCTGGAAAATTTTTGGAATGCAGATGTGTAAAAAACTGCAAAGCTGTTGGAAGGATTCAAGTGTATTAAGGATTTCAGGCATCCACACACACTGCAGTGTATCTAATGACGGCAATTAAAATAATGATTATACGACAGTGCTGCCAACCACCACTCCTATGCCCATATAATGCTGCCAACCACTCCTCCCCTTCCCCCACTCCAGCCCCTGCATCAATACTAATGGGCTAAGCCATCCTGAGAGATGGTAATTCCCAAATAACTCCAGCTCTGTTGGAAAGAATCCTCTGAAGCTCCCGTAGCTGCTGAACCCTTAATGGTAATACTTGCTCTGCTGAAGTCACTCAGCTCAGGCGGACTGATTTTAACATTACGCCAACAGTCAGCTCTGGGCATATAATAGAGCGGAAAAATAATGTAAGGGACCTGGGAGTTGTAATGTCTGAGGATCTCACTTTCAAGGATCACAACAATGCCACGATCACAAGAACATCAGAACATAAGAAAGAAGGAACACTGCAGCAGGCCTACTGGCCCATGCGAGGCAAGTCCAAGTCTCCTACCGGCTTAAGCTAATGCACCCAGCCTAGTCAGGTCAGGTCACATTCACTTAAGGAACGAACACGGCAACTGACCCAGTAGCACAAGCTAATCAGGTCCAACTCACACCCACTCATGTATTTATCTAACCTATTTTTAAAACTACACAACGTTTTAGCCTCTATAACTGTACTTGGGAGTTTGTTCCACTCATTCACAACTCTATTACCAAACCAGTGCTTTCCTATATCCTTCCTGAATCTGAATTTTTCCAACTTAAAACCATTGCTGCGAGTCCTGTCTAGACTAGATATTTTCAGCACGCTATTTACATCCCCTTTATTTATTCCTCAATCATATCCCCCCTAATTCTACGCTTTTCTAGAGAGTGTAGATTCAGGGCCCTCAGTCTATCCTCATAGGGAAGGTTTCTGATACATGGTATCAACTTAGTCATCCTCAATAACAAAAAAAGGCACAATACCGTGACTGGAACAATACACAAATAACCTGCACAAAGAAGAGAGGAGCTTACGACGACGTTTCGGTCCGACTTGGACCATTTACAAAGTCACACTATTAAGTAACACACAGAATAGCAAAGCTGACAATGTACGCAAGTATAAGTTTGTGATATTCACCTGCTATCTTACATGTTTATGAAACACAGACCAACAATCCTGCTAGAGTATAAAACATTCAATAACCTTCTGTTTCACATTTACATGACAGGACGGTAGTGTATCCCTGCTGGGTGTATCGTTAATGACACCTGCCTTAACAACGGAAAATATCCCCACGCAACGACTCTTTTTCACCCAGCGATACCATTCAAGTCACAGACTCAGCAACGACGACTCGTTTCACCCAACGTCACCATTCAAGTCACAGCCGCAGCGACTCTCGGAACAGGAAAACAACTTTACCGCTAGGGCCCCAAAATATATATTAATGTCATTGTTTACGAGAGGGGCTGGAGGTGATTTAAGGGCTGGACGAGCACCTACTACTGACCAAGAGCTGTGGCTGACCGGGAGGTAGTACCTCATAGCACAGTAGTAAAGCGTTCGGCCCTCAACCGAAAGGACCCGGAGCTGAATTCTGCTTCCCCTGCTCACCTAGAATAAATACCTAGAAATTTCTCGACTATAAATAAGCCACACTACCTAGCTTTATTGAGTCTGCCTGGGTTATCAACCGTTTAAGGTTTAAATTTCGAAGTCTTTTTAACCACTGCACGTTCGAAATTTTCCAGAGTGCCCCACTAGAATACTTTTAGCTAGGTTAATGTACATTAGCTTAAGTTTTCGCATAAATATCAAGTACATCCAATATTAAAGAAAAAAAAAAAGAGTGGCTTATGTCTGGAAACGCTGGACGCATTTAAAATTTTCTAGTGTACGTTTTTTGGCGAACGCTAAAGAAGTCGGAGTATGGGCTGCGACGTCACAATGCGTGTAGACTGAACTAACAGTTTGGTTCATCAAGCCATTAAATCCAAGAAGCCTGGCCTGAGGCCAGACCTCGGGGGAGAAGAACCCTGGAACCACATTCAGCAGCTCCGGTACCACAGCCAGAAGCACCAGTACCACAACCAACAACACCAGTACCACAACAAGCAACAACAGTACCACAACCATCAACACCAGTACCACAACCAGCAACAACAGTACCACAACCATCAACACCGGTACCACAACCATCAACACCAGTACCACAACCAACAACACCAGTATCACAACAAGCAACACCGGTACCACAACCATCAACACCAGAACCACAACCACAAAAACAGTACCACAACCATCAACACCAGTACCACAACCATCAACAACAGTACCACAACCATCAACACCAGTACCACAACCATCAACACCAGTACCACAACCAGCAAAAACAGTACCACAACCATCAACACCAGTACCATAACCAACAACACCAGTACCACAGCCATCAACACCAGTACCACAACCAGCAAAAACAGTACCACAACCATCAACACCAGTACCATAACCATCAACACCAGTACCACAGCCATGAACACCAGTACCATAACCATCAACACCAGTACCACAGCCATCAACACCAGTACCACAGCCATCAACACCAGTACCACAGCCATCAACACCAGTACCACAACCATCAACACCAGTACCATAACCATCAACACCAGTACCACAGCCATGAACACCAGTACCACAGCCATGAACACCAGTACCAAAACCATCAACAACAGTACCACAGCCATCAACACCAGTGCCACAGCCATCAGCACCAGTACCACAACCATCAACACCAGTATCACAACAAGCAACAATACCACAACATCACACCGTACCACAACAAGCAACAACAGTACCACAACCATCAGCACCAGTACCACAGCCATAAACACCAGTACCACAGCCATCAACACCAGTACCACAGCCATCAGCACCAGTACCACAACCATCAACACCAGTACCACAATCATCAACACGAGTATCACAACAAGCAACAACAGTACCACAACCATCAGCACCAGTACCACAACCATCAACACCAGTACCACAACCATCAACACCAATACCACAACCATCAACACCAGTGCCACAACCATCAACACCAGTATCACAACAAGCAACAACAGTACCACAACCATCAGCACCAGTACCACAACCATCAACACCAGTACCACAACCATCAACACCAGTACCACAACCATCAACACCAGTGCCACAAGCAGCAGCATCAGTACCACAGTCATCAACACCAGTACCACAACCATCAGCACCAGTACCACAACCATCAGCACCAGTACCACAACCATCAACACCAGTACCACAACCATCAACACCAGTGCCACAAGCAGCAGCATCAGTACCACAACCATCAACACCAGTGCCACAAGCAGCAGCATCAGTACCACAACCATCAACACCAGTGCCACAACCATCAGCACCAGTACCACAACCATCAACACCAGTACCACAACCATCAACACCAGTACCACAACCATCAGCACCAGTACCACAACCATCAGCACCAGTCTCACAACCATCAACACCAGTACCACAACCATCAACACCAGTACCACAACCATCAACACCAGTACCACAACCATCAACCAGTACCACAACCATCAGTACCAGTCTCACAACCAACAACACCAGTACCACAACCATCAACACCAGTACCACAGCCATCAGCACCAGTACCACAACCATCAACACCAGTACCACAACCATCAACACCAGTACCACAACCATCAACACCAGTACCACAACCATCAGTACCAGTCTCACAACCAACAACACCAGTACCACAACCATCAACACCAGTACCACAACCATCAGTACCAGTCTCACAACCAACAACACCAGTAACACAACCATCAACACCAGTACCACAACCATCAACACCAGTACCACAACCAACAACACCAGTAACACAACCATCAACACCATACCACAACCATCAACACCAGTACCACAACCATCAGCACCAGTCTCACAACCATCAACAACCAGTACCACAACCATCAACACCAGTACCACAACCATCAACACCAGTACCACAACCATCAGTACCAGTCTCACAACCAACAACACCAGTAACACAACCATCAACACCAGTACCACAACCATCAACACCAGTACCACAACCATCAGCACCAGTCTCACAACCATCAACACCAGTACCACAACCATCAGCACCAGTCTCACAATCATCAACACCAGTACCACAACCATCAACACCAGTACCACAACCATCAGTACCAGTCTCACAACCAACAACACCAGTAAACACAACCATCAACACCAGTACCACAACCATCAACACCAGTACCACAACCATCAGCACCATTCTCACAACCATCAACACCAGTACCACAACCATCAACACCAGTACCACAACCATCAACACCAATACCACAACCAGTAGCACAGCCAATACTAAAGTCACCACTGTGACATTACTAACGTCACTGTCCATATTGTGAATATCGATATTACTGAAGTCCGCTTGTTCACAGGATACATACTGTCTGGACACATACACAAAGGCTGCTCCAGGTACTACGAACGCTGTGATCAAAGGATACTGCCTGGACACACTTACATACACACACACGCGCGAACGTTACAACCTCTGTATGACTTATTTTAACCGTGTTTGTTGCTCAAGCTTTGATGAGGAATTGTGTCAAATGCTTTCTTGCAGTCCAGGAGATAGAGTCTGCCCACTCCTATCTTTCTTGCTTTATTTCAGCAACTCTGTCACAGATAATAGAACTCCAGCAGGTTGGTCAGGCTGGACCTCCCATCACAGAGTCCATGTTGGTTTTCACTGATGAAGGTCCTCCCTCCTCTTCGGTGACCCGGTGGTATCCTCCTACTTCTGACAATCACTCCTACGAAAGCAAGAGGCTGGACCGAGCTGGCAGGTACGGTGTCTACCTGGAGTCTACCGGGAAGTTATTCCGGGGATCAACGCTCCCGCGGCCCGGTCCACGACCAGGCCTCCCGGTGTAGCACGGTAATTTTTTTTTCCAGTATTTCGTATTGTCAAAAATGCCGTATAATAATTTCGTACCATTTCCTCTCTTTCGTAGCGAACAGTAAGGTAATAGTAGCATACCGTAATTTCATACCTTTTCCCTAGTTTTAAGGAAATGTAGTTTCAAAAGTGAGTTAACTAAATAACTATATCTTCTTTAGTTTTTATAGACAGCTGAGCACTGGACGATATGGGTCATCTAATTAAAGGGTTGTTAATTCCAACGATCAGAGGAATGACTTTACTTTTAAGAAAATTTTCAAACAAAAACTACAGAGCAGTTGATCTACGCAACCATGTAACACACGCGCACCCCACACACACACACACACACACACACACACACACACACACACACACACACACACACACAAAACACACCCCGCCACACACACGCGCGCACACAACACACACACACACGCCCACCAACACACACACACACACACACAACGCACACACACAACGCACACACACACAAACGCGCGCACACACACACCAACACACACACACACACACCACACACACACCACACACACACACACGCGCGCGCGCGCGCACACACACAAAACATGAGAAGAATTCACTCGATCGAAGACCAGGCAGAACTACAAAGGGATCTGGACAGGCTGCAGACCTGGTCCAGCAATTGGCTCCTGGAGCTCAATCCCACCAGTGCAAAGTCATGAAGATTGGGGAAGGGCAAAGAAGACCGCAGACGGAGTACAGTCTAGGGGGCCAGAGACTACAAACATCACTCAAGGAAAAAGATCTTGGGGTGAGTATAACACCAGGCACATCTCCTGAAGCGCACATCAACCAAATAACTGCTGCAGCATATGGGCGCCTAGCAAACCTCAGAACAGCATTTCCGACATCTTAATAAGGAATCGTTTTAGGACCCTGTACACCGTGTACGTTAGGCCCATATTGGAGTATGCGGCACCAGTTTGGAACCCACACCTAGCCAAGCATGTAAAGAAACTAGAGAATGTGCAAAGGTTTGCAACAAGACTAGTCCCAGAGTTAAGAGGTATGTCCTATGAGGAGAGGTTAAGGGAAATCAACCTGACGACACTGGAGGACAGGAGAGATAGGGGGGACATGATAACGACTTACAAAATACTGAGAGGAATTGACAAGGTGGACAAAGACAGGATGTTCCAGAGACTGGACACTGCAACACGGGGACACAGTTGGAAGCTGAAGACACAGATGAATCAAAGGGATGTTAGGAAGTATTTCTTCAGCCACAGAGTAGTCAGGAAGTGGAATAGTTTGGGAAGCGATGTAAGAACATAAGAACGAAGGAACACTGCAGAAGGCCTACTGGCCTATGCGAGGCAGGTCCAAGTCTCCTACCGGCTTAAGCCAATGCACCCAACCTAGTCAGGTCAGGTCACATTGACTTAAGGGAGGAACACGGCAACCGACCTGGTAGCACAAGCTATCAGGTCTAACTCACACCCACCCACATCTACTCATGTA
>NC_069415.1:27137102-27139602 GCF_026875155.1 Cherax quadricarinatus | reverse complement strand
AGGCTTTTTTCCACTTTCTGATTTTTAAATCCTATGGCTTTTTTAAAGGGGAAAATACTTCCTAACATCTGGGTCTTCAACTTCCATTTGTGACCCCTTGTTTCTGTGTCCCCTCTCTGGAACATCCTGTTTCTGTCCAACTTGTCTATTCCACACAGTATTTTGTGTGTTGTTATCATGTCTCCCCTAACCCTCCTGTCCACCAGTATCATCAGCCCGATTTATCTTAATGTCAGCAAAGTTGCTGATCCCCTGTATATGTATATGTTATCTATCATAGTACCATCCATATGTTTTACATAGTTGACCCCTTGCTATGCTCAGTGGCTAGCTTGTGTGACGTCACGTGATGCCGCATGAGAGTGCTGTGCTCCCGGGCTTGGCCTCTCTCTGCACTTAGGTCTACGACAGGCAACACAGGCAGGCTGGGCTTCTCCCTCTCGCACTCTGCTAATATAAGTGTTACCATCCAACAAGTGTGTTTAACTCCAACCATCACATCTCCACAAACCCTCCCAACATTAACCTTTCTTCGTAGGACATTCCCCTTAGCTCTGGAACTAACCTTGTCGCAAACCTTTGCACTTTCTCTAATTTCTTGACGTGCCTGATCAAACGGGGGTTCCAAACAGGTGCTGTGTATATGTGTGTACTCACCTATTTGTACTCACCTATTTGTGGTTGCAGGGGTCGAGTCCTAGCTCCTGGCCCTGCCTCTTCACCGGTTGCTACTGGGTCCTCTCTCTCCCCGCTCCATGAGCTTTATCATACCTCGTCTTAAAACTATGTATGGTTCCTGCCTCCACTACATCACTTTCTAGGCTATTCCACTGCTTGACAACTCTATGACTGAAGAAATACTTCCTAATATCTCTTTGACTCATCTGAGTCTTCAACTTCCAATTGTGACCTCTTGTTTCTGTGTCTCCTCCCTGGAACATCCTGTCTTTGTCCACCTTGATTATTTCGTGCAGTATTTTATATGTCGTTATCATGTCTCCCCTGACCCTCCTGTCCTCTAGTGTCGTCAGGCCGATTTCCCTTAACCCTTTTTCATAAGACATTCCCCCTTTGCTCTGGGAACTAACCTTGTCACAAACCTTTGCACTTTCTCTAGTTTCTTGACGTGCTTTATCAAGTGAGGGTTCCAAACAGGTGCTGCATACTCCAGTATGGGCCTGATGTACACGGTGTACAGTGTCTTTGAACGATTCCTTATTTAAGGTATCGGAACGCTGTTCTCAGGTTTGCCAGGCGCCCCTATGCTGCAGCAGTTACCTGGTTGATGTGGGGCTTCCGGAGACATGCTCAGTGTTATACTCACTCCAAGATCTTTCTCCTTGAGCGAAATTTGCAGTTTTTTTGGCCACCCAGCCCATACTCTGTCTGCGGTCTTCTTTGCCTTCCCTATCTTCATGACTTTGATTTGGGGGGATTAAATTCAAGAAGCCAGTTGCTAGACCAGGTGTCCAGTCTGTCCGGGTCTCTTTGAAGTCCTGCCCGGTCCTCATCTGATTTAATTCTCCTCATTTAACTTCACTCGTCTGCGAACAGGGACACTTCTGAGTTAACCCTTCCATCATGTCGTTCACATATACCAAAAATAACACTGGTTTTTAGGACCGACCCCTGCGGGACCCCGCTCGTCACAGGTGCCCGTGTGATTTCAACATTACGTATATGACTCATTTGTTTCCTCCCCGTCAGGTATTCTCTGATCCATTGCAGTGCCCCTTTCCCGTTTTTATGAGCCTGATCCTCTAGTTTCTGCACTAATCTCTTGTGAGGAACTGTGGCAAAGGCCTTCTTGCAGTCCCAAAAAGATGCAAAACAACCCACCCTCTCTCTCGTGTCTTCTGTTACTTTAATTTTAAAACTCCAGAAGGTTTGTGACACAGGATTTACTTCCATGAATCCATGCTGGTTGGGGTTTATACTTTTGTTCCGTTCCAGGTGCTCCACCACTCTCCTCCTGATAATCTTCTCCGTAACTTTGCATACTATACACGTCAGTGACACAGGTCTATAGTTTAGTGCCTCTTTTCTGTCTCCTTTTTTAAAAATGGGAACTACGTTTGCCATCTTCCATACATCAGGTAGTTGCCCAGTGTCCAGGGACGTGTTGAAGATTGTGGTAAGTGGCACACACAACATATCCACTCCCTCTCTAAGGACCCATGGGGAGATGTCTGGTCCCATTGCCTTTAAGGTATCAATGTCCCTTAACAGTTTCTTCACCTCCTCATCTGTATGTATGTCATCCAACACTTGTTGGTATATTCCTTGTTAGGTAAGACACATATGCAACAGTTAGGTATCTTTATTATGAAACGTTTCGCCTACACAGTAGGCTTCTTCAGTCAAGTACAGAAAAGTTGATAGAAGCAGAAGATACTTGAAGACGATGTAATCAGTCCATCACCCTTAAAGTTTTGAGGTGGTCAGTCCCTCAGTCTGGAGAAGAGCATTGTTCCATAGTATGAAACAATATGGAGATGAA